>CM035134.1:125428615-125971115 GCA_020205605.1 Panax ginseng
TTGTACACTAAATTCTCAAAATGTGATTTTTGGTTGGAACGTGTACAGTTTTCTTGGGCACGTTATTAATAAGGACGAATTCTCGGTAGATCAATCAAAAGTTGAAGCTGTAATAAATTGGGATCAGCCGAAGACACCGTCAGAAGTAAGAAGTTTCTTGGGATTGGCAGGTTATTATAGGCATTTTATTCAAGACTATTCAAAGATAGCAACTCCGTTGACAAATTTAACTAGGAAGGCATTTAAGTTTGTTTGGACGGAGAAGTGTGAGGAAAGTTTTCAAGAATTAAAGAAGAGATTGAGTTCAGCACTATGTTATCATTTCCTGATGATACATAAAATTTTGTGGTGTATAGCGATGCATCGCATAAAGGACTAGGCTGTGTGCTTATGCAAAATGGCAGAGTTATTGCGTATGCATTGCGTCAATTGAAGGATTATGAGAAAGGGTATCCGACTCATGATTTGGAGTTGGCTGCGGTGGTGTTTGCCCTGAAGATTTGGAGACATTGTCTGTATGGAGAGAGGTGTGAAATATATATAAAGCATAAAAGTCTGAAGTATATCTTTACATAGAAAGATTTGAATATGCGATAGAGAAGATGGTTGGAGTTAATTAAAGACTATGACTGCGAGATTTTCTATCATCCCAGAAAGGCGAATGTTATTGTTGATGCCTTAAGTAGAAAGGGATGAGAGAAATTAATGATGTTGACTGCTTAGGTGAAGCTAGTATCAGAAATGGCAAAGATGGAGTTGGAAATTAAATATTCAACAGAATCAGACGAAAAATTATTCCAGATGGGAAACAGTTCAACGTTGGTGGACAAAGTGAAGAATGCACAACTTCAGGATGAAAACTGTGAGGAGATAAGAAGAAAAGTGTCTAAAGATGAGAAAGACAAATTTAAAATAGACTCAAAAGGGTTGCTTCGATTCGAAAGGAGAATTTGGGTTCCGCAAGTACCGAAAATTAAAGAGGAAATTTTAAGCGAGGCCCATAACTCACGATATTCGATTCACCCTGGAAGTACGAAAATGTACCAGGATCTCAGACATCATTTCTGGTGGCCGAATATGAAAAAGGACGTGGCTGAGTGTGTGGCAAAATGCTTAATGTTTTAGAAAGTTAAAGCTCAACATCAAAGGCCAAGTGGATTGTTGCAACCGTTGGAGATACCAGAATGGAAATGGGAGCATATCACAATGGTTTTGTGGTAGGTCTTCCAACGACTCAGCAAGGTTTCGATGCCACTTGGGTGATTGTCGATCGATTGACGAAGTCGGCACACTTTTTGCCAATCAAGATTAGATTTAACCTAGACCGGTTGGAAAAACTGTCTATGAAGGATATTATTTCTAGACACGGTGTCCATTGTATCAGACAGAGTTCCACGTTTGACATCAAATTTCTGGAAACGACTACAAGAATGCATAGGAACACAGTTGAGAATGAGACAGCGTATCATCCTCAAACTGACGGACAAAGTGAGAGAACCATCCAGATGCTAGAGGATATGCTCCGAGCATATATTATTTATTTCAAAGGAAATTGGGATGACCATCTACCATTGGTTGGATTTTCCTATAATAATAGTTATCATGTGAGTATTGGCATGCCGCCTTACGAAGCATTATACGGCAGGAAATGTAGAACTCTGTTATGCTGGGATGAGATAGGTGAACATCAGTTATTGGGTCCAGAATTGGTGCAACAAACTGTCGAGATCATCAAGGTGATTCGGATAAGATTGATAGCTGCACAAGATAGACAAAAGAAATATGCTTATTAACACCGACAAAATCGGGAATTCGATGTCGGTAGTTTTGTTTTCTTGAAAGTGTCTCCCTGGAAGGGGAAAATTCTGTTTGGTAAAAAGGGAAAACTGAGCCCTAGGTTTATAGGACCTTTTGAAGTGCTGAGACGAGTTGCTGAAGTGGCATACGAGGTCGCTTTACCTCTGAAATTAGGACATATTCATAACATTTTCCATGTGTCAGTGTTAAGGCCATAAAAGCCTGATCATAAGCATGTTATAGATTATGAGCCACTACAGTTTGAGAAAGATTTTTCTTATGAAGAAGTCTCTATTCAGATTATTGACAGGAAAGAGCAAGTACTAAGAAATAAAGTGATACCTTTTGTTAAGGTAATCTGGAGAAACCACAACGCTGAAGAAGCTACGTGGGAACTTGAAGATGTTATGAAGAAAAACTATCCTCATTTATTTGCTTAATCTTGTATAGCGATTCTGGGGACAAAATCCTGTTAAGGAGGGAAGAATGTAACGAATGAGTTTACCGAGTTGTGATTCTAGGGACAAAATCCTTTTAAGGAGGGAAGGATGTAACGATCGAGAAATTTTGTAATTAAATTTAAATATTTATTGAATTAAATAAATATTTTAAATAATTCATTTATGGAGATAAATAAATAATTGATGAAATTGTGGTGCAATAATTTAGTTAAGTGTGTACATTAACTAACTTGATTAATGGTAATTTTATTATTTGAAGATTTAATTTAATAATTAAACTAAAGGAATTATTTAATATTTAAGAAAATAATTAAATTAAATAAAGTGATGTTCTAGTTTAATTTAATGATTAAATTAGATATGTAATAATTTATTAAGCATAAGTATAATTATAATGAAGATTATAATTATTATAATTGTAATTATAAGTTATTTAAATTAATTAAATGAAAGTGTGACACATGGAACTATATAATATAAATGTTATTAAAATAAACTAGAATGGGGAGTTTTGAGTAACCAAACAAGGCCTTGTGGCCTTTGGCATATTGCAACTGACGTAGCCTTTGGGTTTTCTTGCCTAACGTACGTGGGGAAGCCAGTTTATATGTTACGCGTATTTTTTTTCTCTAATGGCTAACTAAGAAAACAGAGTGTTAAAGAGAATTAAGAGAGGAGAGAAAATTGTTAAGATTGAGGGTTTTTGTTGTGGAAAAGGAAAGAATTGAAGCCACTCTCTATCATTTTCTTCAATAATCAAGGATTCAAGGTATAATTGCTCCTAATATTCTATGTTTTGGTTTCTCAATGATTATTCACTGTGAATTGAAAGTCACATTGGATTGATGTATATGTGTATGTATGGTTTTGTAGAATCTGTTAATTATTAAATATAAGTAAGTTTTAGTAATTAAATTCATAGAAATTGGGTTGTAGGTAGAAATTGATGTAACAGTGTTATATATATGATAATGGCTTGTTTGAGTTAGAAATTTCATGTTCAATCCTTGATAAAATCTGGAAATTGATTGTAGATTATGTTAGTGTGTCAAGAAACAAAAACAACGTAGTTGGAATGGTGTAATTTGGTTAAGAAACAAAGATTTGGCGTTTGAATTCTCTAAAAGTATTGAAATATGAAGAAATTGGCAAAAACATGATTTTAATCCTTTAAATTTGGTTATGTTAGTTGTTTTAGGTGTTAGAATGATTGATTATATATGCTATAAGGCTTTAGTTAAGTTTGTAGTGTGTGGGTTTGTTCATGTTACATGAAATTGAAATTTTTGGCCTAAAATAGAGTCTGAATTTGTGTTATGAAAAATTGATTACGGTGCTGCGAAGCGACGGCTACTCTCTTCTGACGGACTTGACTTTGCCATGTGGGCGTGCTATCGTCTTGATGAACGCTTATCTGCGTCGGCGCGCCGCTTAACGTCTGTTGTATACTGCCGTGCGGGCATGCCAAATTCACAGACCCAGTAATGAGCTTTTAACAGCATAGCTTGGAGATGTTAACTTAACATATTTTGATGATTATAAAAAGACCTAAAACATGTTATAAGACATAATAACATATTGCAATCACAACGTTGAAACCAAAAGTTACGAGTTAATAAGTTGTCAGAGTTTGGAATGTGATGTCATTAGAATTGGTGTTGTTCTATAACCACCATGTTGGATACTATAATATAATTAACAATTCAGTTTTGTGTTAAGTGAATGAATAGGATAATCAAGTCTTAAGTTAAAGATTGTAGACTTGACTAAAATAAAAAGTAAACTAATGAAGTTAATATTAATATAACTAATTGGTATCGTGGTCCTAATGGTATATGTAGGATAATTGGCAAACGTTTATTATACTTGTGTAGATTACACACGAGGCAAGTTCCCTAACTTCATTCTCTTTATAATGAATGCAAGTTTCATAACCATGTTTACCTTTTGTTGTCAAGCAAGCTTTCTAATTTATCATTATGCAAGTTTCCTAAACTCTTGTCTTATGTTGAATAACTTCCTAACTTTATTGCTTTCTCTCCAAAGCATAAACTGTTCAAGTTCATATATTATTTCAAATGAGATTTTTTCTAATTCCTTTGGATGTAACATTTTGTATATACCATGTCTAATCAATTGTAAGTTGTTGATATTCAATCTTGACTTAGTTATTGTTGTTCAAACTTATGTTGTTTAGCTAATCCTTCAAATAGAAAGCAAACTCTTATTGATTGGACTAATCTAGATGATGAATGTTCTAAAATGCTAGAACCATTGATAATCTAGTTGCAAACTAAATTTCCTTTAGTGCGGAAATCCTAAAATCAAACTGAGATGAACAACCCTAATATAGGGGATTATGTATATGTTAACGTTTAGATGTTTGTGCACAATACATGGTACGAAGGGCTGATCCCCCTAAGTATGAAAGTAAAAGTCTGTATAGTCTAATGACTGTTAAAGGTTGAAGTAGAAATACTTAATAACCTCAGGACATAGTTCAAGGTCTTAAAGACCCTCAGATACAAACCTCAAACTTGTTTACTAAGTATTATCACTCTTTATATCAGTGAGCAATTATTTGCTCACTCTTGCCTTTAAATACTGCAGCTATGTTTGAGAAAATGGATGAGCCGTCTTCCAGCAAAGGAAAGGGCAAGATGTCCAAGTGATGAAGACTTATTTGACTTTACTTAACTTAAATTATGTCATAAGACTTATGTTATTATGTGTTGTATTATGCAGACTTATGTAATAATTAAAGGTTAGATTACCTAGGAATGTTTTACATTGATGTAACCCTTTAATGGGGAAGATATTTATTTAAGTTATGTCTTTATCCTTATTTATGGGTAGTTAGATGTAAATATTTTTGGAAAGTGAGCAGCAAGTCCTGTGGAAATGAAGTGCCTGAATTTGGGGGTGTCACATTAGCTTCTGAAGACGAGCCTCCATCATGAGTAGCGTCTCTCGATTCACAGCACCCACCACCGCGGCAACCTCCACCGCTATGTCTAGCCATGAATATGCTACTGCAATAACCAAATTGCTAGATTATCAAATTGAATGTAAATTACTTAAATATATGAATATGTATATATTAACATTTTGGTATTTACTAATATGAAATCATTTTTGATTATGTACATCATCAAACTTGTCAGATTCAACGTGTATATCATTCTCAGATTCGGTATCTTCCTCATCCTTATTTTCGAGATAAATTTCATCGTCGTTATCATCCTTAATGACATAATCATTCATGACGACATTTTCCTTGACATCCTCATCGTCAGGTACGTCAATGACATCAGTTGTCATCACATCTTCAGCATTTAACACTACTTGACTGGGATTACTAACATCTTCTTGCAGTGCCTCTTCCATCCCAAACATATTATCAGCATCAAATGCACGTGTTTTAGTTGTGACTATTGTATACTAAGGGCTTCGACTATTTACGACATTAGGAGCGTAATACACTTGATTCGCTTGACTGTCCAGCATGAATACATCATCAGATTTTAGTTACCGTACAATTTAATCCTTCCACCATACAATATCCCAATTAAATATAAGACATGGAATTACTTTCAAATCTTATTTTATTTAATTATATGTATTTCAATTCCCAAATTCACAACTCCAAATAAATGCAAATTAGAAACTCTTTTATAATTTCATTCAACCTTGTCCAAGGATTCCTAGGTTGTCATTTATCGAATCACATAAGACATATCTCTTCTTTTACTAGAAGGGGTAGATTCTTTATTGATCATTCATTATCTCCATATATAACTTATTACACCCAAGCATACCCTTTGATATACCCTAAGGGTCTTAAGGGAAATGTCAAAGTATAACTTATTATATACAAAATACTATGATGATCTCAAGTCTAAGGATCACTTATACTACTATCACTATAAGAATTCCTCTTGACATCCAAGTAAAACTCCATTAGGTATTCCTTAGCGAGCCACGTTTAGTGAACTTATTCTCCAATAAGCACCTACATACTTTCTTTAGTGTCTCCACACAAATGATCATGAGATCAATCATCCTCATCCAATGAGCAAGCAACAAATGTATCAATCTATCCGGATTCACTAATCACCGTTTTAATAATCCATTAATTGGGAACATTTTAGCTTTAAGTTATCTAAGAATTTAGATATTATTAACATGATCTCATACTGATAAATTAATGCCTTTAGTAAATAAATACATTTATTAATAAATGAATAAGATTGTTTATAAAGTATATGCTTTATGATCATACATGATTGGTTTGTATGCATACTACTTTCATTCTCTCACTTGCACTAAAGCCAATCGTCATGGTATCTCATACCCATCTTCTCTAAATGACGATCAAATGGTTGTAGTGTTAACGCCTTAGTAAATGGATCTGTAATGTTGTCTTAAGAGTCAACACGCTCTAGAATGACATCTCCTCTTTCAATGATCTCTCTGATCAAATGAAACCACCGTAACACGTGTTTGGATTTCTAATGAGACCTGGTTTTTTAGCCTGCGCAATAGCTCTGGTGTTGTCACAGTATAAGGGCACTGCTCCTCTAATGCTAGGAACCACACCAAGTTCGGTTATGAACTTCTTCATCTAAACAGCCTCCTTTGTAGCTTAACTTGTAGCTATGTACTCTACCTCTGTCACTGAATCAGCAATTGTTTACTACTTGGAACTCTTTTAACTCACTGCACCACCGTTTAAGGTAAACACATACCCCAAAATGGATTTACTATCATCTTGTTCTGTTTAAAAGCTTGAGTCTGTGTAGCCCTTAGTTTCAATTCAGACCCACCGTAGATAAGAAATACATCCTCAGTTCTTTGTAAGTACTTTAGGATATTTTTCACTGCCTTTCAGTGTTCTTCTCTAGGATTCGACTGATATTTGCTTGTTACACTAAGTTCATAAGCGACATCTGGTCTAGTACATATCATACCATACATGATAGTTCTTATTGTCGAAGCATAAGGAATCTTACTCATACGATCTCTCTCCTCAGGTGTCTTTGGGGCCTGTTTCTTGGGGAGATGTATTCCATGACTCATCAGCATGAGACCTATCTTGGAATCTTCCATGCTAAACTTCTTTAGCATCGAGTCAATTGACATTCCTTAGGACAAGCCAAGCATCCTTTTAGATCTATCTCTATAGATCTTTATCCCCAAAATATAGGATGTTTCTCCCAAGTCCTTCATGGATAAGTGTTTAGATAACCATATTTTGATCAATTTTGGCATAGGAATATCATTCCCTATCAGTAATATATCGTCAATATATAATACAAGGAATGAAATAGCGCTCCCACTAACCTTCTTATACACACATGGTTCATCCTCATTTTTGATAAAATCAAACTCTTTGATTGTTTCATCAAAATGAATGTTCCATCTACGAGAAGCTTGCTTCAATCCATAAATGGATTGTTGCAACTTAAAGACTTGATTTGTTCCAACCGTTGAAACAAATCCCTCTGGTTGTGTCATATACATATCCTCCTCAAGTTTCCCATTGAGGAAGGCCATTTTCACATCAATTTGCCAAATTTGTATTCGTGGTAAGCTGCAATCGCAAGTAAAATCCGAATGGACTTGAGCATAGATACTGGTGAAAAGATTTCATCATAGTCAACTCCTTGTCTTTGTTTGAAACCTTTTGCGACCAGTCAGGCATTATAGGTCTCTACCTTACCGTCTGCTCTAGTCTTTCTTTTAAAAAACCATTTACACCTAATAGACTAAATGCCTTCAGGTAGTGAAACCAAAGTTCATACTTGGTTTTCATACATAGAGTCCATCTCGGGTTTCATGGCTTCTAGCCACTTCTCTGAGTCTTTACTACTCATAGCATGTTCATAATTCAATGGATCATCATCATCATCTACGATGCGTACCTCATCGTCATCCTCTATGACGAATCTATACCTATCAGGTATCTTCGACACTCTTCTAGATTTACGAATAGGGTATGTTACAGTAGGTTCTTCCAATTAGTTAGGTACTTGACTTTGATCCGTATTATTTTGTGGTTCTTGAACTTCTTCAAGATATATCTTACTCCCACTGAACCCTTCAAGGATAAACTCCTTTTCCAAGAAGGCGGCATATTTCGTAATAAACATCTTTTGATCAGTTGGATGATAGAAATAATACCCTGATGTTTCTTTAGGGTATCCCACGAATCTACATTTGTCGGATCTAGTCTGTAGCTTATCATTTTCAAACTTTTTGACATAAGCTGGACAACTCCAATTCTTAACATGCTTAAGATTTGGTTTCCTCCCTTTCCATAACTCATATGGGGTCTTAGAGACGGATTTGGCAGGCACCTTGTTAAGTAGGTATGCAACTGATTTTAGGGCATATCCTTAGAAGGAAACCTTGAAGATCGGTAAAGCTCATCATGGAAGAACCATGTCCAACAATGTTTGATTTCTCCTTTCAGATACACCGTTTAACTGCGGCGTCCCAGGTGGAGTCCATTGTAAGATTATACCATTTTTTGAGACAATTGAGAAACTCAGTCCTTAAGTATTCACCACCTCGACTTGATCGAAGAATCTTAATACTCTTGCAAATTTGTTTCTATACTTCACTTCTGTACTCTTTGAACTTTTTAAATGATTAAGATTTATATTTCATTAAATACACATATCCATATCTTGAGTTATCATCAGTGAAAGTAATAAAATAAGAATACCCTCCTCGTGCAGTCGTTGTCATAGGTGAACATACGTCTATGTGTACCAACGCTAACAACTCTGTAACTCTTTCTCCTTTTCCACTAAAAGGAGATTTAGTCATTTTACCCACAAGATAAGATTCACAAGTTGGATATGATTCATAATCCGATAGCTCTAGGAGCCCATCTTTATATAACTTGGATAATCTTGTATCATTAATATGACCGAGTCTACAGTGCCACATGTAGGTATAATTAACATCATCTCTTCTCCTTTTCTTAGTTTGTTTAATTTGAAGTATATTTTCATGTAAGTCAAGTATGTAAAGTCCATTTCGCCAATTTCCAACACCATATAAAACATTTTTATTATAAATAAAACAACTGTTGTTCTTTATTATAATATTAAAACCATCCATATCTAATACAAAAATAGAAATAATGTTTCTAATGATAGTTGGAACAAGATTAAAATTATTTAAGCTAATGGTTTTACCCATAGGCAGTGCTAAACAATAAGTCCCTAAAGTTAATGCAGCAACATTTGCTCCATTTTTCACTCGTAGGACGACCTCATCCTTGATCAGTTTTCTACTTCTGACCAGTACCTGCATATTATTACATATATGAGAATCAAAGTCGGTATCCAATACCCAAGTAGAACTTTGACTTTCAGAAAAATTAATTTTAATCATGAACAAATCTTGATTAGGAGTCGAAGCTTCTCCAAGCTTCTTCTGCTTTTGGTCCACAAGATAATCCTTGCAGTTCCTCTTCCAGTAATCCGGCTTGTTGAAATGAAAGCAAATTTCTTTGCTATCTGGATCAGGTTTCTTATTGTCTTTCTTTTTCCCTTTGCCTTTAGCCTTCTTAGATTTCTTCTTTTTAGAAGATACCTTAAGCCTTTTCCTTTTCTTAGAAGAACCATCCACCATTAAAACATGGTCCTTCTTAGATGGGAAGTGACCTTCAGCAGTTTTTAACATGTTAAGTAATTCAGGAAAGCTGACATCCAACTTATTCATGTGAAAATTCACAACAAATTGTGAGGTGTCAGGGAGTGACTGCAAGACTAAATCTTTACTTAACTCCCCATCAATGATGAACCCAAGCTGTCCAAGACATTCAATCAAATTGATCATTTTTAGGACATGAGTCTCAACAATAGTGCCCTGGATGTGATCGAAAGAGCTCCTTAGATATCTCATATCTAGCAGTTCTACTTTGCTTACCATACAACTATTGGAGGTGCAGCAGTATAGTAGGAGCATCCATGGTTTCGTGCTGACGTTGAAGCTCGTTACTCATGGATGCAAGAATGAAGCATTGATCCACAGATGCATCATCTTGTCACTTCTTAAAAGTAGCAATCTCTTCCTCAGAGGCTATTTTTGCAACATTTGCAGGGATAGGCGAATTTAGGACATAAGAAATCTTTTCAGCAGTGAGAACTATTCTCAAATTCCTTAACTAGTCCTCATAATTTGGTTCGGTCAGTTTGTTAGCATCTATTATGCTACGCATGAAATTAGTGAATGTGAAGTTTTCAAAATTTTGCATGTGAAAAAGACAACATTTTAGCAAACATTCATTTAATTAATTATTTTACCAAAATAAGTTAGGTCTTATTTTAAATTGGTATCTGCTACTAATTTTTCAAACTATATTACCCTCACTTATATAGTTTGGTAAAATCTAATTAAAGTTTTTGCTAGTAAGAATAAGGGTCTCATTTCAAACATATGCATACTTGTGGTGACACAAAAAACTATATATAGATAAATAGGTAGACAACTCTTTATCAATTACATCATCATGTAACTCCTTTTCCTTTTGCCTCTTAGATTATTTTGATCAAGTGTTGACACATCCGAATCAAAATTATCTAAGTTAAGTCCAACCTAGCACTTTCATATATTAAAATAAGAAAAACATCGTCCTTCTGGTGACACAATAAAACAACATTGTTCAATTTTCTTTATAAGTATCAAATGTGATAAAAATAACAACTTAAATATTTAATACTTGCCTTATGGTGACACAACAAACTCATATTAAATATTTAATGCTCTATTAATTTTATCATGTTAGAAGGCGACGTTCGATATTCCAAATATCTTTGAACGCTTAGGACTTAATATAATTTTCTATGAGGGGTTTGATATTATTAGTCTCATCTTGTTTAGCGCTCATGCACACACACACACACACACACACACACACACATATATATATATATATATCAGCATGCATATATAGAATACTATATTCTACCCGGATTGATTATAGACTTTTATTCTAGTTTGGTTCACTAGAGCCACCAAGTGAACCACAAGATCAAACCCTATAGTGCAAGAATTAAAATTTAAATATAACTATTATATTTAAACCCGGGTTCCATTACAAACGGGTCTTCAAGCGCTCCTTGATCCTTGAACTCCGATTCTTCAAGAAATTCTAATTAAACCTATTACATAAACTATTTAATTTAAAAAGAAACCTTAATCAACAGTCAAAGGGGAGTATATAGGAGGGAGATAGAATTTACATCAAGAAGAAAACTAGAAAAGACGAGATACACATACCCCATTTAATAAAACTCATACATTCAAGCATCCATCAAAAATAAAATTTAATCACATCGGTCAATAGTCCATAATCAATCCCATTTATTATCATGCACATAACCATATACATCAATAAATAAACATTCATCTCATGAATTAAAATTCCATTCTTAATATGTATTGATATCAATTTAATGGGCAAAAGTTTGCTAAATTTTAGTTTTGAAATAAAATAAACTCTTTTATTTTAATCAAAAACCAAATCCAAATTAAACTCCTTTAATTTTTAGCAATCTGAAATCATATTTCAAATAAAAACAAGCTACTTTATTTTAATCTTTTGTCAATAAATAAACCATTTATTTTGATTGAAGAAAAATAAAAGTATTTCGAGATCTTTGCTTAAGTATGCGCAATGTCTCAGTGAGAATGAAGTGGGTCACTAATTTTGCACTTCAAAGGCAGAAATGGATTTAAAGGTAATGGCACAGCTGCTCCCAAACTGAACTAGGTCGCGACGCAGCTGCGCTATTCATCCAGGAAACTGTATATCTGTGTAACGGTGCAGCTGTGCTCCAGAATGAACTGGAGATGGCGTAGCTACGCCACATCGCAGAAATAGAAAACTTTTATTGCCCATAAAATCTAATCCAATCGCATATCAATTCATACATGGAATCATAAAATTAACGATTAGCACAATGTTTGACTTTAATACCACTGTAGGGTTTGTATATATCGTAATTACATAATTAAATCACATAAATATGACGGAAATGTGAAGAAATGGGAATTTAAAATTTTATACAAACCCATACCCATGATCATGCTTTGTGTAATATTATCAATTAACAAAAGAAGATGGAGAATAAGAATCATACCTTTGAAGATTCGAGATTCCTCATGTACAAGTTCAACTCCTAGTCTCCTACGTGCTCTCATTGAATACGCGAGATTGATTCCTTCCTTTGATCAACGTTAGCCACCCAAGCGTATTGCCTCTAGAGGTGATCCACCAAGGAAGAATAAGATGTCAAGAAGAAGCGTATATGGCTAAACCCTACTCTCTATCTCTATAGAAATCTCTGTAATCTCCTAACAATTGGAAAACACGTTATTAGATAGCTGACATAAGACTCTTCTTATATAGATATTAGTCGACCCTTCTAACCTTATTAGGAATAGGGTTTTATTTAATTAATTAAAAACTCTTTTAATCAATTAGGCTTCCTAATCTCTATTAAGAATAATTAATTAAACTACTTTAATAAATTAGCTTCCTAATCTAATTAGGAATGTTGGAGAGTAAAAATACTAAAGTAATTCCCAAACTCCTTTAGGAATTAAAATATTAATAATAAGACTCCTCTTATTAATTTATATTTAATATTTCCAAAATATTAAATAATAAATATTAAGCTATTTAATTTATTCTATCATTATAGATTAAATTAAATACACTTAACTTATTATTACAATTATACCATTAACTTCTTAAATAAATATTCTTTCTTTTGTAGTGTGAGCCTTTAAGATCTCCATATTAAACCGGTTGTAAATAAATCAATTAGAACAATTCTAATCTTATTTAAAAAAATAAATTAAACTATTAATTTATTTAAATAAATAAAATTTATTCTACAATAAGGATAAGCCTCCTTAGCGATCAACGACTTTCTAGATAATATAGATTTCAACATTAATCATAAAAGAACCTTTGAGTAAATAGTTACCGTACAATTCAATCCCTCCACCATACAATGTCCCAATTAAATATAAGACATGGAATTACTGTCAAGTCTTATTTTATTTAATTATATGTATTTCGATTCCCAAATGCACAACTCTGAGTACAAGCAAATTAGAAACTCCTTTCTAATTTAATTACACCTTGGCCAAGGATTCCTGGTTGTCATTTATCGAATCACATATGACATATCTCTTCTTTTATTAGAAGCAGTAGATTATTTATTTATCATTCATTATCTCCCTATATAATTTATTACACCCAAGCATACCCTTTGATATACCCTAAGGGTCTTAAGGGACATGTCAAAGTATAACTTATTATATACAAAATACTATGATGATCTCAAGTCTAAAGATCACTTGTACTACTATCACTACAGGGTTCCTCTTGACAGGCAAGTAAAACTCCATTAGGTATTCCTTAACAAGCCATGTTTAGTGAACTTATTCTCCAATAAGTACCTAAATACTTGCTTTAGTCTCTCCACACAAATGATCATGGAATCAATCATCCTCATCCAATGAGAAAGCAACGTATGTACCAATCTATCAGAATTCACTAATCCCCTTTTTAGTAATCCATTGATTGGGAACATTTTAGTTTTAAGCTATCTAAGAATTTAGATCTCATTAGCATGATCTCATCATGATTCTGAAAGAATTACTTAAAACTATGGGTTTATCACATATTAGTACAACAACACTATATAGATAAATTAATGCCTTTAGGAAATAAATACTTTTATTAATAAATGAATAAGATTTTTTACAAAGTATATGATTTATCATCATACATAATTGGCTTGTATGCATACTACATTCAGTCTCGTCACTAGTGCCAACACGTTGAGTACATTCATGAGTTTTAAAAAAAAATTAGCAGCACCTCCCCATGGTCTCCAAGTACATGAAATAGACTAAGATAACTTAATCTAAGTATTCACCTGAATAACATGTAGAGATAACAGCCAAAAATCCTCAAAACAACAAAAATTAATAGTTTCGTATTGGCACTGACCTAAGTGAGAGATTAAACATCCAAAAACAGTCCCAAACTGGGGACTATTCGACATTCACTCCTAATTAGTGAATGTAAAACGGGTTTCTAAGTTCCAAAGTATAGTACATATATGATCCTTCCATTAACCTACAAATGTGTTAACCACCTTGTTTGAGCTGGCAAAGGGTTGTTTGACTGTAGTTGCAAAGTGCAGAAACAATATAAGTTGGCATCCGCATGGTATTATATAACTTATCACACAACTCATTTGATGTCAACTTACGTTGTTCTTGCACATTGCAACTACATTCGAACAACCACTAGCCAGCTCAATTAAGACCGTCAACATATTTATAGGTTAATGGAATGATATATATGTACTACAAAATGTATTTTCATGATTATTGATGCATTAAAGATTAAAGAGAGAGTCTTATTGAGTTTATTGAATATTGTGGCAAACTAAGCAAATGTTACTTAGTTTATATTACCAATGAAAAACTAAGTAAATGCTACTTAGTTAATGAGAACTTTTATTTGAATATATATGAGGATTACTATTCGACAATCAGTCTTACTTGACAAACGGATTTCTATGTTCCAAAGTATAGTACATTTATATATGTATGAATACATGTATTTCTTATATAGTTTATTATAATTGTGGAAAACTAAGCAAATGATACTTAGTTCATTTTTCCAATAATAAACTATGTAAATGTTACTCAGTTTATCAAATACTACTAAGTTTACTATGTTTATTTTTAAATTTATTTTTACACTATAAGTCAAATAAGAGGAACCTGTAGATAGACCTATTGTACCATAACCAAATCATAAATCTGGAATAGTACCAAAGATACCTGGGATGTATGGATTCATCATGGATGATGATGATGATGAGGTACGCATCATATAAGATGATGATCCAGTTACATATGGTGAGTTTAAAGTTGTAGACACTCAGAGAAATGGATTGAAGCAAGCTTCTCAAAAATGGAACATTCGTTTTGATGAAATAATCGAAAGAGTTTGATTTTATCAAAAAACAAGAATGAACCTAGTGTGTACAAAAGGGTCAGTGGGAGCGCCGTGACATTCCTAATATTATATATTGATATACTATGGATAAATAATGACATACTAATGCTACAATCAGTAAGATAAAGTTGTCTAAACATTCCTCCATGAATTATTTGGGAAGAGTATCTTAATTGGGGATACAAATCTGTATAGATAGATTTAAAAGGATGTTCAGCTTAACCCAAGGAACATATATTAATTTGATGCTAAAGTCGTTTAGCATAGCAAACTCCAAGAGATGTTTTATGTTGATGAGCCATAGAGTTTATCTCTCTCAATAGTCCCTATAGACTCCTGAAAAGAGAGATCGTATGAGTGACAATAATGTATGTAATGAAATATATGAGACCTGATATTGATCGGTCATATTATGGAGACGATCACTGTAGGACAGTGAAAAACATCTTAAAGTACTTAACCGGTACTAAGGATGTGATCATATTCATGGCGGGTCTGAATTAAAACTAGAGGGCTTAACACACTCAAGTTTTTTTTAGACTGACCAAGACAACAACAAATCCACTTTAGGGTAAGGTGTAGCATCCCCAAATCTGGGTCCCAAATCACCACGAATCTGGTATACTAATTCTATAATTATTGCGGAAGATATAAACATAAATTGTTTATACAATAAACTTTATACATTACCCCAAGGTCAAAAAACCTTCACATAATACCTGAATCAATATCCTAACTATCATACAATATTATTATCATACAATACTATTACAATTTGGCTGCATACGTAAACTAAAGTTGGATCTGTCTTTGACTTTTCCTTGTATCCGATGCATTCGTCTTAATCTGCAATGTTTATCATAATATAGAAAGGGTGAGCATAAGTTTTCCCAGTAAGTATAAGTTTATTTAATGATATATCATGATGGAAAGAATTTAACAATAAGCTGGCTATAATTCTACAATATAATTAAGAACTAGCATGAACAAACTTTCATAGCTGAACGAACATTGAACATGAACATAGCAATTATATCTAGACCGAATTGTAATGGAGGTGATCAGCCTTTCATACCTGATGAATACATGCATTATGCACAGAGTGCGAATAAATAATTCATAGACATGAAAATCAGTAATGATTAACCGCAAGCATATTTGAATGAAACAACTCGAGGTCAAGTTAAGGAAAACTTGCCTGTTCGGTTGATTACTGTTACGCAATTTATTAAGCATTGTCGAAAGACCTAATATATAAATAATATCGATATACAAATTAGAATAATATCATCACAGTATAATACTATTATATATATATATATATATATATATTCATAAAACAACCTAAACACATAACACTTAACCCTATTAGTCAAATAAACTATTAAGACTCGGTATCAAGTCAAACTATTCAAGTCTTAGTTGAATCTAACACTATTCTGACATCTGGACGGCCTAGTCGGACTATTATCGAGTTTAAGTTCAATTAAATTCTACCTAAACACTTAACCATTATTTTAGATAATTATATTATCAATTAAAATAATTTTTCAAGTCTCATAATAATTTTTTTAAATAATTATTATCATTTCTCATGATTTTTCAATCATTAATATCGTATTTATATGATTTAAATATCGCATAACTCCTTTATCATTAATTCATTATCCGATAATTGTCATTAGTATTAAATATTAATGTTGTTCATGATAAAATATCAAAAGTTATATTTTATAACTTCAAATATTTTTACAACACTTAAATCATTTTTATATGATTTTTAAATCATTAATTCTATTTTTATTCCATAATTTATTTAATATATTAATTAAATAAATTAATCACCATTAATATTAAATAATTAATGAAATTCATCACAAAATATAAAAAGTCATTAAAAATAACTTAAAATATTTTCTTATACCATAATATAATTTTTCATGATTTTGTAAGTATTAAAATTATTTTTAAATAATTTATTTAATATTATAATTAAATAAATTAAATACTATTAATATTCTCAAAATATTAAATATTTATGAAATATATTCAAAATAATTAAAAACCCATGTTTAGTAATTTATTATGTAATTTTAATAATTAAAAACTATTTTTTTCTATTTATTTAATAAAAATATTAATTTCTGAAATTAAATGTCGCTAAATGGGCTTTAGGCGACAAATCCATCGCTGTTGGTGTTCTTGGTGTTCTTGAGCCGAAACCCAGATCTTCATGTCAGACAGCAAGGTGCTCACTTTAACCAGTGCTAGATATTTGATCACAAGGTTTCTAGGCAGCCTGATGTGTTAGTATTGTAGTATAAGTGTAATACTACAACTACATACTAAGGTTATGGCTAAGTTACAACAAATTAGAGAGTTATTGGTCATTAAAAATCATGTCAAGACCGTTCTTCAATTTCTGAGTTTCCCAAAAATGAAGAACAGTCAAGGTACCTACAATACAAACCTTGAATCTAGAGTTCTGGGCTTGATCGGTGAAATATGAAGGTTCAATAATGTAGTTTTGATGTCAAGCAACAACAATACATCAACAGATCAACATAACAACATCATGTTTTAAAGATTTTGGCCGGTCAAAGTAGAGGTCTGGAAACGGTTCTTGAAGATCTGGGTTTCCCAGAAACCTTCATCCGGCAAGTTGGTCAACGGCTGTTTGACCACTATTAATTGTAATTCTGAGCAAGATCTGTTTGTTCTAAAGGATTTAGTGTGTAGTTCACATACAAGTTCCAAACAACAACATGGCCCAAACACTTAACAGTTGCAAGATCAAGCGCCTGCAAAATCGTTATCAGTGATTTCTAAGTTTTTAGGTTACCCAGAAACTAGATTTCGTGGCCAGTCAACGCAGTTTGACTGCTTATAACTTTCAATATATACTTGATCTGGGTTTGATGCAAGTTTCAGATCCAAGCCATTACAACATAGAACAGATCTATAACATAAAATACAACTAAAACCTAACACAGAAAGATCTAGAGGCTCTGACTTATGACTGTCAAGCCACTTTTCCAAAAAATTTCCAAATTTCTAAAAACTTCAAAATCGTGTATCTAGATGTTATAGATCCTTGATCTAACAACCCAGATCACTAAAGGACATCCTATAACACAACTTTAACCAATAAACAACAA
Source organism: Panax ginseng (assembly GCA_020205605.1). Lineage (NCBI taxonomy): Eukaryota > Viridiplantae > Streptophyta > Magnoliopsida > Apiales > Araliaceae > Panax > Panax ginseng. The sequence goes on from CM035134.1 coordinate 125,447,101, forward strand.
CATCTAACATCAGATCATAAATTTTTTTAAGATTTAGGGTTTATACCTCTTTAGTGCTTTGATCTTGAATCTGATGTAAGAACCCGAATATTCAGAAAATATTAAAATAAGAATTTAGTAGATAAAATTCTTAAGGCATGTGAAGGGTTCAAATAAAAATATATAATGTGATTACTAGGTATGTGGTATTGTGTTACATAGGGTAATATGCGCTATGTAATAAGTGAGGTTGTGTTTAATAAATATATATCGTTATTATATATTTGTTATAAATTGCAGAGATGAATTAGTAAGAAGACGGATAAAAATTTATCTATTGATATTAAATAATTTATGTGAAATTATTTTATTATGGTAAGTTGGTGACATTAAAATATCTTTGATAATCACCAATTTCTTGAGTATTTGTACGAGTGAATATCAAGTCTAAGGTAGTGCAATCTTACTCTTTAATGGTTGACGTATAGGTGCTGGGCTAAACGATTCCTTCAGATAGCGGAGGTATATACGAATTAGTAATCGATCTAACTCTTGGTGAAAACAGTGTAGACGAGATGGAAACTAATTTGTTGGTTGTTTGTGGGAAACCACTCAGTGCACTATATTGAATACTATTAAAGACTCGATGTGTGTTAAGTTTAGACTTGTATATATGTACGTTGTTGATGAGAGAAGAAAATCGATATACCTTTGAAGTGGTTAGAGAATTATTGAGTAAATTGATACACAGCGAGAAGTGGAGATTAAAGGTATGCATGTATGTGTTATATTCGAGTGTGGTGTTATTGGTGGTATGAAACCGTAAAGGAGATGTATAGTTGGTTAAACTAATGAGGGAGATAGAGTTTTAAAACTCAAAGCATAATCCTTGAATTGTTAAGGAAAATAGTAATCGATGATGTGAAACCAAATAGAGGATTGATGTTAGTCGAGTTAACGCTTAAGGAGGATGTGTAAAGTGTTTAGAAGTGCAAGGTTTCAGTTCTGCTAATGCAGAACTTGTCTGCCTGGGAATTTTGTAAGACCCCAAATTTTATGAATAAAGATTTAATTTTCTCAATTTTTTTTTTATATTATGGTGTGGATTTGAGATAATGTTATAGTTAAGGGTGATATTTGAAAATTTTGCAAAGTAAGCAAGTTGATATAAAATATTCGTTATGTTGGGGAATATTCGATTGGTCGGGGAATATTCATTTTAACAGGGAATATTTGTACGACGGCACAATCATTGGTGGACCCCATAACGGAAGTATTGTCGTAATAAGAAAACGATAGAATTATCTTTTTATAAAAATAACGGCAAAAGTTTTACCGTTAAACTGTTGAACTACCCCGTAGTAAAAGTACAGTAATACGCGTGGTTGCATAGTAGCACACGGTATTGATTATTGATCCTTACGTGAAAAGTCACTCAGTTACTCAATTATTGCTACAGTAATTGCTGCATCATATCTCTCATATTATTGATTCAATTATTGTTACAGTATCATCTATATAATATGTTATATTATTAAATCAATAATTGAGACAACAAAGTTATTCATATTATTATTTAGAATATTGACAATGTCTAGAAGTTCTGTCAAGGAGAGGTTTGGTCACCTAATTGTGCGCCAATAAGGAAAAATCCTTATCGGAAAGCCCCCTCTTTCCTGGGAATAACCTGGTTGTTAAATATTGTGAATTATAATATTAATGATGAATAAGTTCATGTTGATTAAAGATGAAATGGATTGTTCCATTGTGTTTGAATTATTAGTGTTAGTGAAAATTGACATTTATTTTGATAATAATTGATGTCTGGAGGTTATATTGACCAATCGGATAATTAACCGGATAAATGAGCAATTAATTGCTATTGATTAACATGATTATAACTATTTGTTCACATGTGTGTACTATTGATTCACATTCATTTACTATTAGGGGAGTTGGTGCAAGATTTGTTAATACTTGCATGACTAAGTTAAAATGGAGGTATAGATGGAGGTACTATACTGTAATTCGTATTTTCACATGTCTAGAACTATTGATTCACATGATTTACTATTGATTCACATGATTTACTATTAGGGGAGGTGGTGCAAGTTTGATAATACTTGCAGGACTAAATTAAAAATGAAGAAAAAGAGGAAGGTATTATACTGTAATATTTCGAGCCCCAAAATGTGCAATTATTGAAACTATATTTTCCTATAAATAGAAGCTCATTCTTTCTTCATTTCTCACCAATTCACTAAGTTCACAAGAGCAATTATTATAGAGAAATGATAGAGAGAGAAGTTATAGAGAGAAAGAAGAAGAGAAGTCTGCTACCTCACTATTCCAGTATCCAGTTTTATTCTAAGGTAAGGGGTATTATTTCTTTTGTATTCGTGAAGAGAGTTATTGTTATTCCATTCCTTATTATTCTGTTGGAATAACCTGTCTATGCGAAGTACTGCATACATGGTAAAATTCTTTTGTCATTCAATTCTTTATTATTATGTTGGAATAATCTGTCTGTGTGAAGTACCGCATACATGGTGAAATTCTTTTGTTATTCCATTCTTTATTATTCTATTGGAATAACATGTTTGTGCTGTCTATCGCATGCCTGGTGAATTCTGTTGTTATTCCATTCTTTATTATTCTGTTGGAATATCATGTCTATGCGGATTACGCATGACCTGGTTCCATTCTTTATTATTCTGTTGGAATATCCTGTCTCTGCGGATTACGCATGACCTGGTTCCATTCTTTATTATTCTGTTAGAATAACATGTCTATGCGATCTATCACATGCATGGTGAATTCTTCTGTTATTTTATTCTTTATTATTCTATTGGAATAGCCTGTCTATGTGGATTACCGTATGCATGGTGAATGATCCTTTGTATTCATTCTTTATTAAATTGTGGAAATAACCTGTCTACGTGGATTACCGCATGACGGGTGAAAATCCATTTGTAGTTTCGTATATTCTATTATACTCGTCCGAGATATCATTTCTTTTGTACTCGTCATGGAATATCATTTTCGTTGGTATTTTTCTTTTATGAGTTACTATTCACTGGTAACTATTCACCAAGTTACTATTCACTCTAGTATTATTCACTCGAGTATTCGGGGCACTTTTCATACTGAAGTACTATTCACGGGTTACTATTTAACCGATTACTATTCACTCTAGTATTATTCACTCGAGTATTTGGGACACTTTTTGTGTCGGGGTACTATTCCCGAAGTACTATTCACTAGGTACTATTCACCCGAAAAATATATTTTTTTTCTATCCAAATTATTTTTGGTACATGAATATTATTCTTGAATTTTACTCTACAAAGCAGTATCATGTTGACAATTTGTACGTTATTGATTTCTGGATAAATTAAATTATAAATCTTTAAAATTTATCCTTGAACTTGTTTTATTGAATTATTATGTCATTGTCATCATCCTCGTGTTTATATTGTGATGAAAGTCATCTTTGGCTTATGTGCATAGATGGACTTGGTATGATTATGACAAGGGATTATTCGGTATAATCATGACCGTAATGTAACGAATGATGTGGTAAAAGTCCTCATTGGCCTGTAGTTCATTGATGGACAGTTGTTGGCATGATTGTGATCAGGGATTATTCAGTATAATCATGACCATTGATGATTACATGAATATCCTTGGCCATGGTGCAGGGATGATTCGATGATGTGGTTTATTTATTAAGCTGAGTCTCAGCGATAAAGTTGATGAAAAACTTTTTTAAATCATAGAAGATAGTAGATTTTATGCTCTACTTGACTCTTCTAATGGATTGCTTATTTCGGCTGTAGTTGTTAATCTAAAATTTGTTGTCTATTGTATTCTATCAGTTGTTATACTGTTGAAGGCTAAGGATAATTTATTCTGCATTATCTTAGTCATAATATTTCTTACTGGGCTAGTTGAGCTCACCCTTTCTTTCATTGTTCTCTTCAGGAAATGAGAATATAGCTGGGACGAGTCGGGGAATGGTGTGATGGTCTAGGATAAATGGCTTTAGTAGTCCTCACTATTCTACGGAATAATGTGATAATAATTGTAATGAGGACTCCATTGAGTGTGGATATTATCTAGATGACAATATTCTTGTTTAAACTCTCAACTATGTTTTGTCGTATTTTACACGACTGTTGTATAATTAAGTTGTATTTGAATTTATGTACCATGTATCTGGCGACTCAAGATTGGTGATGTATACCTATTTTAGGGGCGTCACAATTTGGTATGGTGCAGCTGCGCCATTACCAAGCCTATGACCAACGCAGCTGCGCCGGTCTGTAGAAAACTCTTAGCCAGTTTGTGGAATGTGATTTGCAAGCCATGTATACTAATAACTCTTATAAGGTCATTAATGGTGACTTAATGTTCATGAACAAACTTAGTTAGCAGCCCGGAATAAATATGGTTAATTAAGAGATATTATGGAATATTATAATCCTTGTATGGCAATGGCGTGATAATAAATTAAATGAAAAAGGGTTAGTTCACTTGTATAAGATGGTGAGTTAACATATGTGTTTAGCATAAGAGGATGAAAGAAATATGTTAATTAATATTTGATATTTTAATATATTACATAGTTTTGTAATATATCAAAGGGTTGATATTTGAAAGATAAATGATTAATATTAATTAATCGTTGTGATATTAAAATATGATAATTGGTTGAAAGTACCCAACTGAATAATTGGTAGCCCAATTAAAATATTAATAGTATTACTATGTGTAATATGAAAAATGTGAGCAGTAGTAATATATAATACCTACGGCTGAAGAATACATGAAGTATGATATTTAATTGGAACTAATTATATAAGGTACCAAGTGGTACAGTGAAATCACATGTAATTTTAATACATAAAGGATTAAATATCTGGGTATTCTAGAAACTGATAAAGGAATTAAATGTTTAAATAAACATTAATACTAAATAAGGTTATAATGTGGTTATGTGAGTAGTAGAAATAATTATGGAACTACCCGGACAATAATGCCTAGCTGTATTATTTTATGGCATGTATTTAATGTACATGGAGTATATGATGTGGGTATAAAACTTATCTTTAAATGTCCTAATATGGTAATAATTATACATTAAAATTTCATTTTGGGAATTAAAGGAACTAAAATAAGCTTTAGTTGCTGGTTATAAGCTTGTCCCAAAATTAGTACCCAAACAGTGTCCTATAACTACATTTCGTAACCACCAAGAATTTAGCAATAGCTATGGAGATAGGTGATGATGGCTAAGAAGATGGCTGGGAAGTGGCCGGTACAACACTCTTAGCTAACCATTGTGTTTTCTTTCTACACCATGGATTCCAACCTCAGTATAAACCCAGTACCCAGTCCATCATTTCTCTATATAAAGCAGCTACCTTGTTCATTTTTACGTTGCAAAGTTTTGTTTGTGAAATCCTAAGAAATTGAGTGAGAGTATTTGTTGTTCAAAGTGAAGTCTAACAATCTCAGAAGGGAAAATGATTAGTCATTTAAGCTTTACAAAGGTATAATTCATTTTCCTTGCTTCCATTTCATTCTCTGTCAAAACAGAGTTCATGAGTATTGAAATATCAATTTCTTGATTTCATGGAATTAGATGTTAATGAGGTTGGGTATGGGTTATATGGTTGTTATATGACTATATAAACATGTTTCAACTGTAATAGGAATATTTAGAATCAATTTCGTGAGTAATTTCTGTGTTTGGGCTAAATAGTTGCCGAAGTTTACTGTTCTCGGCTCTCGAACCAGTGCTGCAATGCATTGCTGGCCGGATTAACAACTGAGTAACGACTGCTGCACTGCGACTGACCTCGAGTTTAGTTTTTGCTTTCTGTTTTAAGGTCTGATCAGTGTTGGTAAAGTATTATAGCTTAAGCCAACATGCAAGCATGTGTAACATGTATATGTAAGTGTAATAACGTAATGTGAGCATGTTTTACTAAGATTAACATGATTTGGTACACGATCTTTAACAAGGACTTTAAGTTTTGGAAATAAACTTTGTTAAAGTTCATGTTCCGCAAATTTTGAGCTTAGTGGTCTATACACATGACTGATTTCACACATAAACGAGCATGACATGTGATTCATAGTTCCTTTGTTCATGACCACCTTATTAGTCTTTGTGTTAGAGAAGTTTTTCAAGAAAAAGCTTAGCATAGTGAACTAACATGCATGACTACTACATGATTTAAACTCTGACCTTGCGAGTATGATAGCATGACTTGACTACGTATGTTTAGAGCTTTGAAGTTTTTTTGTATGTGTTGAATGGTATTTTTCAAATATATAATGGTTTCAAAAGCAAACTTGAACATATCTTAAAAATATAGTTGCATCACATGGATATCTAGATTCTAAAGGATTTATAAGTCATTTTATGTCTATGATATCCCTAGATATGATTTATATGTGCTATATTGCATCATTCATGAAAAATGATTTCAAAGGTAACCATGTTTCGAACTTAAGTTGCATTACATATGAGTATTTAGATTTTAAAGACTTGAGAGGCCATGTTATGATTAATTATGTCATTAAACATAAGTCTTATATGTTAAACATAATGGAAGTAAACCAAGCATGAGTTAAAGCATGTTTTGAAAGTAAAGTTTTCAAGTGATAAACTATGGTAGTCATATGTAGATAAGATATATACATATGAGCATGCTACTAGAGGCTTATTAGTAACAATATATGGTTTAAAATCTTGTAAACATCGAATCTTCTTAAAGAAAGTCGTTAAACCTTAAAGTGGGAAAACAACTTTGAATAAACACAAGAGGTTCTAAACTTTGACAAATGACCTCTTAATGTGTGTAAATATTATGTGTTAACATTCATGCATGTTAAGAAATGAAGTGTGAACTAAGAACTAAATATTCAAATCTGGTGCAGCGGGGGACGCAAGCATGTTGCACCCATCCTAGGCTGGCCAGAAGCCTTGAATCTTGACTGTAGTGATGCGATGTTAACTAAACCTGTTTTAGTAGTCATCTAAACTTTAAAGCATATATGTAATGTATGAGCATGTGTAGTACAGATTATGTGACCTCTTTATGAGAACAAAAGGCTAATTAGTATACCAAGTGATTACATAACTCTATTTGGTTATGATGTCGTGAAAATCCTAAACTAAAGTCCCTAACATATAAGGTTAAACTTGAAGTGGTCATACAAGTATGTAAAGACCTCTAGCGTGTATGCATGTTAAGTATACGTGTATATATGTGTTAAAGTTTTGGCTAAAACCAGGAGTGCAAAAGCTCAACCTTTATGCAGCGAGGGGGGCCAGTAGCAGTGCCCAGATCCCTAAGCTTCTGAGACAGGGGCATAAACTGCGTCATCCTGCAGTTTTGAATAAGTTCTATTTTTGATTTGATGTTTGAAGCATGCTTGTATGATTACTTTAAATTGCAATATGTGACCACTATGCTATGTAATGTGTGGGAAACATGCTATGTGATAAAGATAAATGTTGATTAAGACTGTCAAAATGTTAAAGTCCAAAGGAATGTTTTCAAGATATAAAGCAACAATACGTTGTTTGGAGTCGTAATCTGACTTGTGTTATATGGGTGATGTTGTATAAAGTTACAACTAAGTTAGACGTCCGTGTGTACGTTTGAACTTACCTATATGAGTTTTAAATGTGTTGAACACTTAGCAAGTCAAGTGTGTGATAGATATATATGAATGTTGATGTCAAGTACGAGTGGTTAAGGTATACATATACATACCTAGAGTGTGATGAGAAAGTGAAGTGTAGGTTTTACGAACCTAGTTGGAAAACAATGTAACATTGTTATTACATTGAGAATGCATGAAATATGTTACTGATGGATATGAATCCATGATTATATAACTGTGTAGGAATACACGAAGTGCAGATAAACGTTAGGCAGTTAAGTCGTAGTTCATAAACTACGAATCAGACAAGTCTTCAGTTCCTATTTGTTATATGAATTCGATAACTGTTAGTTGAGCTATATTATGCTATGCAAATGTTGTTATATATAAAATGCGTATGAGATATGTATGAAATGTGAAAGTTGATCTTTGATGATATACTTGTGATATAAACCTCTATGCCTGTTATATGAGAAGTAACATGCGTAGTAAATATTAATCGATTATGAATGCATGAACTGAATATGTTGTTATATGCTATGTGTTGCATGAAAACTGTTAGAATTGCTGGAATGTCGAGCTCACCCTTGCAAATAACCACTTTTGTAGGTTAAGGATACACGGTAAAGGTTATGTGCTATTTGATTGATAAAGTTCAATGGTATCGAAGGATATTGATTTATTATTTAACTAGATGCTCTTGAACCATGTTTAGGTTCTAATAGATGTATATGATAGTAGTTTACTATGTGTAATACATGCTAAGTTATAAAGTTGTACTAGGTGGTACATAGTGAAATTAGAATTGAGATGTAAATATTTTACAGTAATTCGAATAGAATGAATCATAATATGATTTGATTCAGAGAGTTGTAATTGATTCGAGTCAAGATATCAATAAAAGATTTATTTTCAAAGGAGATTGAAAAAGTTTAAATTATTCCGCATATTTATATAATATCGAATATGATGTAATATAGGAATAGTAAATGACCAAGATTAGAAACTTATAAAAGTTTGGGGTCATTGTGCAGATCCTGGTAATGGAAATAATTTATATTCTAAATTGTAATAAGTAAAGTTATATTCATTAGTTATGAATAAAAGATATTAATAGTTTGACGATAGTAGTATCATGGCGGACCGGATCTGAGGTTCGAAGGAACCTGGATTTGGGGGCATCACATCGGATCATCATGATATGTTCTTGAGATGCTATGGATCATATAAAGGACTGAATAACTTAAGAATTTCGTGGGTCTAGAGAGAGAAAGTGTCAGTTGAATGTAAGATAACAAATGAGCAAGATTTGTTGACTTTCTCTCTATTTGATCTATAAATATCTAAGGGTTATGAAGTTGGCTGAGATGAAATGGTTGATCTCTGGATTTTAAGGCACATGGTTATATCCTAACTAGTCACCAACTACAAATATGGCAATAATTGCAAGCTACCTTCAATAATGCACAAAGGGTAATTTAGTCATTTACTTTCTAAATTTAATGGCATATTAGACATTGGCTACAACCCTTAGGGTTAAAACCTAAGGTTCTCAAAAAATCAATTTTTTTTCTAGGATTTCCAATTTAGGTCTTAAAATAGAAATTTAATATTTCTAAACTATAATTAGAATTCTATAATTATACTAAGATTTCCTAATCATAAATTCAAGCTTGTTAATAAGGATTAATTTATCCTAATTAAAATTGCTAATTTAGCAATTAGGTCCATAATTGTACATTAGGGTTTCTAACAAACAATAAGGGTTTCAAACTTTAAAATTAAGATTTCTAATTTACAAATAGGGTTATCCCTAATTAGATTTTTAATTAACACATAAAAGCTTTATACATAGCATTTAAATTCCCAAAATAGGATTTTCCAATTCTGAATTAGGGTTTCAGATTCCCAGAACTGAAATTAGGGTTTCCAGAGCCAGTTTTAGGGTTTCATATAAATCGTAAGAATTTTCAAACTGAACGTTGACGTTTTAAAATAATATTAGGGTTTGACACTGATATAATTTATCTGGTCAACCCTTGACCCTTAACCACATTCTGTACACATATAATACCATATTCACAGAACATATACTTTTATACACTTAACCCTGAATAATTCATCAAGATCCTTCAAAAAATTTTGAAATCCTCAAAATTTCTTCCCAAAAATATCAAATACATACACTTATTTTCTATCTAGGTTTATTATTCAACCTTTAATCCATCATTTAAGATTTAATTAATTTTTTAAATTCTCGGGTCGTCACATAAGGTGTTACCTTGAACGGTGGTGGAGTGAATTGGAAAGGTTCCAAACAGCAAAAAGTTGTTGGTTTAGTGATAAAGACAAAGTATACAGCTGTAAATGAAGCTGCAAGTTGATTGTTTGGATGAAAAGTTTATTACAAAACTAGGAATAGTTCCTAAGTCTCATCTTGGATCTAAACATGTGTTACGGCACAACACAAGAAGGGTATGGACTCTCAAGAACAACATTACATATCCATTAACTAAAGATTATCCAACAGAAGGATAATCGACACTTAGAGAAGAAGGGTATGAGATACCATGGCGATTGGCTTTAGTGCAAGTGGGAGATTGAAAGTAGTATGCACACAAGCCAATCATGTTTGATGATAAAGCATATACTTTGTAACAATCTTATTCATTTATTAATAAAAAGTATTAATTTATTAAAGGCTTTTAGTTATCTACATAATGTTGCTTTATAATATGCGATAAACCCATAGTTTTAAGCAATGCTTTTAGAATAATGATGATGATCATTCTAATGAGATCTAAATTCTTAGAAAGCTTAAAACTAAAATAGTTCCCAATCGTTGGATTACTAAATTTGGGATTAGTGAATCCGGATAGATTGGTACATACGTTGCTTGCTCATTGGATGAGGATGATTGATCTCATGATCATTTGTGTGAAGACACTAAAGCAAGTATGTAAGTGCTTATTGGAGAATAAATACACTGAACGTGGCTCGTTAAGGAATACCTAATGGAGTTTTACTTGCCTGTCAATTGGAATTCTTGTAGTGATAGTAGTACAAGTGATCCTTGGACTTGAGATCATCATAGTATCTTGTGTATGATGAGTTATACTTTGATTTATTCGTTAAGACCCTTAGAGTATATCAAATGGTAATCTTGGGTATAATAAGTTGTACATGGAGATAATGTATGATCAATAAAGAATCTACCGCTTCTATTAAAAGAAGAGAAATTTCCTATGTGATTCGATAAATGACAACCTACTAGTCCTTGGCCAAGGCAGAATGAAATTAGAAACAAGTTTCTAATTTGCATTATTTGGAGTTGTGCATTTAAAGATCAAAATACATATAATTAAATAAAATAAAACTTGGTAGTAATTCCATGTCTTATATTTAATTGAGACATTGTATGGTGGAAGGATTGAATTGTACGGTAACTATTTACTCAAAGGTTCTTATATGATTAATGTTGAAATCTATATTATCTGAAAAGTCATTAATCGCTAGGGAGGCTTATCCTTATTGTAGAATAAATGTTATTTATTTAAATAAATTAATAGTTTAATTTATTTATTTAAATATGATTAGAATTGTTCTAATTGATTTATTCACAACCGGTTTAATATGGAGAACCTAAAGGGTCACACCATAAAAGGATGAATAATTATTTAAGAAGTTAATAGCATAATGGTAATAAGTTAAGTATATTTAATTTAATCTATGGTGATAGAATAAATTAAATAGCTTAATATTTATTATTTAATATTTTGAAATTATTAAATATAAATTAATAAAAGAAGTCTTATTATTATTATTACTATTATTATTATTTAATTCCTAAAGGAGTTTGGGAATTAATTAATAAAAGTACTCTCATATATTCCTAATAAGATTAGGAGGTTAAATTAATTAAAACAGTTTAATTAATTATCCCTAATAAGATTAGGGAGCTTAATTAATTAAAGGAATTTAATTAATTAAACAATACCCTATTTTCTAATTTGATTAGAAGGGTTAACTGATATCTATATACGAGGAGTCTTATATCAGATATCATAAATATACGTAATTTTAATATTTGGGAGAGTACATTCTTTTCTATGAGAGATAGAAAAAACTAGGATTTTGCCAAATACCCATCTTCTTGAATCTTTATTCTTCCTTGGTGGATCACCTTTAGAGGCCAAATATTTGGGTGGCTAACATTGATCAAAGGAAGGAACCAAACCCGGTGGATTCAAGTTGAACGCAAAAAGGATTGGAGATGAACTTGTACTTGAGGAAGCTCAAATCTTCAAGGGTATAATTCTTGTTCTTCATATTTTCGTTTAAGTAATAATTGTGCATAAAGGATGTTCCGGGTATATGGTTTGTAAAATTTTAAAACTCTGTTTTTCCATGCTTTCGCTTATTTTATGCAATTTAATTGCGTTCATAAATATTACAAACCTAACAGTGGTATTAAAACCAAACCTTTATGCGAATTATTAATTATTTAGATTCGATATGTATGCTGATATGTGTTTGGAATAATTTAATTGGGCATAATTTATTGTATAAAATTATTCTTTTGTAATAAAAAAATGGTACTATGTTACGATTCTGTGATTCACTTGGTGGGTGTGTGTGTGTGTGTGTGTGTGTGTGTGTGTGTATAAAGCAAGTTGTAATCAATTCGCGAAAATCAGTATATTGATTTCATGTTGCTCATCCAACGTGAATCCTTATCATGATTACGGCTTGCCTTATATATATATATATATATATATATATATATATATATATATATATATATATATATATATATATATATATATATATTCTTAATAATTTTATAATTAAAATAAAATTTATTTAATCTTAAAATTAGATTTCATGCTAACTAATTGGAATTGAAATTGGTTTCCATGTTTTCTTAAATAAAGGAGTTTATTTAGATATGAAATAAGATTTCATATTATTCAAAATAAAGGAGTTTATTTGTGAATAGGAAAGAGAATCCGTGTTTCCTTTAATAAAGGAGATGTTTTTACTTGGAATTGGATTCCATAATTAATTAAAATAAATGAGTTTATTTTGATTAAAGACTTTGATTAAAATAAAATAGTTTATTTTATTCAAAATTGGATAAATTAAAATAAAAGAGGTTTATTTTGATTTAAATTTGGATTAAAATAAAGGAGTTTATTTTGATTCAAAATTAGATTTTATGCTAACTAAATTTGCTCATTAAATTATATTAATATATATTGAATGTTTATTATTCATGAGATGAATTTATTTATTGATGCATATGTAGATGTGTATGATAATAAATAGAATTGATTATGGACTATTGACGAATGTGATTGATTTTATTTTAGTTGGATACATGAATGTATGAGTTTTATTAATGGGGTCTGTGTAACTCGTCTTCTCTAATTTTTTTCTTAATGTAAATTCTATCTCCCTCCTATGTACTTCCACTTGACTGCTGATCAAGGTTTCTATTTATTTTAAATAGTTTTGTAATAGGAATAGTTAGAATTAATTTTGAAGAATTGGAGATCAAGGAGCAAGAAGCGCTTGAAGACCCGTTTGTAATGGAGCCTGGGATTTAAATGTAATAGTTATATTTCAATTTAATTCTTGCACCCTAGCTTTGACCTTTTGGTTCACTTGGTGGCTCTAGTGAACCAAAATAAAATAAAGTCCATAATCAATCCGGGTAGAATATAGTATTCTATATGTGCATGCTTATACTATATATATATATATATATATATATATATATATATATATATATATATGCGTGTGTGTGTGTGTAAGACCTTAAATTTTTTTAAAATAAAATAGAATTTCCTCTAATTATTATTTTGGAATATTATGGTGCGGATTTCATATAATGTTAAAGTTGTGTTAATGTTTACAAATTTTGCAAAGTAAACAAGTTGATATAAAATATTCGTTTTGTCGGAGAATATTCTTTTGTCGGGTAATATCCGTACGACGGCACAATCATTGGTGGACCCCACAATGGAAGTGTTGTCGTAGTTAGGAAACGACAGAAATAATATTGGTCTAAACTTTCATATGAAATTTTTACCTTTTTATGTCCAGGTTACTATCCACGGGTTACTATTCACGAGTTACTATTCACGAATTACTATTCATGAGTTACTATTCACGGGGTACTATTCACGACAAAATTGGTTTCTTTTTCTGACCAAATTTTTATCGTTAAACTATTCAAATACTCGGAGGTAAAAGAACAGTAATACGCGTAGTTGCATAGTAACACACGGTATTGATTATTGATGCTTACGTGAGAAGTCACTCAGTTATACTCAATTATTGCTTTAGTAATTGCTGCATAGTATCTCATGTTATTTGATTTAATTATTATCACGGTATCATCTGCATAATATTTTATATTATTAAATCAATAATACCCTTTCCTCGACAATGTTATTTATATTATTATTTGCATTATTGACAATGTCTAGAAAATTCTGTCGAGGAAAGGGGTTTGGTCACCTAATTGCGCGCCAATAGGGAGAAATCCTTATCGAAAAGCCCCCTCTTTCCTGAGAATGATCTGGTTGTTAAATATTGTGAGTTATAATATTAATGATGAATAATTGTTGAAAGATTAAAAATGTGTTGATTAAAGATAAGTGATTTGTGGTAAATATTTATTCAATTTTTGATATAAATAGAGGGGTTTATTATGAGGTGTTTGTTAAAAGTTTGGCTTATTATTCCATGAGGAGATGTTCTAATTTTTCAGACCGTTGGTTGAAGTTAAAATAGTAAATTAATATAGATCGTTGGTTGAAGATATAATAGTAAATCAATATGGACCGCTGATTGAAAGTTATAATAGTAAATCAATATGGATCGCTGGTTTAAAGTAAATCAGTATGGACCGTTGCTTTAAGTTTTAATAGTAAATTAATATGGACCGTCTGTTTAAAAGTAAATTAATCTGGGCCGTTTATGAATTAGTTACTATTCAGTCATTTTTTCTATAAATAGAAACTCATTCCTTCATTATTTCTTACGAATTCACTGAATTTCTAGAGAGAGAAACTATAGAAAGAAAGAAGAAGAGTATTCTGCTACTTCCCTACTTCATTATTCAATCTTCTACTAAGGTAAGGGGTATTATTTATTTCATATTCACTTACGATATTATTTTTCGTATTCATAAGGAATATTATCTTCGTTCAATATTCGTAAGGGTATTATTTGTTGTATTGGTAGGGAGTATTATTTCTTTCGTATGCATGAAGAGATTTATTTTCTTTCAATACTCGTAAGGGTTGTTATTCATTTCTTTATTATTCTGTTGGAATAACCTGTCTACGCGGACTACCGCATGCATGGTGAAATCTTTTTATTATTTCAGTATTAAATCTTCTATTAAGGTAAAGGGTATTATTTATTTCATATTCACTTAAGATAGCAATGCGTGGCTTGTCACATCCAAGCAGTTCAAAGAGTTGAGACCACAGGAGTTTTTGGGAAAGCCGAATCCGATTAAGGCGAAAACGTGGGTTAAGCAAATTACCAAGATATTTGATGTCTTGGGATGCATAGAGGAACAGAAGGTCAATTCTCCATCTTTATGTTCCGTGGTAAGGCAAATTACTGGTGGAAATCTGTGAAGCGTACCCAGCCAGCCACAGTCATTATGTCTTATGAAACTTAGAAACTGTTCAATGACAAGTACTTTTTTAAAAGTATTTGTCGTATGAAGGAGGTAGAGTTTATTAGAATGGAATAAAACAACATGACTGTGTCCCAGTATGAGACTAAGTTCGCGGAGTTATCCAGGTTTGCACCTCATTTGGTAGAGAATGAGAACATATTAAGCGGATGTTTCTAAGAGGGTTGAAACCCGAAATTCGTCAATACCTTATCTCTCACAAATTTTCTCTTTATTCAGATGTTGTCAACACGACTCAATTATTAGAGCGAGATAATGAGTATGTTCAACTGGAGAACCACAACTAGGGTCGTTCCGGTGGCAGCAGTCATCAAAGCGATGACAACCAGCGGGGAGGAAAATATCCAGACAAAAGCGGTAACCACTCTGGTGGTAATCGTGTCCATGATAGTAAGAAAAGCGAGTCGGGGAGAGATATCAAAAAGAGAAGGTACAACAATGACAATGTTAAGACGTCAACACCAACATCAACTATTTCTAAGGGAGGAGAATGACCACCGGTCGTATGTTATAAATGTGGGAATGAGGGACACATAAGTCCAAACTGTTCACAGCCTTCTAAGGTATGTTTTAGTTATGGAAAAGATGGTCACATAGCTCGATTTTGTCCGGTAGAGAAACCAAGTCCAGCAGGGATGGTGACTCCAAAGTTTGTCCAAGATAAGTCAAAGTCAACGGTTCCTGGAAGAGCGTTTTTTGTGACGTCTCAAAAAGTGAGTAACCCGAATGAAGTTAGCACGGGTTAGTTAATTATAAATTTTTACGAAGTTTATACCTTACTAGATACCGGTTCTACTCATTCTTTTATCTCTCCTGCTTGTGCTCAATGTTTGAACTTGACTCCGGAGAAATTAGGCTTCGACTTATCTGTTGAGACTCCATTGGGAGAAACTTTCATTACATCCACTATTTATAAATCTTGCTTGATCCAAGTGGGCACCATCACATTACCTGTTGATTTAATCTTTTTAAAGATACTTTCATTTGATGTGATTTTAGAGATTGATTGGCTAACTACTCATCATGCCAAAATAATTGTTTTCGTAAGGTTGTTGGTTTTCATATTCCTAACCAACCTGTTATGCGAATTCAAGCATTCAAACCACTAAAGTCAAACACTTTCATATCAAGCCATAAAGTCATTCGTTTATTGAAAAACGAATGTCAAGCTTTCTTAGCCCATGTCATGGACTAAACAAAAATACGTAAGATTTGAATAATATTTTTGTTATTAGTGAATTTCCTGACGTATTTCTTGAAAAACTATATGGCCTACCCCTAGAGCGTGATATTGAATTTTGTATCGACTTTGAACCCGATATAATTCATACAATATAATTCTCAACTTCGGTCATTAATAACACATCTACCTTCTGATTTTTACATCATTATTCGATATTAAACTATATAAAATGCAGAATAATTTAAACTGTTATGTCTTTTTACTTTAATTCCCTGAATCAAAACCTTTATCATCCACATGTCTTTGAATCAATCTTATTTTATAATTCATTTATCACTTTTATTATATAAAATTTTACATTTCAATCTGATAACCTTTACATATTAGATAACTCTAACTTTAGCTTTACAACTCAACATAAAACTATACATCATAAAACTTTTAGTACATCTCATGAATCTTAATCATGGTATTAAGAAATAACAACTTTAGCTAAAATATTAATCTTCGTGTATTATTTCTAATCCACGTCATTCAAGTAGCACATAGTGTTACCTACAATCCTTAACCTGCAAAAATAGTTATTTGAAAGGTTGAGCTCCACATCCCAGCAAAATCTAACAATTTTCATACATCACGTAGCACATAATAACATGCTCAACATATATCTCATAAACATTGGACTAATATAACAAACATCTTACAGTTCATATAACAAGTATAAAGATTGAGTTCATTACTCAATCAGCATGCTTTACTCAATCAACGCAGTCATAAGTTGAATTTAACATTTCATACATTCAACATATATATAACACATCATGCTCTTTGCAATAAAGATTTAAAATAGTTAATCACCAAGTTCACATAGCAAATAGAAATTGAAAGACTTGCCTTGATCGTTGTTTACCAATAACAGTTTAACAACTTATAGATATCTGCACTTCACGTGCCCTACACAATTATATAATCATTCACATTAACTATTAGTTACATAGAAACGCATAGTAGTTATAATGTAAACTTTAATCTATATCTTATAACCCTTCCTATTAATTAATACACAATGTTCAATTTGATTGTGTTAACTTTAGACTTATAACTCACTATATTTCTTCTTAGTCAAACTCGAAGTTCATTCAAGTGTTTAAGTCTTACTAACAATCATTATTGGTCTTATAATATCTATTTCATTTGATTTAAAACACTTTTTACGTTCATTAACACTTATCACGGCGTTTCGACGTTTATTCGTCACACGCCCAATTTGTCTCTCTTGTGTGTGCTTAGTATGTGTATACAACTTATCTAATATATCATTTATTAATGTTAAGCATCAATATACTTCATAATATTTATGTTCTATAACTTAGAACAACATCTTTTATCTTCAAGAGCACTACACTTGTATACGTGCATGCCCGACGCCCTCCAATTGCCTCTAAAAACATAACAGTCCTAATAATGACCATTTTGACCCCTGTTACATACCTCAAATTGAACAACTTAAAGAATAAAAGTTGTAGGTCTATTCGTCCTCATTCTGGATCATCTTGAATAACCTCAATCAGAGTTCGTATGAAAAGGTTATGCATATTTTACTAAACCAGGTCAAAATAGTCACAACTGACATACTTTAGGTGCAGCTGCACCCAATTAAGCCTTGGACACAGCTGTAGCGATTTAAGCCCTACAATCTGATTGCACCCCAAATGACTTCTGACAAATAATGCAATTGCTGCCAGAAGTAGAAAAGCAGGACACAAGCTACTTGTTCTCGCAATTTTTTTGACCATTTTCTCCTACTAATCTTCATAACTTGAGTTATACACATCCAAATTAGTCCGTTTTGATTCTATGGATTCGTAATTCATAGAACTACAACATAATTGAATTCTAACAATTTATAAAAACATTAACCAACCTAAAATTTGACCCAAAACACATCTTCATACTCTATTTTCATGTTTTAAACACATTTAGCAAATTCGATCGCCACGGCTTCGTTTCTTAACCAATTAACACGATTTAAACTACACTGCTTTTGTTTCTTAACATACTAACATAATCCAACATCAATTTACAGATTATAAAAAGTATTGACCACAAAATTTTG
This sequence comes from Panax ginseng, assembly GCA_020205605.1. NCBI lineage: Eukaryota > Viridiplantae > Streptophyta > Magnoliopsida > Apiales > Araliaceae > Panax > Panax ginseng. The sequence goes on from CM035134.1 coordinate 125,465,782, forward strand.
TACTTTCTAAAGCCAATTTTCATGTAAAAACACAGTTATATACTTTTCTTCCTACAAACCAAATTACATGAATTTTTATCATCAAACAACACTCACATGTGATAATTAAGAGAGTATAAACCCTTAATACATATATATGTATCAATTAAACACAATTATCAATAGAAATTTCAAAAACAAGGGTTAACATTAGAGTAGGTTATACCTTGTTCCTTTGATTGTTAGCTAGCAAAGAGATGATGATTAGGTTTAGAAATTCCCCTTCAATCACAGTGATTCCTCTCTTGCTCTCTCTCCAAACTCTCTCTTTCCCTTTGTATTTTCACTGATATCTAACCTTAGGGAAAGAAATAATATACGTAGAAATAAACTGATATGGCTTTTACATCTGCATCAGTTACAATAAGCCAAATGCCACAAGTCCTTGTTTGGCTACACACAATTCTCCTCATTCCAATTTATTTTGATAAAATTATATTATATAGTTATTTATTTGTCACACATGAAACCATTTTACATAACTTACAATAATAATTATAATAATTATAATTTTTATTATAATTCTTCCGATGATTAATAAATAATCATATATCTAATTTAATTAATAAATTAGATTTAAACAACGCTTTATTTAATTTACTTATTTTCTTTAATATTAAACAACTCATTTAATTTAATTAATTCATTAAATTAAATCTTCAAAGAATAAAATTTACCTTTGCTTTACTTTAATTATCATACACACGTAGCTAAATTATTATACCACGATTTCATAAATTATTTATTTTTTCTCAATTAATACATTATTTAAAATATTTATTTATTTCAATAAATATTTAAAATTAATTACCAAATTAATTTAATTTCTTCAATAGTTAACTCAACTATTGAACCTCACTTTCCCAATATAGGAATATATATCTCTCTTAACCCAGATCACATATTTCAAAATATATAGCATGTATATATATACTCAAACTTAAAACATCTCATAATAAGAATTTTAATTATTAAATTCATATTTTAATAACTTATAAAAATTCGGGTTGTCACATCATTCCCTCCTTATAAGGATTTCGTTCTCAGAATCAACGATACCCTACCTTACTTAGGTTTTCACAAAATCTCTTTCACAATTATCGTTGAATAACTTCAACACGTTAACTTAGCAATAAGTTATATATATATATACTCCATTCATTTCTTCAACAACTTTTAGGTTTTATTACATAACCTTCAATTAAACACAGTCATATATCAAATATTATATATTCTTTAACCCATTCATTTCCTTTTCTAAGGATCATTATCATAAACACTCGGGATATTACATTCACCCTTTCTTCTAAGAATTTCGTCCTCGAAATTTTATTTATTAATCTTCATTCATTCAATCTGTCAAAATAGATTTTGCGTTAATACTTTATTCATTTATTGGGTTCTACAACCAAATTCTTTCTCTAAGGATCTTTCTAAGATCATTATATTCCTCACCTCTTCCTCTTCTAAGAGTTTCACATTTCTCTTCTTTCTGGAATTTCAATTATTTCTTGAAATTATTATGTTTTGCTTAATTTTCTCATCCTTTCCACTTTCACCTTTCAGAATAATAAGAAATTTCCACAACTGCTCAATAATTGGGAAGCGATATAAATAATAGGAATTTAAAAGATTCCAAATCATGCTGAGGGTCATAAGACCTTGAACTACGTCCATGGTTATAAGTACTCTTTCAACTTAAACCTTAACAGTCATTAGACTATAGGGACTCCCGTACTTAAGTGTTAAGCCCTTCGCACGATGTATTGTGCACTCTACCCACGGTTATAAGTACTCTTTCAACTTAAACCTTAACAGTCATTAGACTGTAGAGACTCATGTACTTAGGGTGATCAGCCCTTCGTACCATGTGTTGTGCACAAGTATCTAAACGCTTCTGCGTAATCCCCTATAAAAGGGTTGTTCATCTCAGCTTTTCAACATCTGAATCCGCACCAAAACAATTTGGTTTGGCATAACTTCTCAAGAAATGCTTGAATTTCATGAACATCTTTCAATATTCATCTAGCTGAATCAAATAGCATAGTCTTTTACAAAAATTCGGACATCAATTGAAATATATATATATATATATATATATATATATATATATTCTCACATCATAAAGAAATCTCAAAAATCTTTTTATGACGTCATGATACCGCACTGTATTTACAGTCCATTTGAGGATTCCGTTATTTGGTGATTTTATCATACTACATCATACCATAGTGGGCTGACGATCCTTAGATTACATCCAACACTACGTAATACTGCATTGATGACTCTATCATTTTTTATCATCTCTGCACCAGGTTCCATGATGCATTGATGATATATAAAAAATATATTTTGATATATTTCAAATCATTTTTGTCTAGCCGAAGCAATTAGCATAGATATACGAATAACGGTATTGTTTTTAAAACTCATTGGTTTCATCATTTGATCCAATGTTTTTCAAGAAAATAGAAGTGCAAACATCAGCACAAAGTCAATAAATTTCGAAAGTCTAATATAGCTAGTAGATTTAGAATATCCAGGTATCCATCAACTTCAATCTTTACTCCATTACTTCATTACTTAACCAATTCTCTTTTTTTTATTTCTAGCACCACTAATGCTCTTATACTAAATATTCTTGTATTTCAACTTACAGTCTTCTTATACCCCCAGTATAGTTCATCAAACTTACCGCACATTAGAAGTTCAGGAACTTGCCACAATAATATGAGTTTAAGAACTTATCCTAGTCAGACCATAGGTGTCCATTGCTGAGGGGTTCAAAACATAACATATTATTATGACTCACGAACTTACCATATGCATTAGCTTTAAGAACCGCACCTAATCCTAATAATATCTGACTAATCTTAATAGTTTCTAACTATCAAATATACACATGAGAAAAGAATCACCTTTTCACCACATATACATTGATAGCGCGACACCAACATTCCAATGATTATCAATATAATAAACTGAGTGCAAGCACAAAACCCTCGCCCATACAAAGATTTGTACAACTCAACCATCACATAAGTCCTCAATTAAAATCCCACCTAACTCTATCTTGCTTATAAATTGCTCTTTGCTCGATACGAATTCCTCGTATCACATCATCTATAACTCCTCGTGAGTTATCTCATACTATTTCATAGTACATCATCTTCATAGCATCAAGCTATAATTATTCAAAGATTACAAACCATCTTTCTTTTATAACTTAAACTGATCACGGCGTGATCTTATTCTATAATCATCTCCCTTAAAATTCTTTTCTTAACTCGTAATCGTTTTGTTTTACGATCCTCTTTCTTTCCTTTTTCATCATACGTATCCATTTTCTATACTTGGACACATCGATTCTCTAACAGTTTCAATAAGGTACGCTGAGTGGTTTCCCACAAACAACCAACAAACTAGGTTCCGAGTTGCTAGTTTGTATATACCTCCGCTCTATGAAGGAATCATTTAGCCCATTTACCATACATCAACTACTAAAGAGTACAATTGTACCAAACTTAAATATAACATTTTGATTCTTAACTTCTTTATCATCTTCTCCTTTATTCTCTAAGGTTATAACCTAGGGTACTCTTACCTAAGGTTTATAACCTACAGCTTTGATACCAACTGTAACACCCCCAAAATTCATACAATATAATTCTCAACTTCGGTCATTAATAACACATCTACCTTCTAATTTTTACATCATTATTCGATGTTAAACTATATAAAATGTGGAATAATTTAAACGGTTATGTCTTTTTACTTTAATTCCCTAAATCAAAACCTTTATCATCTACATGTCTTTGAATCAATCTTATTTTATGATTCACTTTATCACTGTTATTATATGAAATTTTACATTTCAATCTGATAACCTTTACATATCAGATAACTCTAACTTTAGCTTTATAACTAAATATAAAACTATACATCATAAAACATTTAGTACATCTCATGAATCTTAATCATGGTATTAAGATATAACAACTTTAGCTAAAAAATTAATCTTTGTGTAATATTTCTGATCCACGTCATTCAAGTAACACATAGTGTTACCTTCAATCCTTAACCTGCAAAAATGGTTATTTGCAAGGTTGAGCTCGACAGCCCAGCAAAATCTAACAGTTTTCATGCATCACGTAGCACATAATAACATGCTCAACATATATCTCATAAACATTGGACTAACATAACAAACATCTTCCAGTTCATATAACAAGTATAAAGATTGAGTTCCTTACTCAATCAGCATGCTTTACTCAATCAATGTAGTGTTGACTTTCACATTTCATACATTCAACATATATATAATACATCATGCTCTTTGCAATAAAGATTTAAAACAATTAATCACCAAGTTCACATAGCAAATAGGAACTGAAAGACTTGCCTTGATCATTGTTTACCAATAACAGTTTAACAACTTACAGATATCTGCACTTCACGTGTCCTACACAATTATATAATCATTCACATTAACTATTAGTTACATAAAAACGTATAGTAGTTATAATGTAAACTTTAATCTACATCATATAACCCTTCCTATTAATCAATACACAATGTTCAATTTGATTGTGTTAACTTTAGACTTATAACTCACTATATTTCTTCTTAGTCAAACTCGAAGTTCATTCAAGTGTTTAAGTCTTACTAAGAATCATTATTGGTTTTATACTAACCCTAATAAATATCTTATAATATTCATTTCATTTGATTTAAAATACTTTTTATGTTCATTAACACTTATCACGCATTTCGATGTTTATTCGTCACACGCCCAATTTGTCTCTCTTGTGTGTGCTTAGTATGCGTATACAACTTATCTAATATATCATTTATTAATGTTAAGCTTCTTTATACTTCATAATATCCATGTTCTATAACTTACAACAACATATTTTATCTTCAAGAGCACTACACTTGCCTACGTACATGCCAGACGCCCTCCGATTGCCTCCGAAAACACAACATTACTAAAGATGACCATTTTGACCCCTGTTCCAGACCTCAAATTGAAAACCTTAAAGAATAAAAGTTGTAGGTCTATTCGTCCTCATTCCGGATAATCTTTAATCACCTCAATCAGAGTTTATATGAAAACGTTATGCCTATTTTACTAAAATAGGTCAAAATAGTCACACATGACATACTTTGACGCAGCTGATTCCTAATTAAGCCTTGGAAATAATAGCAGTTGTGTCCTACAACATAGATAGCCATACCCCAAATGACTTAGGGCACAAGTCACAATACGCTTATAGTTAGTAGAAACGGGACCTGAAACTACTGTTCTCGCGATTTTTTTGACCCTTTTCTCCTACTAATCTTCATAACTTGAGTTATACACATCCAAATTAGTCCGCTTTCGATTCTATGGATTCGTAATTCATAGAACTACAATATACTAGAATTCTAAAAATTTATAAAAACATTAACCAACCTAAAATTTAACCCAAAACACATGTTCATACTCTATTTTCATGTTTTATACACATTTAGCGAATTCGATCGCCACAGCTTCGTTTCTTAACCAATTAACACGATTTAAACTACGTCGCTTTCATTTCTTAACATACTAACATAATCCGATATCAATTTACAGATAAATTTGATACTTTCTAAAGCCAATTTTCATGTAAAAACACTGTTATATACTTTTCTTCCTACAAACCAAATTACATGAATTTTTATCATCAAAAAACACTCACGTGTGATAATTAAGAGAGTATAAACCCTTCATACATATATATGTATCAATTCAACACAATTATAAATAGAAATTTCAAAAACAAGGGTTAACATTAGAGTAGGTTATACCTTATTCCTTTGATTGTTTGCTAGCAAAGAGATGATGATTAGGTTTAGAAATTCCCCTTCAATCACAGTGATTCCTCTCTTGCTCTCTCTCCAAACTCTCTCTTTCCCTCTATATTTTCACTGATATCTAACCTTAGGGAAAGAAATAATATGCGTAAAAATAAACTGATATGGCTTTTTACGCTGCGCATCGATTCTGATAAGCCAAAGGCCACAAGGCCTTGTTTGGCTACACACAATTCCCTCATTCCAATTTATTTTGATAAGATTATATTATATAGTTTTTTATTTGTCACACCTGTAACCATTTTACATAACATACAATAATAATTATAATAATTATAATTTTTTTATTATAATTCTTCTTATGATTAATAAATAATCATATATCTAATTTAATTAATAAATTAGATTTAAACAACGCTTTATTTAATTTACTTATTTTCTTTAATATTAAACAACTCATTTAATTTAATTAATTCATTAAATTAAATCTTCAAAGAATAAAATTTACCTTTACTTTAATTTAATTATCATACACACGTAACTAAATTATTATACCATAATTTCATAAATTATTTATTTTTCTCAATAAATACATTATTTAAAATATTTATTTATTTCAATAAATATTTAAAATTAATTACCAAATTCATTTAATTTCTTCAATAGTTAACTTAACTATTGAACCTCACTTTCCCAATATATGAATATATATTTCTCTTCACACCAGATCACATATTTCAAAATATATAGCACGTATATATATATACTTAAACTCAAAACATCTCATAATAAGAATTTTAATTATTAAATTCCTATTTTGATAACTTATACAAATTCGGGTTGTCACATTATCCTACTCATGATCTAGTGTTGGCAGCAGTCATTTTCGCGATAAAGATCTAGAGGCACTACCTATATGGGGAGAAAGTGGAGATCTATACAGATCATAAAAGCCTTAAATATTTCTTCACCTAAAAGGAACTCAACATGCGGCAACGACGTTGGCTCGAGCTGTTGAAAGATTACGACCATACCATTCAATACCATCCTAGAAAAGAAAATATGGCAGCTGACGTGTTAAGTAGACGATCCTATGCGGATACGAGTGCGATGTTCTTATGACTAAGAAAACATGGCAGCTGACTTGTTGTCTATTCTATTCTATCAGATTTTTCCATGTTGAGGACTAAGGATAATTTTTTCTACATTATCTTAGTCATAATATTCTTTACTGGGCTAGTTGAGCTCACCCTTTTCCTTTTTGTTCCATTTTCTTCTCAGGAGGCGAGAATATAACAGGAACTAGTCGGGGTGTGGAGTGATGTTTCAAGGCAGTTGTTTTAGTAGTCCTCACTATTTTATAAAATAGTGTATCAATAATTGTAATGAGGACTTATTTAAGTGTGGATATTATCCAAAAGACAATATTTGTATTTAAACTCACAGCATATGTGTTATCGTATTTTGCACGACAATTGTAATAATAAAGTTGTAGTTGTTTTCTGTACCGTGTATTTGGAGACTCAGAATGGGTTGTGTGGATCTATTTTTGGGGTGTCACAGTTGGTATCAGAGCTTAGGGATATGATCTCCGATGGAGATCTGGGCTTAGAACTAGGAAGGGAGTGACGAGTAAATCCTTCACTAGTGTGTCCTACCTAAGCTTATTTTTGTGTTTATTTAGTCGATCAGAATATAGGGGTATTATGTGGTATGTCAATTTCTTTAATTAACCCTTATTTTGTGGCAGTATTTGAGAATGGCAGTTGAAAATGTTAACAATGGAGTGAATGAGACCGTGGAGAAACCTTTAATCACCAACCAGGAGAACGTGCAACAGGACGACAATGTTCCTCCTGTAAACAACATCATCGATCAAACGATGAATGATAGGATGTTTAGAATTTTTTTACAGTTCATGTAAAATCAGACGAGGGAGACTCGTGTACAAAATACAGGTGGAAATGATAGCAACGCGTAGCTTGTCACAGCCAAGCAGTTCAAAGAGTTCGGACCACCAGAGTTTTTGGGAAAGCCAAATTCGATTAAGGCGGAAATGTGGGATGATAAAATTACCAAGATATTTGATGTCTTGGGATGCACGGAGGAACAGAAGGTTCTATTTGCCACCTTTATGTTCCATGGTGAGGCAGATTACAGGTGGGAATCTGTGAAGAGTACCCAGCCAGCCGCACTCAACATATCTTATGAAATGTTTCAGAAACTTTTAATGACAAGTACTTTTCTGAAAGTATTCATCATAAAAATGTTGGGCTTCGGCACCGAAACGCACAGCGGAAATTAAAATTTTAAAGCAATTTCAAAACCTAAAAACAGTTCCATGCGAAAATCAATTAATTACGAGGTTTAGAGATTATACGGATATAAACAAAAAAATCGAGAATCAAACCGATCAAGCGCCTCGAATCTCCAACGCAATACAAACCGATTAAGGCCTCTACTATATCCACACATCGAACGCCGCATGCAACCGTCGAACGATTCTCAATAAGAAGGACTTGCGTAGATTAGCCACCAAAAGGAATGGATTTTCCGAAACTGCTTTCTCTCTAGTCTCTCTCTAAGAGCGGCTAGGGTTTTTCAATTATGATATCTTACCTAAAGTAGTCTGCTATATATCATATATATAGTAGTTAAAAGGAATTAATCAAATCAAAACCTAATTTTATAAAATCCGAATTTATATATATATATATATCTCTTAATTAAGTCTTACTTAATTAATATACATATATACAATTATCCTTTTAATTTAAATTAAATGATTTAAATACTATTAATCATATTAATATATTTAAATCCTTAAAATTTAAATTAATTCCCTTTAAATAACGTTCTATGTGTGTGACCTATATAAAGTTATTATTACGTTGGCAATAATTTTAAAATCATATTATAAAATTATAAGCGAAAGCGAAAGCATCTAGTAATGCATCACTGCTACCCAAGTAATAATAAGATCGATGATTCGATGCAACCTTTTCATGACCAATGTTTCAATGTAATTTAATCCTTTTAACCTTAATATCCTAGATTAAACTCGAGTCATGGAATGTGTCATACTCTTCATAATTTAATCTGAGTTTTTCTTGATCAATGAGTAGACTATATGAAACAAATCACTATTTGAGCATGGCCATGCATTTCATAGTCCTACTCAATCAAGAGGCCTATGGATATCACCCATAATATATAGGATGGTTAAATTCCATCTAGATCACTCATATTTCTCACACGATTAATGATGAACCCAATAATCACCTTTATAGTCCACCTATTAAAGGTGACATTTGATGATATCAAAGTACATAAATTCTCGTGTAGTAATATAAGCGATTTCGTGCCTGGAGGACCATTACATCATTGTCACTATGAGAATTGCTAATGACACTTCGCATAATGCTCCATATAGAATTCTCATGGTGGGTCCATCCCCAAGACATCGTTCTCTAACATGTACCTATGCATCGACTTAATATCTCATATATTTATGACCAATGAGATTTGGTCATCAACATCTACATATTTAGTCTCAATGCATCATTGTTGTCCCATCAACAATGATACTCGATTAGGGACATTTAAGAACAACGATACTAATGGTAATATATAATCTCATGTTCAAGTCACATACTTGAAACTATATAATTTGTATCATTATTCTAAGGAATTTTATTATGTTAACAATTATATTACGCAGTAAATAAAACCATAATAAAATCATATATTTATTCAATCAAATATAATATCAAAACGTTAAGCAATTATATCAAATAATTGGCCTCTAGGGCATAAACTCTAACAAAAAAGAGGTAGAGTTTATTAGACTGGAACAGAATAACATGAATGTGTCCCAGTACGAGGCTAAGTTCGCAGAGTTATCTAGGTTTGCACCTCATTTGGTAGAGAATAAGGAACATATGACGCGGATGTTTCTAAGAGGGTTGAAACCCGAAATTTGTCAATACCTTATCTCTCACAAATTTTCTCTATATTCAGATGTTGTTAACATGGCTCAATTATTAGAGCGAGATAATGAGTGTGTTCAACTGGTGGACCACAACCAGGGTCGTACTAATGGCAGCAGTCATCAGAGCGATAACAACCAGCGGAGAGGAAAATATCCAGACAAAAGAGGTATCTACTCTGGTGGTAATCGTGGCCATGATAGTAAGATAAGCGAGTCGAGGGGAGATTTCAAAAAGAGAAGGTACAACAATGACAATGTGAAGACGTCAGCACCAGCATCAACTATTTATAAGGTAGGAGAACGACCACCGGTCGTATGTTATAAATGCGGGAAGGAGGGACATATAAGTCCAAACTTTTCATAGCCTTCCAAGGTATGTTTTAGTTGTGGAAAAGACAATCACATAGCTGAATTTTGTCCAGTAGCGAAACCAAGTCCAGCAGGGATGGTGACTCCAAAGGCTGTCCCGAACAAACTCAAAGTCAGTGGTTCCTGGAAGAGCATTTTTCGTGACTTCTCAAAAAGTGAGTAACCCGAATGAAGTTAATATGGGTTAGTTAATTATAAATTTTTGCGAAGTTTATACCTTACTAGATACCGGTTCTACCCATTCTTTTATCTCTCCTGCTTGTGCTCAACATTTGAACTTGACTCCGGAGAAATTAGACTTTGACTTATCTGTTGAGACTCCGTTAGGAGAAACTTTTATTACATCCACTGTTTATAAATCTTGCTTGATCCAAGTTGGCACCATCACATTACTTATTGATCTAATCTTTTTAAAGATACTTGCATTTGATGTGATTTTAGGGATTGATTGGCTAACTACTCATCATGCCAAATTGATTGTTTTCGTAAGGTTGTTGGTTTTCATATTCCTAACCAACCTGTTATGTGAATTCAAGCAACCAAACCACTAAAGTCAAACACTTTCATATCAAGCCATAAAGTCATTTGTTTATTGAAAAACGGATGTCAAGCTTTTCTAGCCCATTTCATGGACTTGAACAAAAATATGTTAGATTTGAATAATGTTTTTGTTGTTATTGAATTTCCAGACGTATTTCCTAAAAAACTTCCTAGCCTATCCCTAGAGCGTGATATTAAATTTTGTATCGACTTTGAACCCGGTACAAAGCCCATTTCTAAAACCCTATATCAAATGGCTCCTATTAAACTTCAGGAGTTAAAAACCCAACTACAGGAGTTGATGCCCGAGCCTCTATGTGACAACCCAGAAAATCGGATTGTCCAGAATTTAAGTTTAAAGAATTAGTTATTAATAAAATGAATTTTTATTAATACTATTCTGTGCTATGTGTTTATTAATCGTTCTATACCCTGGACTGATTATTAATCGGGAGGATTCTGGCTACGAGCTAGACTGAATGAGTAAGAATTTTCAGGCAAAAATAAAATTTTTCCGAGAACAAAAATATGTTCGGGGAAAAATACGAAATAGGCACTATTCATCCGTTTTTGCTCGGAGATTTATTTTGAATTTCTGAGAAACGCATAATGATAGAATTCTGAGACGAGATGGAATATTCAATAATATTTCAGTTATGGCAAAAACGAAGTTTTCACCTGTGGACTTAAAACCTAAGGGTTAGGAAAAGTGAGTTTCGAGAATTTTATGATTTCGTATAATAATTAGGGTTATTATGCGTGATAAATACGAGTATAATACTAGTTATTATACGAGTATAGTACGAAGATTAGTACGACGTAGAATACGAATATCGTACAAATGATATACGAAGAGAATACGAGAATACGAGAATGGAATGCGTAGAATACGATTAGTCTAAATGGACTTTGAGTTCATGGACTTTGAAGAATCTAATTGGACTTGGATTATATCAAGCCCAATGGAATGTGTAATCAAGCCTAGGGTAGGCCCAGTAAGAATTAATGTAAGGTCCAGTGTTAGATTTAATTAAGCCTGATCCAAGAAAATAAACTGCGGATTGAACCGATGGGTCACCGGATGGGTAAAACCCATTGGGAAGACCCATGGGCATGTAGGGCGCCCACTTGGCCACCAAGTAATGGTGGTGGCCAAGTAAACTTGGTGGCTAATCTTTGAATAGTAAGGAGGTTAGGGGCGAAATGACCAATTTTCCCTAAGCCTTGGTTTTCTATAAATAGAAAGCTTAAGTTCATTATTTTGAGCTTTTGAAAATCCTACTCTATGAGAGATAGAGAGAGAGGGTTTGGATGGGAGAAGAGAGGAAGAGGAATGAGGAAAAGCTAGCTCGAATGCACGCTTTGTCCGACGGAAGGAGATTAAAGAAGAACGGTAATTTGAACCCTAGTTTCTTCTAATTTTCTTTAAGTTTTATATGTTCAAAAACATAACTTAATGAAGATAAGAAGTAGATGAAGTTAAGAATGATTTCATATGGTTGAAATCATGAGAAAATGAAGAAATAAGAATTAGAAATTTAGTTTATAAATTTCTTAAGGAAGTGTAAGGTTCGTAAGGATTTTGAGTGATCCGAACGAATCTTATGAATGAGTAGGTCAAATAAGTAAGGAATGATGTTCTATAACATCAAATTCCAAGAAAAGGTAAAATCGTAATCCAAAATATCGATTAAAAATGAAGAACGTGAAGAACACGCGAAGAACACGAAGAACGTTGTTGATGGACAAATTTAAAACCTTTGTAGGATAATTGTTGTTGATGGACAAGTTTAAAACCATCGCGTATAAGTTAGTTGCTTATTGCTTGGTTAGGAACATTAGAAATGTTCATGAAGAACGGATTAAAATTGAGCTATAACGAAGTTATGGCAAAATTTTTGTAAAAGAAGAACGAGAATTAGAAAGTTATTAAATGAACCCGAACGTATAGTGTTTCATAAGAATGTAAGAGAACGTATAAAACGTGAGTCATGGACTCAAGCATGAACGAATTCCAAGTTCGGATGACCGAATTACGGACGAACGAACGAAGAACGTTAAAAACGTAAAATGAACGAAGAGCGAAGATTAAGCCAATTGAATGGCATGTTAACGGATTCAGAATGAAGTTCTATCCTAGGGTAATCGAAGTGTATAAGATAAGAAAGAAAATGGCTTTAGAACAACCTCGTTCCGAGTTATAAAGAATGAGATATGAGATTTCGAAGTTAGTGTCTAAAGCTTGTAAAAGACTTAGAAAAATTTTCTAGGTTTCATGCTTGGCGCCGCAGCGCGAGTCGTGCCTTGGGGGCCAGCGCCGCAGCGTGAGCTCGGGCCATTAGCTACTACTAAGTGGCACCGCAACGCGAAAGAAAGGGAAGGGCACGGCGCCGCAGAGCTTGCATAGGTAATGGTAATGCCAGTAAATGAGATTTTCTTTGCTTTCAATTCTTTGGGGATGTGCAAGAAAGAAATATGAACATATAGTTCAACTAATGTAACACTTAATCAAGTGTATTAAACCTTTGATGAAGTTTGAAAGAAAAGATTAAATGAGATTAAAAGATAAATAATGTAGACGCGGGTTACGAAACCAATGTCCGGGGACCGTAGTCGCGATAATCGAACGTGAGGGATTGCTTTGATGGTGATTCCTTAGACGTTGATTGACGAGTGTAATGAATAACATTTCGATGTTATGTCATGATCATGAGAGATGAATGTAAAGTGTTTAGACATTATGAACGTAACGTTGTTGCGATGAATGATCGATCTTAGCATACAAGAACTGTATGGCTTTGACATTAGGAAAGAATTATGAACATGGGGTTCAGGTGACGAGTAATGAATGAAAGTAATTAAAACCTTAGATGAAGGTTGAATAGAATTAAGAGGCAAGTAACGTAAATGTTGAATATGTAAACGATCCTCGTGAATCGTATTCACGTTGAGCGAACGTTCTAAGTATACATTGGTTGTATGACTTAGACATTGATGGGAATAGTAAGTAAGATATGAATTATCAAGAAAGCCGTAGCGAACGGTAATAAGATTAATGAAAGCCGAATGTGAGTCGGATGAGAATGTTAGAATGAAATGTAAGCGTTGAACACTTTAACCGACGTGAAGGTTAAGTGTACGCGAATACTAAACGGGTAGAACCTACACCCCGTGTATTGTTTGACTATAAGGTAATAAAGATCAATGATTAGGCCTGGGAACGGTGAAGAAGCTGAATTAAAGACAAGTACGTATAACGTAAAAGAAGCCGAGTTAATGTTTATAACTTGGATGATGTTCCGAGTCGAATGAATCAGACGTTGTAAGATAAGAATAAGGTAATGTAAAATGCTTAACGATGTAAATGCGTAGAATGAATATTGAATGATCGTCCTAAGTATACAAAAGACTGTATGAGTTGGCCGATAAAGAATGAATCCTGAGGTATGGCATTTAGTTGCCAGAAAGCCATAAGGAATAAGAAATTGACTTAACGAACATTATAGTTTAATAGTTCGGGTAAGTTAAGATGAATTTAGGTTCTAGTACAATCGTAACCTTTGATGGTTGACATATGGAAGCTGGGCTAAACAATTCCTTCAGAGAGCGAAGGTATATATAAAACTGGCAATCGATCTAACTCACTTTTGTGGGTAGTGTAGATGAGACGAGAACTTGTTTATTGGTTGTTTATGGGAACCCGCTCAGAGTACCATATGGACTACTAGCAAAGACACGATGTGTGCTGAGTCCTAGGAGAGTTATAAGAAGAAGATAAGAATGTAAATCATCAAAGATGATGAACGTATTAAGTAAGACATCTCCGTATGTCATGAAGCCGTTAACCGGTAAAGGAAGTTGGTCGCATAAACTTAGTTTGTAAGAATGTGAACCCTAAGAAGTAAAGTAAAGTAAACCAATGTGTAAGTCAAGTATATGACTAATTGGTATATATGTTATTTCCTTATGTGCTACATGGGAATTGGAATGAGAAGTTTAGCGTAAACTATAAGCTGTAGTTGTGCGTAATGCAAGTTTCCTAACTTCATTCATATTTTAAATGAATGCTAGTTTCTAAACTTCTCAGATGTTGAATTTGAGAAGTTCTGTATATGTGCAAACGTGTGATATTTGTACAAGGTGTTAGAATATATGAGGCCTTGTGCCACAATGTGAACACTTCGGTGTTTCTATGATATGAACTGTTCTATGATTGAACTGTTCAATATGAGAATGTTTTATTTATACATGAACTGTTATTGTTAAGTCTGTGCTATTGATTCTAGCCAGACAGAATGTGTATGAGAGAAAGTAGAGAATGAAAATATTTCAAAGGGAATGTAACTAATGTTTTAAAATGATAGGAATTAAGATTATTCCTATTATTCAAGCTGCTTCATAACCTTTGTTCGGTTATTGAAGTCTTACAAGAATGTTTAAATTCTTAAAGTTAATTGTTCAACTGTTATGACTTCCTGGGCAATTGAATGCTCACACTTGCTTTAAATAAAAACATTTTTAGCAAACGATGTTAGAAAGAACTTAAGGATCCCATAAAGATTAATTTGATCGGAATCCAGAAGAAGTGCCATTCATTATATGAATGTGCGTGAAGATCAAGCGAAGACTTGTAATATAGAATGATAGAATTAAACTATAGAATAGTTTAATGAACGATTATGTATCCTTGGTGGCGGATAAAAGTCACTTGTACAAGACGTAAAGAATAATGTAATTATCATTATTTGGAATGGAAGAGGTTTTGAGGTTTTAGAACCTGGGATTTGAGGATGTATGTTGTTATATTTAGCTATATAATGATGTATGTTTAGAAGAAGATGGGATCGTGACGTACGGAATTCGGGTGTGAAAATAGACCGGATTTTGGGGTGTTACACTCTATCGGGTGACTTCCTTGGTGGAATGCACCAAAGCCAAAATCTTCATAGGGGATGCCATATTCGTGCGGTGGTAAACTGATAGGTGTCATTGTGACGTGCTATCTAAGATTGGGATATGAGTCACAGTTGAGAGCAACCTAAGTCAGTAATCAAAATACGTAGCTTTCTAGGCTTAGCTGGTTACTATCGGATTCGTGGAAGGATTTTCTCAAATCACTACTCCATCAACTCAGCTAACTCAAAAAGATACAAAATTCGTATGGAGCAAGGAATGTGAGAAGAGTTTCCAAGAACTCAAGAGACTCATTTTGGCACCTGTTCTGACAATACCATCTGGTTCGGATGGATTTATTATCTACAGCGATGCTTCGGGCAAAGGGTTAGGATGTGTTCTCATACAACATGGGAAACTCAAAGCCTATGCCTCACTATAACTCAAAGAATATGAGAGAAATTATCCTACTCATGATCTAGAGTTGGCAGCAGTCGTTTTCGCGTTAAAGATCTAGAGGCACTACCTATATGGGGAGAAAGTGGAGATTTATACAGATCATAAAAGCCTTAAATATTTCTTCACCTAAAAGAAACTCAACATGCGGCAACGACGTTGGCTCGAGCTGTTGAAAGATTATGACCATACCATTCAATACCATCCTGGAAAAGAAAACATGGCAGCTGACGTGTTAAGTAGATGATCGTATGCAGATATGAGTGCGATATTCTTAACACAAAGACCCATTTCGTATAACTTGCAAATGATGGAGATAGAGTTAAAGACTCTAGGGACCCACGTGATGATGTCAAATATACGAGTAAAGCCGACTTTAATCGATAAAGTTAAAGCTACTCAAGCTACAGACCCAGAGCTGATGAATATGAAGAAGAAGGTGCAAGAAATCATTATTCCAAAAGCGAGAATCGGCGATGTGAGGAAAGCTAAAACCTTTAATTTTATTAGTCTATTTAAAATCCTCGATCGAGTAGGAACTGTGGCCTATAAACTCGCTTTACCGCCAAGTATGTCTTGTGTTCACATATCCATGCTATGTAAATATGTGAAAGACCCGAATCACATTATCGAATTAGAACCAGACAAGGTAGCTGAAGATTTAACGTATGAGGAGGTACCAGTCAAGATTTTAGATAGGAAGGAACATGTCCTACGCACAAAGGTTATACCACAAGTCAAAGTTTTGTGGATAAACAATGCTATTGAGGAAATGACCTAGGAGTTTAAATCGGAAATGAAAGTGAGGTACCCTCACCATTTTGAAACACCAGCTACGCACATCAATTTCAAGGACAAAATTTCATAACGAGGTGAGGTTGTAAGACCCCGAATTTTTTAAAATTAAATGGAATTTCCTCTAATTATTATTTTGAAATATTATGGTGTGGATTTGATATAATATTAAAGTTGTGGGTAATGTTTACAAATTTTGTAAAGTAAGCAAGTTGATATAAAATATTCATTTTTTCGGGGAATACTCTTTTGTCGGATAATATCCGTACGACGACACAATCATTGGTGGACCCCACAACAGAAGTATTGTCGTAGTTAGGGAACGACAGAAATAATATTGGTCTAAACTTTCTTATGAATTTTTTACCTTTCTATGTCGGGGTTACTATTCATGACAAAATTGGTTTCTTTTTCTGACCAATTTTTTACCATTAAAATGTTGAAATACCCGGTGGTAAAAGAACAGTAATACGCATGGTTGCAAAGTAGCACACGGTATTGATTATTCATGCTTACGTGAGAAGTCACTCAGTTATACTCAATTATTGCTACAGTAATTGTTGTATAGTATCTCATGTTATTTGATTCAATTATTGTCACAATATCATCTGTATAATATTTTATATTATTAAATCAATAATTGAGACGACAATGTTATTCATATTATTATTTGCATTATTAACGATGTCTAGAAAGTTCTGTCGAGGAAATGGGTTTAATCACCTAATTGTGTGTCAATAGGGAGAAATCATTATCAAAAAGCCCCCTCTTTCCTGAGAATGATCTGGTTGTTAAATATTGTGAGTTATAATATTAATGATGAATAATTGTTGAAAGATTAAAATTGTGTTGATTAAAGATAAGTGATTTGTGGTAAATATTTATTCAATTTTTGATATAAATAGAGGGGTTTATTATGAGGTGTTTGTTATAAGTTTGGCTTATTATTCCATGAGGAGAAGTGCTAATTTTTTAGACCGTTGGTTGAAGTTATAATAGTAAATCAATATGGATTGTTGGTTGAAGATATAATAGTAAATCAATATAGACCGCTGGTGGAAAGTTATAATAGTAAATCAATATGGATCGCTGGTTTAAAGTAAATCAGTATGGACCGTTGCTTTAAGTTTTAATAGTAAATCAATATGGACCGTCCGTTTAAAAAGTAAATTAATCTGGCCGTTCATGAATTAGTTACTATTCAGTCCGTTTTTCTATAAATAGAAGCTCATTCCTTCATTATTTCTTACGAATTCACTGAAATTCTAGAGAGAGAAACTATAGAGAGAAAGAAGAAGAGTATTCTGCTACTTCCCTACTTCATTATTCAATCTTCTACTAAGGTAAGGGGTATTATTTATTTCATATTCACTTACGATATTATTTTTCGTATTCATAAGGAATATTATCTTCGTTCAATATTCGTAAGGGTATTATTTGTTGTATTGGTAGGGAGTATTATTTCTTTCGTATGCATGAAGAGATTTATTTTCTTTCAATACTCGTAAGGGTTGTTATTCATTTCTTTATTATTCTGTTGGAATAACCTGTCTACGCGGACTACCGCATGCATGGTGAAATCTTTTTATTATTTCATTCTTTATTATTCTGTTGGTATAACTTGTCTACGCGGACTACCGCATGCATGGTGAAATCCTTTTGTTATTCCATTCTTTATTTTTATGTGGGAATAAACTGTCTACACGGACTACCGCATGCCTGGTGAATAACCCTCTATATTCAATGCTTATTAAATTATGGAAATGATATGTCTACGTGGACTACCGCATGATAGTTGAAAATCCAATTGCAGTTTCTTATATTGTTCATTTCAAATTCGGAACTCTAAACTTACTACGGTAAGTATTCCTTCTATAATTTCTGAAATGATCAAAAATTCCTTGAGTTTTCTTTTATGTATTCAAGTTGTCTATTATGGTTCCTATCTTTGATTGGATCTATGTTTTGAACTTTATTCTTGAATTTTGCTCCACAATTGATTACTATGG
This sequence comes from Panax ginseng, assembly GCA_020205605.1. Taxonomy (NCBI): domain Eukaryota; kingdom Viridiplantae; phylum Streptophyta; class Magnoliopsida; order Apiales; family Araliaceae; genus Panax; species Panax ginseng. Next base: position 125,484,712 of record CM035134.1, read on the forward strand.
AGTATTCTTAAACTTGGATAAACTAAATTATGAATCCCTAATCGTGTCCTTTATCTCACTGGATTCGTTCAATAAAATATTTTCATCATCCTCAGTCTTAAATTGTGATTCTCGATGAATATCTTTGACCTGTAGTGCAAAGATGAATGATTACCTGATGAATATCTTTGGCCCGTAGTGCAAAGATGGACAGGTGTTGAGATGAACATGACAAACTGGTGATATAAATGAATATCTTTGGCCCGTAGTGCAAAGATAAATATTTGATTCAAGATGTATATTGATTGATGTTACAGGGATAAAATATTGATGATGGACTTTTAAACCATATAAGATAGTAGACTATATTCTCTACTTTACTCTTCTAATGAATTGTTGTTTCCACTGCAGTTGTTAATCTAAAACTTGTTGTCTATTGTATTCTATTAGATTTTTCCCTGTTAAGGAATGAGTATAATTTGTTCTACATTATCTTAGTCATAATATTCCTTACTAGGCTAGTTGAGTTCACCCTTTTTCCTTTTTGTTCCATTTTTCTTCTTAGGAGGCGAGAATATAGCGGGAACTAGTCAGGGTGTGGAGTGATGTATCAAGGCAGTTGTTTTAGTAGTCCTCACTATTTTGTAAAATAGTGTATCAATAATTGTAATGAGGACTTATTTGAGTATGATATTGTCTAGAAGACAATATTTGTATTTAAACTCAGAGCATATGTGTTGTCATATTTTGCACGATAACTATAATAATGAAGTTGTCGTTGTTTTCTATACCGTGTATTTGGCTACTCAGAATGGGTTGTGTGGACCTATTTTGGGGGTGTCACAGTTGGTATCAGAGCTTAGGGATATGATCTCTGATAGAGATCTGGGGTTAGAACTAGGAAGGGAATGATGAGTAAATCCTTCGCTAGTGTGTCCTAGGGGTGAGCATGGTGCGGTTCATAAGCGGTTTGAAGTCAAAACATGCAATCAAAACCGCTTTAGGTGTCGCTTGACAAATCCAAAATCGCACGCTAAATCGCTATGATTGAAAAGTGCGGTGTGGTTTTAAATCAGATGCAGTGCGGTTTCAATTGGTGCGATTTTGATTCCAAAACCAATTGAAACAACAAAAAGTTCTAAGCCTTCAATAGAATTTAACACAAAGCTCACATCGAGTAATTAACTTAGTATGTGCTATATAAAACAATGGAGACCATATATTAAATAACAAGCAAGAAAATTTATCTAGTTCCCAAAAATTAAAATTATATAGTGGAGATATAATGAAATTCTATCTTATATATTGCAGGGAGGACTTATAGAATAAAATCCTAATTGTACCTAATTTGAAAAATAATCTATTAGACTATTACTACTATATCATAGACCTTAACTAATGCATCAAGTCTCGAACCAACAAATTTGGCCCCTCGGCTATAAGCCCCTCTAGTAACGCATCAAACAAATCCAAAATTCTAAAACCCAAATGCTTAATTTTTTCCTCTATAACCTCTAACCATCTTCTTTCAATTGATGAAAAAATGGCAATGCAAGACTGGAGTTTTCTCTGAGCGTGTTCAAGTGAAAAGTAAGTTTAGAATTTACTAGAGATAATATATACACACACACATGGTGCGGTTTTGGCTAGTAACCAAAACGAAACCTTAAATTTGGTTATTCAACCCACCTAAAACCACCACATACGCAAGAACCGTTGGTGCAGTTTTAATTGCTGCGGTTCATGCAGTTTTTGGTGCGTTTTCGGTTCCAATTTAGTTACTTGCTCAGCCCTAGTGTGTCCTACCTAAGCTTATTTGTGTTTATTTGGTTGGTTAGAATATATAGGTATTATGTGGTATGTCAATTTCTTTAATTAACCCTTGTTTTGTGGCAGTATTTGAGAATGGCAGCTGAAACTATTAACAATGGAGTGAATGAGACTGTGGAGATACCTTTAATCACCAACCAAGAGAACGTGCAATAGGACGACAATGTTCCTCCTGTAAACAACACCACCGATCAAATGATGAATGATGAGATGTTTAGAAGTTTTTTGCAGTTCATGTAAAATTAGACGAGGGAGACTCATACACAAAATACAGGTGAAAATGATAGCAACGCGTGGCTTATCACAGCCAAGCAGTTCAAAGAGTTGGGACCACCGGAGTTTTTGGGAAAGTTGGATCCGATTAAGGCGGAAACGTGGGTTAAGCAAATTACCAAGATATTTGATGTCTTGGGATGCACGGAGGAACAGAAGGTTCCATTCGCCACCTTTATGTTCCGTGCTGAGGAAGATTACTGGTGGGAATCTGTAAAGCGTACCTAGCCAGCCGCACTCAACATGGTCCATGGTGAGGCATATCTTTGGGGGCGTCACAATGTGTTTGTATGTGTGTGTGTGTGTGCATGCACGCTAAACAAGATGAGACAAATTAATAACAAACCCCTCAAATATTTTATATTAAGTTGTAACGTTCAAAGATATTTGGAATATCGAACGTCGCCTTCTAGCATGATACAAACAATAGAGTATTGAATATTTAATATTTGTTTGTTGTGCACACACAAGGCAAGTATTAAATATTTAAGATGTTGTTTTTATTACATATGATGTTTATAATTGAACATTACTACTTTGTTGTGCACACACAAGGGTTGTAGTTTTTTCTTCACTTATATGGAAATACTGGGTCTGACTTAACTTAAATCATTTTAGTTCGGATGTGCACACACTTGACCATTATGATTTAAGAGGCAAAATACAAGGAGTTGCATAGTTGATGTAATTAATAAGAGTTGTCTACCTATTTATTTACATATAGTTTGTTGTGCACACACAAGCTTATATACATTTGAAATTGGATCCTTACTTTCACTAGCATATCATTAATTAAATATTTTTGAACTATGTATATTGAGGGTAATATAGTTTGAAGAAAATAGTGGGAGATACCAATTTAAAATAATACCTAATTTATTTTGGTAATTAATAAAAGAATGTATACTAAAATGTTGTTAATTACAAATTCATTTACATAATTTTATAATCTCTAAAATTACTATTACTGCGTAGTATATTAGATGCTAAATTAACCTGACTGAATTAAACGGATTGGTTAAGGAAATTGAGAATAGTTCTCACGGCTGAAAAGCTATCTTATGTCCTTAATACGCCTATCCCTGCAATGGTTGTAGACAATGCCTCTGAGGAAGAGATTACAACTCTTAGAAAGTGGCAAGATGATGTACAGTTGGCTCAATGCATCATGCTTGCATCCATGAGTAACAAGCTTCAGCGTCAACATGAAACTGTGGATGCTCCTATTATATTACTGCACATCAAGTAGTTGATGGTGAGGAAAGTAGGACTGATAGATATCATATATCTAAGGATCTCTTCCGATTTAGAATAACCGATGACACTACAGTACAAACACAAGTCCTTAACATTATCAATTTGATTGAATAATTATGACAACGAGTTTTGTCATGGATGGAGAGTTGTGCCAAGATTTGATCTTGCACTCACTCCTGGACTCCTTTCACAATTGTTGTGAATTTTTCATATGAACAAGCTAGATATCAGCCTCGCTGATTTGCTTAACATGTTGAAAAATGTTGAGAGTCACTTTCCAACCAAGATAGACCAAGTCTTACTGGTAGTGGCAAAGGATCTTCTGAAAAGAAAAATAATTCTAAGAAGGTAAATAGAAAAGACAAAAATAATGGATAATAAGAACAAAACTGATACGGATAGCAAAGGAGTTTGCTTCCACTGCAATAAGCCGTGACATTGGAAAAGAAAACTGCGAGAAGCATCTTGCAGAGCTAACCAGAAGAAGCTTAGTGAAGCTTCGGTTACAAATAAAATTTTGTTCATGATTAAAATAAATATTTATGTAAGTTAAGGTTCTACTTGGGTATTGGATATTGGTTTTGGTTCCCATAAATATAGATTTATGAAGAGACCAAGCAAAAGTAGAAAGCCAAATAAAGATAAGTAGTCCTATGTCTGGTAAATAAAGCAAAGGTTGCTACATTAGCCATAAAAACTTATAGTTTAGCAATTCCTACGGGTAAATCTATTAAGTCAATAAGTTGTTATTGTATTCCAGTTCTTGTTAGAAACATTATTTCCATTTTGTTGTTGGACAATGAAATCTTTGTTATTATATTTAAGAACAATTGTTGTTCTATTTATAATAATAATATTTTGTATAGAACTGGAATATTACTTAATAGATTTTGTATACTTGACTTACGTGAAAATAATTTTGCATATTGAACAAATTAGTATAAGAAAAGGAGATGATCATTCAAAAATTTGAATGTGTGTATTTGTTGAAATACAATTGTGAATTATTTGAAAGGTTCAAAGATTTCAGAAATGAAACTAATTTGAAAAATATTAAGATTCTTTGATTAGATCAAGGAATAAATACTCGTGTAATAAGTTTCTAGATGATCATATCAAATGGTTTTCTCATAATGGACGCCTCCTAATACGTAATAATTTATTGATGTATCTGAAGGAAAAATCGTACCTTGTTGGACATGGTGCGGTCCATAATGATTATATCGACATTCCAGTATCGTTCTGGGGTCATGCCCTAGAAATGGCTGCTTATCTATGAAAAAAGTAACCTCAAAATTCGACCCCAAGACTCTATAAGAGTTATGGACACGGAAGATTCCTAATCTTAAGTATGTTAAGATAAGGGGTTGTTCAACTTATGTGAAAAGGTTTCAAAGGAATAAGTTTGGGACAAGATTTGACAAGTGCAGATTTATGGGACATCCTAAAGTAAGTTTAGGGTATATGTTTTATACTCCTACGTAGCAAAAGGTGTTTGTTGTGAAACACACTACCTTCTAAGAAAAAGGTGTTTATCATTAAAGGGGCTAATGGGAGGATAATATATCTTGAAGAGTTCAAGAACCACAAAATACTATAAGTCAAATAAGAGGAACCTCTAGATAGACCTATTGTACCGCAACCGAATCGTAAATTTGGAATAGTACCAAAGATACCTAGGAGGTATGGATTCATCATGCAAGATGATGATGAGGTATGCATCATAGAAGATGATGATCCAGTTACATACAATGAGGTAAGAGTTGTAGACACTCAGATAAAAGGATTAAAGCAAGCTTCTCAAAAATGGAACATTTGTTTTGATGAAATAATTAAAAGAGTTTGATCATGTTACATTTAATGAGTCGATTGAAAAAGTCTATAAGCCTAAAGCTCCATACCTTGACAGACTTATTCCAAAAAAATCATCTAGTGATTTTTTGGACCAACCCATGAAAGTAAACATAATCTAAGAATTGTTTGTAACCCAAAAGGTAATTGAAAATAGACTTATGATTGAAAAAGATCTAATTGATTTTTTGTTAAGTCACCTTGACCAAAATTGGAATGAATCTGAATATTTAGATAAGGACAATGAGCTATTGAGATCCACTAAAAATAAATCAACTAAGCTAGAACATGTATTTGAACCAATTTTTTCATCTTTTGAACATGTTAGTGAAAGTTTTCCTAAGGTAGACTTTAGGTATAATTATGATGAAAATTCTGATTATTTTTAATTTTCTAGCTAAACCTCCTGATAATCATGAAAAGTTCACACTCAAGTACCCATTTGTATCATTCCTTTATAGTCACATACTTTTTAGAATATATAAAATTCATAGGTATGTACATTTATTTTCTTTCTCACCACATTTTCTTACAAAATAAATGTGCAGCATACAAGTTACAATTCTTTCATTTCATTTTTTCATTTTCTTCATTTGCATACATTGAGGACAATGCATGATTTAGGTATAGGGGAGTTTGTTTGTATTATTATATTAATTTTTTTTATTTATTAGGAAAATATAGTAAAAAACACAAAAAAAATAAAATAAAAATTGAAAATTTTATTTGACTTGTTATAAGTTGGATTAATTCTAAAAAGTGTTTATGGAGCAAAAACTTTAAGTATTCTTAAAGGATTTAGAACACTTGAAATCTTGATAAAATACAAAATCTTAGTTTGAAACATCATTTTAAGTAAAATAAAGTTCATATGTATTTTTGCACTACATATTTGCACTAACTCTTAGTTGTGGATATAAACTATGAGTTAAGCAATTTCAAGACAGAAGAAAAAAAAGTTGAAAATAAAGAAATAAAAAACTGCTTCAATGTTCATTGAGCAAAATAACTGGGTATCCAAGCCTCAAAAAGCATCGATATTCACGTTGAAAAGTGTGATGGATATAAGCAGCTTGACTAATCTGGTTTTGTGGCATTTGTTACTCAAGTTAGTAAGCCTTTATCGGTGTTTCTACATCTACTGCCCTAAAGCCAACTGATTTGGGAGTCATTAGTCCAACGCCCGCTACATGGGTAACTCTGAAAAGTCTAAGAAAATGAGACATTGCACAAGTCAAGAAAAATAAATTCTAAAAAAAATGAAAAAAAATTAGTTTACTTGATTTTCATGGTAAAAATCCTTACTAAGAGTTACATCACATACACGCGTGGAATTAATGTTATGAAGTATGTTGTCTAGAATGAAGATAGAGTATTTTTGACAAGGTGAAAGTGTAATTTTAAATATAATCTTACTTATGTATAATGCCCATATTTACGTAATAGTTTTCTTTTAATTTCATAACTTGTTCAACTCAAAAATAATTTTGAATTTTGTGGGTATATTCATTGCAAACCCTCACGAGACACACCTCATCCACTTGGGGTAACATTAGGATTTAAAGGCTTGTTACACATGCTATGTGCAATCGTGTTCCCTACGAAAATGGGGTAATATAGTTTTTTATTTTATTTTATTTTATTTTATTTTTATTTTACACGAGGACGAGCAAAAGTTAGGTATGTGAGTATTTGATATACACATTAGTTATACATTTTAATAATTCTATATTTATTATTTTATATATTTATTTTATTTAACAAATATATTTTATTTGGTTTTATAGGATTTACCTTATTTATCTTGGTGAATAAAGAAAATATAATTGTTCCGGCTTTTAAAAATAGAAAGTGACTCTTGGAAGATTACCATGTATAGATTAGAGTCAAGAAGGGAAAAAAGAGGATAAAAGGGAACAAAATAGATCAAGTTCAATGAATCTAAATTATGGCATAATTTTATTTTTCCTATAAATAGGTCTCTTATTTTAATTATATATATATATAAGGTTAGGTTAGAAGTAGGAGTATATTAAATTACTTCTTCATTGCGAGCTTGTTGGAGAATCGTTAATTAAAGGGAATTTTCTTATTTTATTTCTATGTCTTCTTCCTTATTTTTGTTAGTTTATTTATTTTCATGTCTATCTAATTTTTAATATCTAAGATGAAGATAAAATTAAATAATTATTCATAATAATATTTTCTATCTCTTTTATTATTTATAATTTTATGTTTAATTGATTTCACCTTCATATTTCTTTATTGAAATACCTTAGTTTTATAGTTTGTATGTGATTTTAAATTAATTAAGAGGTTTTGATAGATTATTGTTAATATATGAGTTTTTCATAATCTATGCTTACTCGAAGAAGTTTTGATAGGTTATAGTTAATTCTTCAATTTTCATAGTTTATGATTGCTCGTGTTAATTATAAAATTACTAAATTATCGAAGGAAGATCAAAACCATAGTTAAGTTATAAAAATAGAAGAGATTGGATTACGTATTATATATGTTTAATATTTAATGGATTTGAATTCCTAGATTGCTTTCTTATTATTAGTTTTCATATTCTAATTAATTAGTTTAATTGTACTTAATCGATTCTAAATCTTTATTTATAATTCTTCTAAAATAGATATTAAGAATAAGTTAAAATTAATTTAGTCTCTGTGGTTCGACCTGTACTTGTCAGTTCTTTAATTTGACAGTGTGCATTTGCAGTTACATATTTTTATCAAATAGTTTACTCTGCAATCCATGCTAACATTACAAAAATGCCAGAGCAACTATAGGATCGATTATTAAAGGAGCCAAAACAGTTTGGAGAGAATAACAATTGTATTGATTTATTATTGATACAGTGAGCATATATTTATATGGAAAATATATAAGCTAGAGATAAGAAAGTTAGTTGTACAGATCCTAAAGATAAGAGATTTGATTGACATATGCAAGCAGTGAATTAAGGTGATGAGGCTGTGATTGTGGATCTTGATGAGAGGAGATCTTATTTCCTAATATGCCCAACAAGATCGTGCTTCCATCGGAAACACCGATCTTGGAACGAAGAAGAGTGAAGCGGGACTTGGCCAAAGGCTTCGTAAGATCATCAACAAGTTGATCATGGGTAGAGACATGAGCAACAGTAAGAGAGACATTGGAGACTTTATCACGCACAAAATGGTAGTCAAGGGTAATGTGCTTCATTCGAGAGTGAAAGACAGGATTGGCGCACAAGTAGGTAGCACCAAGATTGTCACACAGGAGCCGTGGAGGCTTAGTAGAATAGACACCAAGTTCACCAAGGAGATTGGTGATCCAAGCGAGCTCGGCAGCGGTGGAGGCGATGGATCGATATTCAGCTTCAGTGGAAGATCGTGCTACTGTTCGCTGCTTTTTGGAACACCACAAAATAGGGTTGGACCCTAGGAAAATAACATAAGCAGAGATTGAAGTGCAATCAACACGATTTCCTGCCCAATCGGCATCGGAGTAAGCAGTGAGTAGGAGGGGTTGTAAACGTCGGAGGACCAATCCGTATGAGATTGTGTGCTTGAGGTAGCGGAGAAGACATTTGGCAGCAGTCCAGTGTGTTTGTGTAGGGGCATGCATGAACTGGGCGAGCTTGTTTACGGTGCAGGCAGTCTGGCCGAGATAGTGAGAGATATTGTATACCACCAATCAAGCTGTGGTAGTTGGTGGCGTCGGCAGCAGGTGTACCATCAGAAAGCATCAAGCGGATAGAAGGGCTGATTGGTGTCACGAATTCCTTCATTCCTTCCATGTTGAAGCGTGTGAGAAGATCACAGATGTATTTATGTTGGGATAGAAATAATCCATGGCTGTTGGGTATAACTTCAACCCCCAAAAAATAGTGAAGGTGACCAAGATCTTTGATGGAGAATTTATTGGAGAGATCCTCAATAACTTTTCTGATAAAGAGTGAAGAATTCCTTGTGATTAATAAATCATCCACATAGACAAACAGGTACACATTGAGATTGCTAGTAGAATATATAAAGAGGGATGTGTCGCTCTTGGAGTTAGAAAAACCAAGAGATAGAATGAAAGTTTTCAGTTCATGAAACCAAGCGCGAGGCGCTTGCTTGAGACCATAAAGAGACCGGTGAAGTAGACAAAGATGATGAGGTTAACTTCCATCGACAAAGCCTGGAGGTTGAGACATAAACACCTCCTCGGATAAATGCCCATGTAGAAAGGCATTGTTTACATCCAATTGATGAATTGGCCAGCCATGAGAAAGAGCAAGTGTGAGAATAATGCGAATAGTAGTAGGCTTGATAACAGGGCTGAATGTTTCATGATAGTCAACAAACCGAGCTTTGTAGCGATCAATGCTACCATCAGGTCACCGCTTAACGTGAAAGAGCCACTTAAACCTGACGATGTTCTGTTTGGATTGGCGAGGAACAAGATCCCAGGTTCCATTCCGAAGAAGAGCATTGAGCTCTTCACACATGGCTGCTCTCCATTTGGGATTGGTGAGGGCTTGAGAAACTGAGGTAGGTTCTAAGGTTTGAGGAAGTGGGTGTTTAAAAACAATATAGTTAAATTTGGTTAAAGGTTTGAAAATATTATTTTTAGAGCGTGTGGTCATGGTATGTATGTTAGGAGGGCTGACGGCTGGTAGGGAGGTAGGAGATGGAGAGGTAGCAAACCTAGGAGGACTAACACTCATAGAGGAAGCAAGAGACGTGTTGAGTGGAGATGTTTCTAGGTTGAGATCCATAACCAATGGAGGGTTGCCAGCATGTACAGTGTCAGGAAGAGTGGGAGACCGGGAGTGGAAAGAGGCAGGAGTTACGGGAGGTTGACGCAATGAAGGGGAGGAGATACCATGTTCGTGGGAAGTATATGGGGGAGAATTAATGGGGCTAAGGTTGGGTAAAACGTGGGATGAGGTAGTTGGAGAAGAACGTGGGGGACTGGAAAAGGAAGGGGACGAGTTTAGAAGAGGGGAAGGAGATGACACAAGTGGGGAAGATTTATCGACATGGAGTGATGTGAGGGAAGGGGAGATCGCTGCCCATTTTGAAAGAGTGAAATCATTAACTTTGTCATGCTCATTTAGGGGAGATAGAGAAGGAAAGTGAGTTTCAATAAACTGAACATGCCGGGAAAAATAAATTTTGTGATTTGTGGGTTCAAAACAAATATACGAATTGTGAACATTTGAATATCCCAAAAAATACAAGATTTTGACTGTTGTTCAAGCTTATGATGATTATAGGGCCGAAGCCATGGATAACAGAGACACCCAAAAATTCTCAGTTTGGAGTAATTTGGCAAAGTATGAAATAGACATTCAAATGGCGATTTATTATCAAGTATCGACGTAGGAAGTTGATTAATGAGATAAACCGCAACATTGAAAGCATAAGACCAAAGAGATAGAGGGAGAGATGACCGATGTAAAAGGGTGAGGCCTGTCTCAACGATGTGACGGTGACAATGTTCAGCTGAAGCTATATGTTGTGGTGTGTATGGAGGGGAAATCAAATGTTGAATCCTAGAATTTGCAAACATAGTTTTTAAACCTTGGTATTTTGTGCCACCATCAGAATAAATTGTATTATGCATGTTTTGAAAAAAGTTTCAATCATGGTTTTAAATTTTGGAAATAAAGAGAAGACATCAGATTTATATGCCATAAGAAATAACCATGAATATTTTGTATAGTTATCTACAAAAATAACATAGTAAGAATAACCATCCATTGAATGAATAGGGCTTGAACCCCAAACATCCGTATATAATATATCCAAAGGAAATTGACTCATTAAGCTTGATACACCAAAAGGTAGTTTGTGACTTTTGTTACAACGACAAGAGTCACAAAAAAAATATGTTTGACAAATTCTGACTCGATTCACTACAAGAAAAAGGCCTAACAGCAACCAACAATATCAGCGACCGCATATGCGATCGCTGATATTCGTAATAGCGACCGACATCTGCGACCGTAACTTAATCCAGTCGCTATATTATATCAGCGACCGCATGCGGTCGCTGATATGTCCACATCATTAAAAATCAGCGACCGCATGCGGTCACTGATGGCGGTCGCTAATTCTCATAAACTTATTCAGACTCAGGTTCGCGACATTAGTATAGAGAAGAAAAGAAAAGAGGGAGATACAGACGAAGGAGAAGAGGGAGTAAGGGGAAGAGAAGAGACGACTGCCGCACTACCGCACCACCACTGCACCACGCCGGTAACCCGCAATTAATCTCTAAATTAAACTTTTAGTTATCCCTTAATCCCTAAATCTCTAAATTAGACCAATTGTGCTTTATGTAATTCTATTTTTGTACATTTAAATTGGGTTGTTCTCAATACTCTAGCTGCATTTAAAATTAAATGGTACAATATGACTGTGGGTAAAGAATGTTTCTTTTCTGATTATTTTTTTGTAAATTGATAATTTCAATTGCACTTCAGTAATGGCTCTTGTAGAAGGAGATTTTAAGCGAGCTAACCCCTACCATTCTTTAGAGGGTTTAATTTGATTTCTTTTGTTATACTTATACACTACGTGATTTACTAGTTGCATGCTTAAACTAAATTATTTATGTTTTAGATCTAAGTTGCATATCTTTTAATATTTACAAGGTTACTAATTGATCATGTGTTATTATTATTTTTTGAATGTTTCTTGCTATAATCTCAGTTTCTATCTAGTTTTCAACTAATAATTGGATGGAGATTTTGTTTCTTTTGTAAAACAGAGAAAAATTATTTTCAGATAGCTGTTCATTCTCACAATATATTATTAAATTATCTGATATCTAATAAAATCAATCACATGGTAGCACATAGCAGTGGATACAGTACTACTACTGATTCTTGGCGGTTCCCCCGCTAATCTTCCTATAAATTCCATTCCTAAAATGCCGTTGACTACTTTGGTTTATCTAGTCTTGATATTGATTGACCTGTTGATAGACACAGACCTAGATTGGATCTAGAGCTGTAATTTGGTTTATTAGTGTGTTTTCATGTGCTAGGTATTTTTGCCAGAGGAGCTTGGCCCGGGTGACCTTGGAATTTGCAATGATGTTTGTTTATAATGATATACGTCCATAGAAAACATATATAAATAAAGGAGGACTCAAAAGTATAGTTTATTTGGTAATCGGGGAACCTGTAGCTACTACGTCACAAAACCATAAAAATTAATTGAATATCAGATTAATGTATTTATCAAGTCCAATATTCAGATCATGCCTATATAATATATATTTTTTTGGGACATACGTGCCCATGTAGATAGAGAGCCAACAATTGTACTGTTAACTAAAAGCTATAATTTAAGGTCAGTCGTAGTTGAGTTAGTTTTCTAGACATGCTAAAAGCTATAATTTCAAGTTTTCCATTAACTCGACATGAACATAAAGAACACCTAAAGGCAATGAGTATATGTGATGTTATGTTATCTCTTCTCTAAACTTTAAACTTTTAGATATGGACCCTGGAATATATAAAGGCAATGAGTATATGTTGTTTTATTTGCAGAAGCTGTATAGATGGGACGATGCACAGGCATCAGTTATTCAGACACTGTTCTGGCAGAAGTGCGCCATCCGAACTAAAGATAATCTGACCAAGGAACGACAGAAACCCTACACAATGCTGAGATTGGCCATCCAGGACAGGGTGAGCAGTATATGTGACGCCCCCAAAATAGGTATACACCACCCATCTTGGGTCGCTAGATACATGGTACAAAAATCAAATACAAACTTAATTATACAACTGTCAGGTAAAATACAACAAAGCATATCTGAGAGTTTAAACAAGAATATTGCCTTCTATACAATATCCACTCTCAATGGAGTCCTCATTACATTAATTATCACACTATTTCACAGAATAGTGAGGACTACTAAAACAACCATCTGGACCGTCACTCCATTCCCCGACTCATCCCAGCTATATTCTCATTTCCTGAAGAGAATAATGAAAGAAAGAGTGAGCTCAACTAGCCCATTAAAAAATATTATGACTAAGATAATTCAGAATAAATTATCCTTAGCCTTCAACAGTATAACAATTGATAGAATACAATAGACAAGTTTTACTGCAGCGGAACAAGCAATCCATTAGAAGAGTCAAGTAGAGCACAAAAGCTACTATCTTCTATGATTTAAAAAGTTTTTCATCAACTTTATCGCTGAGACTCAGCTTAATAAATAAACCACATCATCGAATCATCCTTGCATCACGGCCAAGGATATTCATGTAATCATCAATGGTCATGATTATACCGAATAATCCCTGGTCATAATCATACCAACAACTGTCCATCAATGAACTACAGGCCAATGAGGACTTTTACCACATCATTAGTCACATTACGGTCATGACTATACCAAATAATCCCTGGTCATAATCATACCAAGTCCATCTATGCGCGTAAGCCAAAGATGACTTTAATCATAATATAAGCATGAGGATAATGACAATGACATAATAATTCAATAAAATAAGTTCAAGGATAAATTTTAAAGATTTATAATTTAATTTATCCTGAAATCAATAACGTCCAAATTGTCAACATGATACTGCTTTGTAGAGTAAAATTCAAGAATGCTCAGAAGAATATTTCCATGAAAAGATACTAGATGAAGCGCAAATATCAAGGTTATTCCACTAATTTCATGGAGTATAGAAGCCAAAACTTTAACCAACTAAGTATAATAGAATATATGAAACTGCAAATGGATTTTTGCCCACCATGCGGTAATCCACGTAGATAGATCATTTCCACAATTTAATATGGAATGAATACGAAGGATCATTCACATACATGAGGTAATCCACATAGACAGGTTATTCCAACAGAATAATAAAGAATGGAATAACAGAAGAATTCACCATGCATGCGATAGACCGCATGCATGCTTTATTCCCAAATGAATAATAAAGAATGGAACCAGTCATGCGTAATCAACATGCATGTGATATTCCAACGAATAATAAAGAATGGAACCAGTCATGCGTAATTCACACGACATGATATTCCAACGAATAAGAAAGAATGGAATAACAACGAATTCACTGTGCATGCGATAGATCGCATAGACAGGTTATTCCAACAAAATAATAAAGAATGGAATAACAGAAGAATTTCACCATGTATGCCGTACTTCGCATAGACAAGATATTCCAATAGAATAATAAAAAATGGAATAACAACTCTTATGAGTATTGAAAGAAAATAACTCCCTTCATGAATACGAAAAGAATAATACCCTTACCTCAAAAGAAGACTGGATACTGGAATAGTGAGGTAGCAGACTTCTCTTCTTCTTTCTCTCTATAATTTTTCTCTATAATAATTTCTCTACAGCTTTAGTGAATTGGTGAGAAATGAAGAAAGAATGAGCTTCTATTTATATGAAAATATAGTTTCAATAATTGCAAATTTTGGGGCTCGAAATATTATAGTATAATACCTCCCTCTTTTTCTTCATTTTTAATTTAGTCCTGCAAGTATTATCAAACTTGCACCACCTCCCCTAATAGTAAATCATGTGATTTAATAGTTCAATCATGTGAATGAATAGTTATAATCATGTGAAAATATGAATTACAGTATAGTACCTTCAACTATACCTCCATTTTTAACTTAGTCATGGAAGTAGTATCAATCTTGCACCAACTCCCCTAATAGTACAAGAATGTGAATCAATAGTACACACATGAGAACAAATAGTTATAATCATGTGAATTAATAGCAATTAATTGCTCATTTATCCGGTTAATTACCCGACTGGTCAGTATAACTTCCAGACATCAATTAATATCGAAACAAATGTCGATTTCCACTAACACTAATAATTCCAACACAATGGAACTATCAATTTCATCCTTAATCAACACGAACTTATTCTTCATTAATATTATATTTCACAATATTTAACAACTAGGTCCTTCCCAGGAAAAAGGGGGATTTCTGATAAGGATTTCTCCTTATTGGCGCGCAATTAGATTACCAAACTTCTCCTTGACAAAACTTCTAGACATTGTCAATATTGCAAATAATAATATGAATAACTTTGTCGCCTCAATTATTGATTTAATAATATAACATATTATACGATGATACTTTGTGACAATAATTGAATCAATAATATGAGAGATATGATGCAAAGAATTATCATAGCAATAATTGAGTATAACCGAAAGTGACTTCTCACGTAAGCATCAATAACCAATCCACCGTGCTACTACTATGCAACCATGCGATTATTGTACTTTTACTACCGGGTAGTTCAACAATTTTAATTCAACACTTTCGCCGTTATTTTAATAAAAAGATAATTTTGTCGCTTTTCTTACTACGACAATACTTCCGTTAATGAGTCCACCAATGATTGTGTCGCCGCATTTAATATTCCCCTGTTTAAAACGAATATTCCCCGACCAATCGAATATTATATAACCACTTGCTTACTTTGCAAAATTTGTAAATATTACCCACAACTATAACATTATATCAAATCTACACCATAATATTCAAAAAATATTTCGAAAATTTAAATCTTTATTCATAAAATCTGGGGTCTCACAATCTCCCTCCTTATGAAATTTAAGCCCTCGAAATTTACGTCACGCACTGGTATGTCAAGAGGTGAGGATACCTTGAATACCTTTTATCGTCAAAAACATTACATGTTGCATACGCAGCATGCTCGATGTCCTCTGATTGCCTCTGAATGCACATCACTCCCTAAAATAGCCATTTTAGGCCTTGATACTGACCTCAAATCTCAAAATATAAATAATGAAAGTTTTAGGTCTACTCATTATCTTTCTGAATCATTCTGAATCACCTCAATCGAAGTTCGTATGAAAAAAGTTATACGCAATTTACTAAAGGACGTACGGACAGATTTTGGCTTAACACTTGACCAGCGCCTAGGCGCCCAAATTTAGCCTTGGGCAAGCGCCTAGGCGCCCAAGAATAGATTCTAAGCACTGAGCCTAGTGCCTAGGCGCTCGACCTTTGGCACTTAACTCTAATTTTCCAGATTTTGCAACTTTTGACACACATACTTCAAATCTTCATAACTTCTTCATCCGTTATCGGAATTAGTCCGTTTTCGAGGCTATGGAAAGCTTGTAACATGCTCTGTAAAACCCCCACGATTTCATAATTTTTTAGATTCATTAATTATTCCAAAATTTGGCTCCAAAGTCCCCCAAGACTAAGTTTTTACTAACAACGATACGTGAATAAATGTTATGAACACGCGACATACTTGGCGGTAAAACGAGTTTATAGGCCACAGTTCCTACTCGATCGAGGATTTTAAATGGGCCAATTAAATCGAGGCTTGAGATAACACCTTCTTGAACCTTCTTCTTCATATTCATCAGATTCGGGTGTGTAGCTTGAGCGGCTTTAACTTTATCGATTAAAGTCGATTCTAATCGTATATTCGTTATCTTCACGTGGGTCCCTAGATTCTTTAACTCTATCTTCATCATTTGTAAGTTATACAAAATGGGTTTTTGTGTTAACAACATCGCACTCGTAAACGCATACGATCTTCTACTCAACGCGTCAGCTACCACGTTCGCTGTTCCACGATGATATTGAATGGTATAGTCGTAATCTTCAACAGCTCGAGCCAACGTCTTTGGCGCATAATACATTCGTTTTGGTTGAAGAAATATTTGAGGGTTTTAGAAATGGGTTTTGTACTGGGGTCAATACAAAATTCGATTTCACGCTCTAGGGGTAGGCTAAGAAGTTCTTCGAGAATACGTCAAGAAATTTATTAACGGTAGAACTATCATTTAAAAACTGTGACTCTCATCCAAGACTTGGATAACACATGTAATGAAGGTTTCTCCTAACGAAGTTTCAACCGATAAGTCAAAGTCTAATTTCTACGGAGTCGAATTTAAACATTGAGCGCAAGCAAGAGAGATAAAAGAATGGGTAGAACCGGTATCTAATAAGGTATAGACTTCGCAAGAATTTATAATTAACTAACCCGTGCTAACTTCGTTCGGGTTACTCGCTTTTTGAGAAGTCACAAAAAACGCTCTTCCTGAAACCACCGACTTTGTTTTGTCCGTATTAGCCTTTGGTGTCACCGTCTCAGCTGGACTTTACTTTGGTACAGGACAAAATCGAGCTATGTGACCGTCTTTTCTACAACTAAAACATACCTTGGAAGGCTGTGAACAGTTTGGACTTAT
Source organism: Panax ginseng (assembly GCA_020205605.1). Lineage (NCBI taxonomy): Eukaryota > Viridiplantae > Streptophyta > Magnoliopsida > Apiales > Araliaceae > Panax > Panax ginseng. Next base: position 125,502,146 of record CM035134.1, read on the forward strand.
GTGTCCCTCCTCTCCGCATCTATAGCTTCTAACTGGCGGTCATTCTCCTCCCTTAACAACAGGTGTTGGTGCTGACGTCTTTCCATCATTATTGAATCTCCTCTTCTTGAAATTTCCACTTCTATTATCTTGGCCATGATTACCACCGAAGTGGTTACCATTCTTGGCATGATAATTTCCCCCACGATGGTTATCATTGTTCCGATGGTCGTTGCCACTGGTATGATTATTATCATGTTGCTGGTCATTACCTTTTGATTGAGCTGACTCAACGATCTCATGTGCTTCATTGCTTATCTCAACATTTTCAGATGCCATTTTCAAATACTGTCACAAAACAAGGGTTAATTGACATATCACATATTATCTCTATACTCTAACCGACTAATTAAATACGAAATAAACTTAGGTAGGTCATACTAGCGAAAGAATTCCCCGTCTCTCCGCTCCTAGTTCTTGTCTCACATATCAGCCAGGGATCATATCCCTAACCTTTGATACCAACTGTGACACCCCCAAAACAGGTATACACCACCCATCTTGGGTCCCCAGATACATGGTACAAAAATCAAATACAAACTTAATTATACAACTGTCGAGAAAAATACGACAAAACATAGCTGAGAGTTTAAAGAAGAATATTTCCTTCTATACAATATCTACTCTCAATAGAGTACTCATTACATTTATTATCACACTATTTCATAGAATAGTGAGGACTACTAAAACAACCATCTGGACCATCACTCCATTCCCCGACTCGTCCCAGCTATATTCTCATTTCCTGAAGAGAATAATGAAAGAAAGGGTGAGCTCAACTAGCCCAGTAAGAAATATTATGACTAAGATAATGCAGAATAAATTATCCTTAGCCTTCAACAGTATAACAACTGATAGAATACAATAGACAACAAGTTTTACTGTAGCGGAACAAGCAATCCATTAGAAGAGTAAGTAGAGCACAAAATCTACTATCTTCTATGATTTAAAAAACGTTTCATTAACTTTATCGCTGAGACTCAGCTTAATAAATAAACCACATCATTGAATCATCCATACACCACGGCCAAGGATATTCATATAATCATCAATGGTCATGATTATACCGAATAATCCCTGGTCATAATCATACCAACAACTGTCCATTAATGAACTACAGGACAATGAGGACTTTTACCACATCATTCGTCACATTACGGTCATAATTATACCGAATAATCTCTGGTTATAATCATATCAAGTCCATCTACGCACGTAAGCGAAAGATGACTTTAGTCACAATATAAGCATGAGGATGATGACAATGACATAATAATTCAATAAAACAAGTTCAAGGATAAATTTTAAAGATTTATAATTTAATTTATCCAGAAATCAATAACGTCCAAATTGTCAACATGAAACTCCTTTGTAGAGTATAATTCAAGAATGCTCAGAAGAATATTTCCATGAAAAGATACTAGATGAAGCACAAATATCAAGGATATTCCACTAATTTCATGGAGTATAGAAGCCAAAACTTTAACCAACTGAGTATAATAGAATATATGAAACTGTAAATGGATTTTCGCCCGCCATGCGGTAATCCACGTAGACATATCATTTCCACAATTTAATAAAGAATGAATACGAAGCATCATTGACCAAGCATGTGGTAATCCACATAGACAGGTTATTCCAACATAATAATAAAGAATGGAATAACCGAAAAATTCACCATGCAAGCGATAGACCGCACAGACAGGTTATTCCCAATAGAATAATAAAGAATGGAACCGAATCAATGCGTAATCACGCATGCATGTGATATTCCAATAGAATAATAAAGAATGCAACCAGGTCATGCGTAATCCGCACAGACGGGATATTTCAACAGAATAATAAAGAATGGAATAACAAAAGAATTCACCAGGCATGCGATAGACCGCACAGACAGGTTATTCCAACTGAATAATAAAGAATGGAATAACAGAAGAATTTCACCATGTATGCGGTACTTCGCATAGACAGGATATTCCAACGGAATAATAAAGAATGGAATAACAACCCTTACAAGTATTGAAAGAAAATAACTCTCTTCATGAATACGAAAGAATAATACCCCTTACCTCAAAAGAAGACTGGATATTGGAATAGTGAGGTAACAGACTTCTCTTCTTCTTTCTCTCTATAATAATTGCTCTATAGCTTTAGTGAATTGGTGAGAAATGAAGGAAGAATGAGCTTCTATTTATAGGAAAATATAGTTTCAATAATTGCAAATTTTAGAGTTTGAAATATTACAATATAATACCTCCCTCTTTTTTTCATTTTTAATTTAGTCCTACAAGTATTATCAAACTTGCACCACCTCCCCTAATAGTAAATCATGTGAATTAATAGTTCAATCATGTGAATTAATAGTTATAATCATGTGAAAATATGAATTACAGTATAGTACCTTCAACTATACCTCCATTTTTAACTTAGTCATGCAAGTATTATCAATCTTGCACCAACTCCACTAATAGTACAAGAATGTGAATCAATAGTACACACATGTGAAAAAATAGTTATAATCATGTGAATTAATAGCAATTAATTGCTCATTTATCCGGTTAATTACCCGACTGGTCAGTATAACTTCCAGACATCAATTAATATCGAAATAAATATCGATTTCCACTAACACTAATAATTCCAACACAATGGAACTATCATTTTCATCCTTAATCAACACGAACTTATTCATCATTAATATTATAATTCATAATATTTAACAACCAGGTCGTTCCTAGGAAAGAGGGGGCTTTCCGATAAGGATTTCTCCTTATTGGCGCGCAATTAGATGACCAAACCTCCTCCTCGATGTAACTTCTAGACATTGTCAATATTGCAAAAAATAATATGAATAACTTTACCGTCTCAATTATTGATTTAATAATATAACATATTATACGAGATGATAATGTGACAATAATTGAATCAATAATATGAGAGATATGATGCGAAGAATTATCGCGAAGAATAATTAAGTATAATCGAGTGACTTCTCACGTAAGCATCAATAACCAATACCGGTGTGCTACTATGCAACCACGTGTATTCATCGTATTTTACTACTTGGGTAGTTCAACAGCTTTTAACGGTAACACTTTCGTAGTTATTTTTAATAAAAGATAATTACATGTTTTCTTTACTACGATAATACTTCCATTGTGGGGTCCACCAATGATTGTGTCGTCGTCTCTAATATTCCTGTTAAAATGAATATTCCCCACCAATCGAATATTATATAACCACTTGCTTACTTTAAAAAATTTGTAAATATTACCCACAACTATAACATTATATCAAATCCACACCATAATATTCAAAAAAATATTTCGAGAAATTTAACTCTTTATTCATAAAATCTGGGGTCTCACAGTATATGCATGAGCATAGCCCACAGTGGTACGCATAATTATATATGGGTGCGGATGTGTGACCATGGAGAAATTGAGCTAGGTCAAGAGGCGCAAGAGTGCCGCATCGAACAAATCCTCAGGTGTATCTGAAGGCGAAAAGGAAAAAGGCACATCTGAGGGCTGCAGATATATCATAGTCTGCGACATATTCTTTACTGGTACGTATATATATAGCAAGCTTATTGGCTTAGTTATTTGTTTTTATGTTTACAATCATGTTTTGTAGCTAAAATATCATATGTTTACATATTATTATGAGAACATGAATTGTAGGAGTCTCAGTCTCAAGGTCAACCTATCAATGGTTGGATGTGTATGTAATACCGTGATGGTCTCGCTTAACGTCGCTTGATTATGGTAATAAGTTAACTTTATACTAATGTTGTTTATAAATTGTGACGACCTTTTTTAGCATTTTTTATTTATTTTTAACTATTTAATTGTTAACCTTCTAACAGGACACTTATAAGGGCTTAATGAACGAGCGCTATCCTGAAGGCACCCCCCGTCCGTCGATTGATCAAGAATTTTGGGAGAGGGCGTCCGTCGTAAAGAAAAACTATGTTAAAAGCCAAGGACAAAAATGATGCCCGACCATCAGTGGCACAGGCAGCTCTGCTACCAAGTCTACACAGTCATCAGGTAATCCAGCCTATCATACTCCTGCTGACTGTGTGAGAACGATCTGTCAAAATTGTGATCTTCTTCATATACTGGGCGGGCATCTGCATTCTCTGAGTCCTGATGAGTTGCCGGATGCAGTGGCGGCAGCAGTAGCATTATAGCATCAGGGTGGCGACCAGGTATATATATCGATATTGTTACTGTCACTGTCTTACTTCTATGTTTCACTACATTGTCTATTGTTTAGCTTTCCCCAAGTCATAGTAGTATCAACACATGTAACATATATGTTTTATTCTTTTGTTAATTATAGGTTACTAATTTGGATGATCCATGAAGAGCTAGCTAGCTAGCTAGACCAGTCATGTTAGATTTTTAAAGCCTTGCTAGACTTGTATTAATTTTTAAAGTCTTTTAGATTCATTCTCTGTACAATTGTATTGGTTTACGATAACATTATATGGATGTTTACGATTGTTTTGTGTTGTGTTGGTTTATGATTCTATTATATCGATGGATGTTTATCATATAGTACTTATCATGGATGAATGTTTATCATATGGTAGTTATCATGGATGGATGCTTATATATATTGCTGTGTGTTGGGATAAAAAGCGGGTACAAAGCAGGTTATTTTTCGGAAATCAATAAAACAGGAAAAATATTTTTAAAAAAACACATCAGCGACCGCATGCGGTCGCTAATAGTGGAACGCGGTCGCTGATAACTACTAAGAAACTAGCGACCGAATCGGTCGCTAGTACCGGTCGCTGACACGTGTGCCACATCACACCTGACAAATGACTCAGCATGAGTCAGAATAGCGACGGATTCGGTTGCTGTTTGCGGTTGCTATTGTGGGTCGCTGATGTCCATCCAGCGACCAGATTACCTGCAACTAATATCAGCGACATCGCTGATAGGCGATCGCTGATAAGCCTTTTTGTTGTAGTGGATTGTACTGGGAGTTTATTAGAGGACATAATTTGGCTAATGACTTTTGATAATGGGTGACCAAGGCGATCATGCCAGTGAGCAAGAGGGGTTTTGACACCGTAACATACTTGCTTTGTTGTCGGATGGATCTCCTTGGTGCTTGACAACTCGTACGCATCATTCTTGCTCCGTCCTTGAGCGAGAGGTGCCCCCGTGGCTAGATCCTTAACACAAAAAGAAGAAGGGTAAAATTCAACTGAGGCATTATTAGTTTTGCAAAATTGGGATACAGATATTAAATTTTGTTTCATGGATGGAACACATAAAACATTTGAGAGTGAGAAGGAATAAGGAGGAGTGGTGAGAGTGGATTTTCTAGTGTGTGTAATATGCAAACCTATACCATCACCAATTATAATATCATCGGGTCCTTCGTAAGGCTGCGGAGTTGAGAGATGATTCAAATCAGAGGTGACATGGTGAGAAGCACCTGTGTCAAGAAGCCAGTTAGAACTTGAGCCACGACCACTAACTGTGGTTGTGACGCACCCAAAACAGGTATACATCACCCATCTTGGGTCGCCAGATATCACAATACATAAATCCAAATACAAGCATAATTATACAATCGTCGTGTAATATACGACAAAACATAACTGCGAGTTTAAACAAGAATATTGTCATCTAGACAATATCCACACTCAATGGTGTCCTCATTATAATTATTATCACATTATTCCATAGAATAGTGAGGACTACTAAAGCCATTTATCCTGGACCATCACTCCATTCCCCGACTCGTCCCAGTTATATTCTCATTTCCTGAAGAGAACAATGAAAGAAAGGGTGAGCTCAACTAGCCCAGTAAGAAATATTATGACTAAGATAATGCAGAATAAATTATCCTTAGCCTTCAACAGTATAACAACTGATAAAATACAATAGACAACAAGTTTTAGATCAACAACTGCAGTGGAAATAAGCAATCCATTAGAAGAGTCAAGTAGAGCATAAAATCCACTATCTTCTATGATTTAAAAAGTTTTTCATCAACTTTATCGCTGAGACTCAGCTTAATAAATTAACCATATCATCGATTCTTCCCTGCACTATGGGCCAAGGATATTCATTAAATCATCAATGGTCATGACTATACCGAATAATCTCTGGTCATAATCATACAAAAAATTGTCCATCAATGCACTACAGGCCACTGAGAACTTTCACCACATCATTCGTCACATTACGGTCATGATTATACCGAATAATCCCTGGTCATAATCATATCAAGTCCATCTATGCACGTAAGCCAAAGATGACTTTCATCACAATATAAGCATGAGGATGATGACAATGACATAATAATTCAACAAAACAAGTTCAAGGATAAATTTTAAAGATTTATAATTTAATTTATCCAGAAATCAATAAAGTCCAAATTGTCAATATGATACTGCTTTGTGGAGTAAAATTCAAGAATGCTCAGAAGAATATTTTCACGAAAAGATACTGGATGAAGCGCAAATATCCAGGATATTCTACTAATTTCATGGAGCATAGAAGCCAAAACTTTAACCAACTGAGTATAATTAAATATATGAAACTACAAATGGTTTTTTGCCCGCCATGCGGTAATCTACGTAGACAGATCATTTCCACAATTTAATAAGGAATGAATAGAAAGGTTCATTCATCATGCATACGGTAATCCACATAGATAGGTTATTTCAACAGAATAATAAAGAATGGAATAACAAAAGAATTCACCATGCATGCGATAGACCGCACAGACAGGTTATTCCCAACAGAATAATAAAGAATGGAACTAGGTCATGCGTAATCCGCACATATAGGATATTCCAATAGAATAATAAAGAATGGAACCAGGTCATGCGTAATCCGCACAGACAGGATATTCCAATAGAATAATAAAGAACGAAATAACAACAGAATTCACCAGGCATGCGATAGACCGCACAGACAGGTTATTCCAACAGAATAATAAAGAATGGAATAACAATAGAATTCACCAGGCATGCGATAGGCAAATGCATGCAGTTATTCCAATGAATAATAAAAAATGGAATAACAACAAAATTCACCAGGCATGCGATAGACCGTACAGACAGGTTATTCCAACAGAATAATAAAGAATGGAATAACAGAAGAATTTCACCAAGCATGCGATAGACCGAACAGATAGGTTATTCCAACAGAATAATAAAGAATGGAATAACAGTAGAATTTCACCATGTATGCGATACTTCGCATAGACAGGTTATTCCAACATAATAATAAAGAATGGAATAACAACCCTTACGAGTATTGAAAGAAAATAACTCTCTTCATGAATACGAAAGAATAATACCCCTTACGAGTATTGAAAGAAAATAATTCCTTCCTTGAATATGAAATAAATAATAACCCTTACGACTATTGAAAGAAAATAATTCTCTTCATGAATATAAAATAGATAATACCCCTTACCTTAGAAAAAACTTGATACTGGAATAGTGAGGTAGCAGACTTATCTTCTTCTTTTTTTCTATAATTTTTCTCTATAATAATTGTTTATAGCTTTAGTGAATTGGTGAGAAATGAAGGAAGAATGAGCTTCTATTTATAGGAAAATATAGTTTCAATAATTGCACGTTTTGGGGCTCAAAATATTACAGTATAATACCTCCCTCTTTTTCTTTATTTTTAATTTAGTCCTGTAAGTATTATCAAACTTGCACCACCTCCCCTAATAGTAAATAATGTGAATCAATAGTTCAATCATGTGAATCAATAGTTATAATCATGTGAAAATACTGAATTTACAAGATAGTACCGCATCTATACCTTCATTTTTAACTTAGTCATGCAAGTATTATCAATCTTGCACCACCTCCCCTAATAGTACAAGAATTTGAATCAATAGTACACATATGTGAACAAATAGTTACAATCATGTGAATTAATAGCAATTAATTGCTCATTTATCCGGTTAATTACCCGACTGGTCAGTATAACTTCCAGACATTAATTAATATCGAAATAAATGTCAATTTCCACTAACACTAATAATTCCAACACAATTGAACTATCAATTTTATCTTTAATCAACACGAACTTATTCATCATTAATATTATAATTCACAATATTTAACAACCAGGTCGTTCCCAGGAAAGAAGGGGCTTTCAGATAAGGATTTCTCCTTATTGGCGCGCAATTAGATGACCAACCCTCTCCTTGACAGAACTTCTAGACATTGTCAATATTGCAATTAATAATATGAATAACTTTGCCGTCTCAATTATTGATTTAATAATATAACATATTATACAGATGATACTGTGAAAATAATTGAATCAATAATATGAAAGATATGATGCAGCAATTACTATAGCAATAATTGAGTATAACTGAGTGACTTCTCACGTAGGCATCAATAACCAATACCGTGTCCTACTATACAACCACACGTATTACTGTACTTTTACTACCGGGTAGTTCAATAGTTTTAACGGTAACACTTTCGCCGTTATTTTTAATAAAAGATAATTCTGTCATTTTCTTACTACGACAATACTTCCGTTGTGGGGGTCCACCAATGATTGTGCCGTCCTACGAATATTCCTTGTTAAAACGAAAATTCCCCGACCAATCGAATATTATATAACCACTTGCTTACTTTGTAAAATTTGTAAATATTAACCACAACTATAATATTATATCAAATCCACACCATAATATTCAAAAAAATAGTTTGAGAAATTTAAATCTTTATTCATAAAATCTGGGGTCACACAATCTCCCCTTGTTACGAAATTTTGCCCTCGAAATTTACGTACGTACCTGGTATGCCGAAGAGGTGAGGATACCTTGAATACCTTTATCATCGAAAACATTACACGTTGTATACGTGCATGCCCGATGTCCTCCGATTGCCTCTGAATGCACATCAGTCCCTAAAATAGCCGTTTTAGGCCTTGTTACTGACCACAAATGTCAAAGTATAAAGAATGAAAGTTTTAGGTCTACTCATTATCTTTCAGAATCATCCTGAATCACCTCAATCGGAGTTCGTATGAAAATGTTATGCCTAATTTACTAAAAGATGTGCGGACAGATTTTGGCTTAACACTTGACTAGCGCCTAGGCGCCCAAATTTGGCCTTGGGCAAGCGCCTAGGTACCCAAGAACAGACTCTAAGCGACGAGCCTAGTGCCTAGGCGCTCGACCTTTGGCACTGAACTCCAATTTTCTAGATTTTGTAACTTTTGACACACATACTTCAAATCTTCATAACTTCTTCATCAGTTATCGGAATTAGACCGTTTTCGAGGCTATAGAAAGCTTGCAACATGCTCTATAAAACCCCCATGATTTCATAATTTTTCAGATTCATTAATTATTTTGAAATTTGGCTCCAAAGTCCCCCAAAACTAAGTTTTTACTAACAACGATACTTGAAAAACATTATGAACACGCGACATACTTGGCGGTAAAATGAGTCTGTAGGCCACAGTTCCTACTCGATCGAGGATTTCAAATGGGCCAATTAAATCGAGGGTTGAGATAACGCCTTCTTGAACCTTCTTCATATTCATCAGATTCGGGTGTGTAGCTTGAGCGGCTTTAACTTTATCGATTAAAGTCGATTCTACTCGTATATTCGTTATCTTCACGTGGGTCCCTAGAGTCTTTAACTCTATCTTCATCATTTATAAGTTATACGAAATGGGTTTTTGTGTTAACAACATCGCACTCATAAACGCATATGATCTTCTACTCAACGTGTCATCTACCACATTCGCTCTTCCACGATGATATTGAATGGTATAGTCGTAATCTTCAACAGCTCGAGCCAACGTCTTTGGCGCATAATAAGTTTGTTCTAGGTGAAGAAATATTTAAGGGTTTTAGAAATGGGTTTTGTACTGAGGTCAATACAAAATTCGATTTCACGCTCTAGGGGTAAGCTAAGAAGTCTTCAGGAATACGTCAGGAAATTTATTAACAATAGAAATATCATTCAAAACTGTGACTCTCATCCAAGACTTGGATAGTACGTCACATTGATACCTATCAACTTGCCATCGTCATTCACGACGTCGCCTACAGAAAGTCTGGCTTCGGTGCATTCCGCACAAGGAAGTCAACAACGAAAGGATCGGGGCTCTTTACTTATGGCTTGATATAACAGTGATTAACTTTAGTGGTTTGGTTGCTTGAATTTGCATAACAGGTTGGTTAGGAATATGAAAGCTAACAACCTTACAAAAAGCATGATGAGTACTTAACCAATCAATCCCTAAAATCACATCAAATGCAAGTATTTTCAAAGAGATGAGATTGACAGGTAATGTGAAAGTGTTGATTTGAATCAAACAAGATTTATAAATAGTGGAGGTAACGAAGGTTTCTACTAACGAAGTTTTAACCAATAAGTCAAAGTCTAACTTCTCTGGGGTCAAATTTAAATGTTGAGCGCAAGAAAGAGAGATAAAAGAATGGGTAGAAACGGTATCTAATAAGGCATAAACTTCGCAAGAATTTATAATTAACTAACCCGTGCTAAATTTGTTCGGGTTACTCGCTTTTTGAGAAGTCACAAAAAACGCTATCCCTGAAACCACCGAATTTGTTTTGTCCGTATCTACCTTTGGTGCCACCGTCCCAGCTGGACTTGACTTTGGTGTACGACAAAATCGAGCTAGGTGACCTTCTTTTCCATAATTGTAACATGCTTTGGACAGCATCACGCAGTTTGAACTGATATGTCCCTCCCCTCCGCATTTGAAGCATACAATTGGTGGTCGTTCTCCTTCCTTGAAAATGGGTGTTGGTCCTGCTGTCTTTCCATCGATGTTGAACCTTCTCTTCTTGAAATTTCCACTCCTATTATCTTGGCCATGATTACCACCGAAGTGGTTACCATTCTTGGCATGATAATTTCCCCCACGATGGTTATCATTGTTCCGATGGCCGTTGCCACCAGTACGATTATTATCGTGTTGTTGCTCGTTATCCTTTCGTTGGGCTGGCTCATTATCGCGCTCCAATAATTGAGCCCTATTCACTACATCTGAATATAAACAAAGTTTATGAGAAATGAGGTGTTGACGTATATCAGGTTTCAAACCTCTTAGAAACATTCGCGTCATTCACTCCTCATTATCGACCAAATTGGATGCAAACCAGGATAACTCCGTAAATTTAGCCTCTTATTGTGACACGGTCATATTGTTTTGCTCCAACTTGATGAACTCCGCCTCCTTCATATGACAAATACTTTTGGGAAAGTACTTGTCATTGAATAATTCTTGGAACTTCTCCCAAGACATCTTGAGTGCGTCAGGCTGGGTACATTTTACAGATTTCCACCAGTAATCTGCCTCTTCACGCAACATAAAGGTGGCAAAGGGAACCTTTTGTTTCTTGGAGCATCCCAAGGCATCAAATATCTTGGTGATCTGCTTTAACCACGTCTCTGCCTTAAGTGGTTCTGGCTTTCCCAAAAACTCCGGTGGTCCCAGCTCCTTGAACTGCTTAGCGGTGACCGACCGTGGGTTGCCATTATTTCCACCTATATTTTGAACAGGAGTCTCTCTTACCTGATGTTGCATGAATTGCATAAAGGCTCTGAACATCCCATCGTTCATCATTTGATCGGTGTTTTTATTTACCTGACGATTATTGTCTTCCTGTTGCACATTATCCTGGGTATTGATCGTTGGTGACTCAACGGTCTCATGTGCTTCATTGCTGATCTCAACATTTTTAGATGTCATTTTCAAACACTGTCACAAAACAAGGGTTAATTAATATATCACATATTATCCCTATACTCTAACCGACTAATTAAATACAAATAAACTTAGGTAGGTCATACTAGCGAAGAAATTCCCTGTCTCTCCCCTCCTAGTTCTTGTCTCACATCTCAGCTAGGGATCATATCCCTAAACTTTGATACCAACTGTGACGCACCCAAAACAGGTATACATCACCCATCTTGGGTCGCCAGATATCACAATACATAAATCCAAATACAAGCATAATTATACAATCGTCGTGTAATATACGACAAAATATAACTGCGAGTTTATACAAGAATATTGTCATCTAGATAATATCCACATTCAATGGTGTCCTCATTATAATTATTATCACATTATTCCATAGAATAGTGAGGACTACTAAAGCCATTTATCCTGGACCATCACTCCATTCCCCGACTCGTCCCAGTTATATTCTCATTTCCTGAAGAGAACAATGAAAGAAAGGGTGAGCTCAACTAGCCCAGTAAGAAATATTATGACTAAGATAATGCTAAATAAATTATCCTTAGCCTTCAACAGTATAACAACTGATAAAATACAATAGACAACAAGTTTTAGATCAACAACTGCAGCGGAAATAAGCAATCCATTAGAAGAGTCAAGCAGAGCATAAAATCCACTATCTTCTATGATTTAAAAAGTTTTTCATCAACTTTATCGCTGAGACTCAGCTTAATAAATAAACCATATCATCGATTCTTCCCTGCACTATGGGCCAAGGATATTCATTAAATCATCAATGGTCATGACTATACCGAATAATCTCTGGTCATAATCATACCAAAAACTGTCCATCAATGCACTACAGGCCACTGAGGACTTTCACCACATCATTCGTCACATTACGGTCATGATTATACCGAATAATCCCTAGTTATAATCATACCAAGTCCATCTATGCACGTAAGCCAAAGATGACTTTCATCACAATATAAGCATGATGATGATGACAATGACATAATTATTCAATAAAACAAGTTCAAGGATAAATTTTAAAGATTTATAATTTAATTTATCCAGAAATAAATAACGTCCAAATTGTCAACATGATACTGCTTTGTGGAGTAAAATTCAAGAATGCTCAGAAGAATATTTCCATGAAAAGATACTGGATGAAGCGCAAATATTCAGGATATTCTACTAATTTCATGGAGCATAAAAGCCAAAACTTTAACCAACTGAGTATAATAGAATATATGAAACTGCAAATGGATTTTTGCCCACCATGCAGTAATCCACGTAGACAGATCATTTCCACAATTTAATAAGGAATGAATACAAAGGATCATTAACCATGCATGCGGTAATCCACATAGACATGTTATTCCAACAGAATAATAAAGAATGGAATAACAAAAGAATTCACCATGCATGCGATAGACCGCATGCATGAAAGTTATTCCCAATGAATAATAAAGAATGGAACTAGGTCATGCGCGTAATCCGCACGCACAAGATATTCCAACAAAATAATAAATAATGGAACCCGTGTCATGTAATCCCGCACGGACGAGGATATTCCAACGAGAATAATAAAGAATGGAATAACAACGAAATTCACCGGGCATGCGATAGACCACATAGGCGAGTTATTCCAACGAATAATAAAGAATGGAATAACAACGAAATTCACCAAGCATGTGATAGACAAGACAGACGAGGTTATTCTAACGAGAATAATAAAGAATGGAATAACAAAAGAATTTCACGGGCATGAGATAGACAGCATGCATACGAGGTTATTCCAACGAATAATAAAGAATGGAATAATGGAAGAATTTCACCATGTATGCGGTACTTAGCATAGACGAGTTATTCCAACATAATAATAAAGAATGGAATAACAACCCTTACAGTATTGAAAGAAAATAACTCTCTTCATGAATACGAAAAGAATAATACCCTTACAGTATTGAAAGAAAATAATTCTATTCATGAATATGAAATAAATAATACCCCTTATGAGTATTGAAAGTAAATAATTCTCTTCATTAATATGAAATAAATAATACCCCTTACCTTAGAAAAAACTTGATACTGAAATAGTGAAGTAGCAAACTTATCTTCTTCTTTCTCTCTATAATTTTTCTCTCTAATAATTGCTCTATAGCTTTAGTAAATTGGTGAGAAATGAAGGAAGAATGAGCTTCTATTTATAGAAAAATATAGTTTCAATAATTGCACGTTTTGGGGCTCAAAATATTACAGTATAATACCTCCCTCTTTTTCTTCATTTTTAATTTAGTCCTGTAAGTATTATGAAACTTGCACCACCTCCCCTAATAGTCAATCATGTGAATCAATAGTTATAATCATGTAAAAATACGAATTACAGTATAGTATGTGACGCCCCCAAAATAGGTATACATCACCTATTCTGAGTCGCCAGATACAAGGTACTGAATATACAAATACAACTTAATAATACAACTGTCGTGTAAAATATGACAAAACATAAACTGAGAGTTTTAATAAGAATATTGTCATCTAGACAATATCCATACTCAATGGAGTCCTCATTACATTTATTATCACACTATTTAACAGAATAGTGAGGACTACTAAAGCTATCATCTAGACCGTCACTCCATTCCCCGACTAGTCCCGGCTACGTTCTCATTTCCTGAAGAGAACAGTGAAAGAAAGGGGTGAGCTCAACTAGCCCAATAAGAAATATTATGACTAAGATAATGTATAATAAATTATCATTAGTCTTCAACAATGTTAAACTAATAAAATATAACAAACATCAAGTTTAACTGCAGCGGAACAAACAATCCATTAAAAGAGTCAAGTAGAGAATAAAATCTACTATCTTTTATAATTTAAAGAGGTTTTCATCACTTTTATCATTTGAGACTCGACTTTTAATAAATAATCATCATCATCCACCTTTTCTGACCAAGGATATTCATTAGTATCACAACCACAAATTATACATGCACTACGGGCCAAGGATATTCGTGTATTCATCAATGGTCATGATCATGCCAACAATCATCCATCAATGCACTACTACGCCAATAAGGACTTTTACCACATCATTTATAACATTACGGTCATGATTATACCGAATAATCCCTGGTCATAATCATACCAAGTCCATCTATGCACAACAGGCCACAGATGACTTTCAACATTGAGGATGATGACAATGATATAAGAATCCAATAAAACAAGTTCAAGAATTAATTTATCCAAAATTCAATAATGTCCAAATTGTCAACATGATACTGCTTTGTAGAGTAAAATTAAAGAATGTTCAAAAGAATATTTCCATGAAAAGATACTGGATGAAGCGCAAATATCGAGGATATTCCACTAATTTCATGGAGTATAGAAGTCAAAACTTTAACCAACTAAGTATAATAGAATATATGAAACTGCAAATGGATTTTTGCCCGCCATGCGGTAATCCACGTATACAGATCATTTCCACAATTTAATAAGGAATGAATACAAAGGATCATTCACTATGCATGTGGTAATCCATATAGACAGGTTATTCCAACAGAATAATAAACAATGGAATAACAGAAGGATTCACAATGTAATGCGATAGATCGCACGCAGACGGGTTATTCCCAAATGAGAATAATAAAGAATGGAACCCGTCATGCGTAAACGCATGCAGACGGGATTTTGATAGAATAATAAAGAACGAAACCGGTCGTGAAACTTCGAGCCAAGCGGGATATTCCAAATGAATAATAAAGAATGGAATAACAACAAAAATCACCATGCATGTGATAGACCTACATGCAGAAAGTTATTCCAAAGAGAATAATAATTAATGGAATCGAATTCGAGGCGTAATGTCACACTGCAAGCGATATTTCAATGAATAATAAAGAATGGAATAACGGAAGAATTTCACCATATATGCGGATACTTATATATCTGAGTTATTCAACATAATAATAAAGAATGGAATAATGTAAGAATTTCACCAAGTATAGGGTAGCCCATGTATACGAGTTATTCTAACGAGAATAATAAAAATGGAATAATGAAGTTCTCTTCATGAATACAAAAGAAATAATACCCCTTACCTTAGAAGAACTGGATATTGGAAATGTGAGGTAGTAGAATACTTTTCTTCTTTCTCTATAGTTTCACTCTCTAGAATTTCAAAGGAATTAAAAGAAATAATGAAGGAATGAGCTTATTTTTTGGAGAATGGACTGAATAGTAACAAATTCATGAACGGTCCAGATTGATTTACTTTTAAACGGACGGTCCATATTAATTTACTATGTAGTATAAATAAAATATTCTAATAAAACAAAATCTTTTAAATAAAATATAATATATTTTATTTATAGTATAATAAAACAAATAACTTTATAAAAGTATTCTGTTTTATATAAAATGATTTTACTACGCAAACACTATGCAGGCACTATGCAAACACTATGCATAATAAAATATAATATATTCTAATTATTGTCTAATAAAACAAATAACTTTATAAAAGTATTACATTTTATATAAAAAGATTTTACTATGCATAATAGAATATAATATATTCTATTTATAGTCTAATAAAACAAATAACTTTATAAAAGTATTACATTTTTATTACATTAATAATGCTAATAAAACAAAATTTATATATATATATATAAACTTTCGTGACTTCATAAAAAGATACCTCAATATATTTTACAACATTTATCATCATTATTATAATTCACAATATTAATCGACCAGGTCGTTTTCAGGAAAGAGGGGGCTTTCCAATAAGGATTTCTCCCTATTGGCGTGCAATTAGGTGACCAAACCTCTCCTTGGTAGAACTTCTAGACATCGTTAATATTATAAATAATAATATTAATAACTCTGTCATCTCAATTATTGATTTAATAATATATAAAATATCAACAATAATTGAATAAAATAACATGAGATACTATGCAACAATTACTAAAGCAATAATTGAACAAAACTGAGTGACTTCTAACGTAAGCATCAATAATCAATACCGTGTGCTAGTATGCAACCACGCATATTATTTGTGATTTTTTTACTACATGAAGTAGTTCAACAGTTTTAACAGTAAAACTTCCGCCATTATTTTCATAAAAATATTTTTGTCGTTTTCTCAATCTGACAATAATTTCGTTGTGGGGTCCACCAATGATTGTACCATCGTACAGATATTCCCAGACAAAAAGAATATTCTTCGACCAAACAAATATTTTATAACAACTTGCATACTTTGCAAAATTTGTAAATATCACTCACAACTATAACATTATATCAAATCCACACCATAATATTAAAAAAAAAAAATTCGAGAAATTTAAATCTTTATTCATAAAATCTGGGGTCTCACAATCTCCCCTTTATGAAATTTTGCCCTCGAAATTAACGTACGTACCTGGTATGCCGAACAGATGAGCATACCTTGACTTCATTTCAGATTCTAACTCTTGAGGTATAACCTTTGAGTGTTGAATATGATCATTCTTATCCAAGATTTTAACACGTGTCTCCTCATACGTTAAATCTTCTGCTATATCGTCTAGTTCTAATTTAATAATGTGGTTCGGGTCATCCACATATTTACGTAACATCGATACGTTAAAAACATTATGAACACGTGACATACTTGGCGGTAAAATGAGTCTATAGGCCACAATTCCAACTCGATCGAAGATTTCAAATGGGCCAATTAAATCGAGGTTTAAGATTTCCTCTCTTTAGTAACTCTTGCTTTTAAAATAACGCCCTCTTGAATCTTCTTCTTCGCATTCATCAGCTTCGAGTGTGTAGCTTGAGTGGCTTTAACTTTATCGATTAAAGTCGATTCTACTCGTATATTCATTATCTTCACGTGGGTGCCTAGACTCTTTAACTCTATCTTCATTATTTGTAAGTTATACGAAATGGGTTTTTGTGTTAACAACATCGCACTCGTAAACGCATACGATCTTCTACTCAACGCGTCAGCTACCACATTCACTCTTCCACAATGATATTGAATCGTATGGTCGTAATCTTCAACAGCTCGAGCCAACGTCTTTGTCGCATTATACATTCATTTTGGGTGAAGAAATAATTTAGGGTTTTAGAAATGGGTTTTGTACTGGGGTCAATACAAAATTCAATTTCATGCTCTAGGGGTAGGCTAGGAAATCTTCAAGAATACGTCAGGAAATTTATTAGCGATAGAAATATCATTTAAAAACTGTGACTCTCATCTAATACTTGGATAGCATATGTAATGAAGGTTTCTCCCAACAGAGTTTCAACAGATAAGTCAAAGTCTAACTTCTCCGGAGTCAGATTTAAACGTTGAACGCAAGCAAGAGAGATAAAAGAATGGGTAGAACCAGTATCTAATAAGGTATACACTTCGCAAAAATTTATAATTAACTAACTCGTGTTAACTTCGTTCGGGTTACTCGCTTTTTGAGAAGTCACAAAAAATGCTCTTCCTGAAACCACCGACTTTGTTTTGTCCGTATCCGCCTTTAGTGCCACCATCCAAGCTGGACTTGACTTCACTATACGAAAAAATCGAGCTAAATGACCTTCTCTTCTTGAAATTTCCACTTCTATTATCTTGGCCATGATTACCACCGAAGTGGTTACCATTCTTGGCATGATAATTTCCCCTACGATGGTTATCATTGTTCCGATGGCCGTTGCCACCAGTACGATTATTATCGTGTTGTTGGTCATTACCTTTTAGTTGTGCTAACTCATTATCGCGCTCCAATAACTGAGCCCTATTCACAACATCTGAATATAAACAAAGTTTGTGAGAAAAGAGGTATTGACGTTTATCGGGTTTCAAACCTCTTAGAAACATTCACGTCATTCGCTCCTCATTATCGATCAAATGGGATGCAAACCAGGATAACTCCGCAAACAAAGCCTCGTACTGCGATACGGTCATATTATTTTGCTCCATTGCTTATCTCAACATTTTCATATGCCATTTTCAAACACTGTCACAAAACAAGGGTTAATTGACATATCACATATTATCCTATACTCGGCCAGGCCAATTAAATACCAAATAAACTTAGGTAGGTCATACTAGCGAAGGAATTTCCCATCTCTCCCCTCCTAGTTCTTGTCTCATATCTCAGCCAGGGATCATATCCCTAAGTTTTGATACCAACTGTGACACCCCCAAACTAGGTATACATCACCTATTCTGAGTCGCCATATACAAGATACTGAATATACAAATACAACTTAATAATACAACTATCGTGTAAAATATGACAACATAAACTGAGAGTTTTAATAAGAATATTGTCATCTAGAAAATATCCACACTCAATGGAGTCCTCATTACATTTATTATCACACTATTTAACAGAATAGTGAGGACTACTAAAAGCTATCTATCATCCGAATGACCGTCACTCTGGTTCCCAGACTAGTCCCATTACGTTCTCATTTCACGAAGAGAATAAAGTGAAAGAAAGGGGTGAGCTCAACTAGCCCAATAAGAAATATTATGACTAAGATAATGTAGAATAAATTATCATTAGTCTTCAACAATGTTAAACTAATAAAATATAACAAACATCAAGTTTAAGCTGCAATGAACAAGCAATCCATTAAAAGAGTCAAGTAAAGAATAAAATCTACTATCTTTTATGATTTAAAAGGTTTTCATCACTTTTATCATTTGAGACTCGACAATAAATAATCCACATCATCCACCGCACTACGGCCAAGGATATTCATTAGTATCACAACCACAAATTATCCATGCACTATGGGCCAAGGATATTCGTGTATTCATCAATGGTCATGATCATGTCAACAACTGTCCATCAATGTACTACGGGCCAATGAGGACTTTTACCACATCATTTGTAACATTATGGTCATGATTATACCGAATAATCCCTGGTCATAATCATACCAAGTCCATCTATGCAAAACAGGCCACAGATGACTTTCAACATAATATAAGCATGAGGATAATGACAATGATATAAGAATCCAATAAAACAAGTTCAAGAATTAATTTATCCAGAATTCAATAACGTCCAAATTGTCAACATGATACTGCTTTATAGAGTAAAATTCAAGAATGCTCAGAAGAATATTTCCATGAAAAGATATTGGATTTAGCGCAAATATCAAGGATATTCCATTAATTTCATGGAGTATAGAAGTCAAAACATTAACCAACTGAGTATAATAGAATATATGAAACTGCAAATGGATTTTTGTCCGCCATGCGGTAATCCACGTATACAGATCATTTCCACAATTTAATAAGGAATGAATACAAAGGATCATTCACCATGCATGTGGTAATCCACATAGACACCCAACAAAATAATAAAGAATGGAATAACAGAAGGATTCACCATGCGTGCGATAGACTGCACAGACAGGTTATTCCCAACAGAATAATAAAGAATAGAACCAGGTCATGCGTAACGTACGAATGAGAATATTACGGCGAGAATAATAAAGAACGAAACCAGTCGAGCAAAATTCACAATCGACGTGATATTCCAACGAGAATAATAAAGAATGGAATAACAACGAAATCACCATGCATGCGATGATCCATATGCAGACGTGTTATTCTAGCAGAATAATAATTAATTGAACCAGGTCAGGTGTAATACGCACTGACAGGATATTCCAATAGAATAATAGAAGAATTTCACCATGTATGCGGTACTTCGCATATACAGGTTATTCCAACATAATAATAAAGAATGGAAAAATAGAAGAATTTCACCAAGTATAGGGTAGCCCACGTATACAGGTTATTCCAACAAAATAATAAAGAATTGAATAACAGAAGTTCTCTTCATGAATACAAAAGAAATAATACCCCTTACCTTAGAAGAACTGGATATTGGAAATGTAAGACCCCAACTTTTATGAATAAAAATGAATTTTTTATAAATATCATTTTTGAATATTATGGAATAAATTTGATATAATGTTATAGTTGTGGGTAATATTTATAAATTTTTCAAAGTATGCAAGTTGCTATATAATATTCGATTGGTCAGGGAATATTCGCACGACGGCACAATCATTGGTGGACCCCACAACAGAATTATTATCGGATTGAGAAAATGACAAAAATATTTTTATGAAAATAACGGCGGAAGTTTTATCTTGTTGATCTTGTTGAACTACTAAGTAGTAGTAAAAGTCTGATGTCTGGCGTGGTTGCATAAGTAAGCTACCAGATTGATTATTAATGCTTATGTAAGAAGTCACTCGGTTTGATTCAATTATTGTCGATATTTTATATGTTATTAAATCAATAATTGAGATGATTTGTTGTTAATATTATTATTTTCATTATTAACGATGTCTAGAAGTTCGCCAGGAGAGGTTTGGTCACCTAATTGCGCCATAATGGGAGAAATCCTTATTGAAAGCCCCTCTTTCCTAGGAAACGACACAGTTCGATTAATAGTGTGAATAATAATAATGATGATGACGTTTTGTTTTATTCATATTATTAACGTAAGAAAATAGAAAAACTTTTTATATAAAACAGAATACTTTTACAAAGTTATTCATTTTATTAGGCTAATAGTAAAATCTTTTTATATAAAATAGAATACTTTTATAAAGTTATCTGTTTTATTCGATAATAATTAGAATATGTTATATTTTAGTATGCATAGTGTTTGCATAGTGCTTGCATAGTATTTGCATAGTAAAATCTTTTTAAAAGTTATTCGTTTTATTAGATTATAAATAGAATATATTATATTTTATTTAAATGATTTTGCTTTAAATATGGATCGTCCGATTAAAGTAAATCAATCTGGACCGCTCATGGATTGGTTACTATTCATTCCATTCTTCTATAAATAGAAGCTCATTCCTTCATTATTTCTTACGAATTCACTGAAACTCTAGAGAGAGAAACTATAGAGAGAAAGAAGAAAAGTATTCTGCTACTTCACTACTCCGATATCAAGTTTCTTTAACGGTAAGGGGTATTATTTCTTTTGTATTCATGAAGAGAACTTCTATTATTCCATCTTTATTATTCTGTTGGAATAACCTGTATACACGGGCTACCCTATACTTGGTGATTTCTGTTGTATTCCATTCTTTATTATTCTGTTGGAATATCCCGGTCGGTAGTATTACGTCGACCTAGTTCCGATTATTTATTATTCGATGGAATAACTCATCATGCTAAATACCACATGCATGGTGATTTCTTTTGTTATTCCATTCTTTATTATACTCAGTTGGTTAAAGTTTTGACTTCTACACTCCATGAAATTAGTGGAATGTTCTTGATATTTGCGCTTCATCCAAAGATCTTTTCATAGAAATATTCTTCGAGCATTCTTGAATTTTACTTTACAAAGAAGTATCATGTTGACAATTTGGACGTTATTAGTTCTGAATAAATTAATTCTTGAACTTGTTTTTATTGAATTCTTATATCATTGTCATCATCCTCATGTTTATATTATTTTGAAAGTCATCAGTGGCATCAGTAGTATAGATGGACTTGGTATGATTATGACCGTGGATTATTCGTGTAATCATGACCGTAATGTTACAAATGATGTGGTAAAAGTTCTCATTGGCCCAAAGTGCATTGATGGATGATTGTTGGCATGATCATGACCATTGATGAATACACAAATATCCTTGGCCCGTAGTGCATGGATAATTTGTGGTCGTGACCCTAATGAATATCCTCGGTCAGAAAGCGTGGATGATGTGGATTATTTATTGCTTTAGTCTCAAATGATAAAAGTGATGAAAAACCTTTTAAATCATAAAAGATAGTAGATTTTATTCTCTACTTGATTCTTTTAATGGATTGCATGTTCCACTGCAGTTAAACTTGATGTCTATTGTATTTTATCAGTTTAACAATGTTGAGGACTAATGATAATTTATTCTGCATTATTTTAGTCATAATATTTTTTACTAGGCTAGTTGAGCTCACCCTTTTTTTCACTGTTCTCTTCAGGAAATGAGAACGTAGCTGGGACTAGTCGGAGAACGAAGTGATGGTCCGAGATGGTGTCTTAGTAGTCCTCACTATTCTGTTAAATAGTGTGATAATAAATGTAATGAGGACTAAATTGAGTGTGGCTATTGTCTAGATGACAATATTTGTATTAAAACTCACAGCATGTATTTTGTCGTATTTACACGACTATTGTATAATCAAGTTGTATTTGAATTTAGTACCATGTATTTGGTGACTCAAGATAGGTGATGTATACCTATTTTGGGGGCATCACAGTTGGTATCAAAGCTTAGGGATATGATCCCTGGCTGAGATGTGAGATAAGAACTAGGAGGGGAGAGACAGGGAATTCCTTCGCTAGTATGACCTACCTAAGTTTATTTGGTATTTAATTGGTCGGTAAGAGTATAGGGATAATATGTGATATGTTAATTAACCCTTGTTTTGTGGCAGTATTTGAAAATGGCATCCGAGAATGTTGAGAACATCAATGGAGCACAGGACACCTTTGAGTCTCCACAGATCAATAATCAGGATAATGTGCATCAGGAAGGCGGCAATCCTAATGCAAACAACAACACTAACCAAATGATAAACGATGGAATGTTCCAAGGCTTCATGCAATTCATGCAAAATCAGGCGAGAGCGGCTCCTATCCAAAAATGCAGGTGGAAACACTGGCAACTCTCGGACAGTCACCGCCAAACAGTTCAAGGAGCTGGGACCACCGGAGTTTTTTGGAGAGCCAAAACCACTTAAGGCGGAGACATGGATAAAGCAGATCAACAAGATATTTGATGTCTTGGGTTGCTCCGAGGAGCAAAAGGTTCCCTTTTCCACTTTCATGTTGCGGGCAAAGGCAGATTACTAGTGGGAATCTGTAAAGCGTACTCAACCTGCCGCACTAAAGATGTCTTGGGAGAAGTTCCAAGAACTGTTCAATGACAAGTACTTTTCCAAAAGTATTCGTCACATGAAAGAGGTAAAGTTCATTAAACTTGAACAAAACAACATGACCGTGTCATAGTACGAAGCTAAGTTTGCCGAGCTATCCCGGTTTGAGTCCTATTTGGTTGATAATGAGGAGAGAATGACGCGAATGTTTCTAAGAGGTTTGAAACCAGAGATACGTCAATATCTTATCTCTCATAAACTATGTTTGTGTTCAGATGTTGTTAATATGGCTCAGTTATTGGAGCGCGATAATGAGTCAACCCAACCAAAAGAGAGCAGCTGGTAAAATGATAATACCAGTGATAGCAGTCATCGAAGCGGTGATAATAAGCATGGAGGGAATCAACATGCTAGAAATGGTAACCACTTTGGTGGTAATCATGACCAAAACAATAAGAATGGACATTTCAAGAAAAGAAGATTCACCAATGATGGAAAGACGTCGACGCAAAGACACGTTATCGTTAAGGAAGGAGAACGACCACCTATCATATGCTTCAAATGTGGAGGGAAGGGACACATCAGTCCAAACTGTGCGATGCCCTCCAATGCATGTTACAATTATGGAAGAGAAGGACACTGGCCCGATTTTGTGTCGCGTGCATCAAGACAAGTCCAAATGGGATGGAGGCAGCAAAGGTCGTCCCAGACAAGACAAAATCGGTTGTTCAAGGGAGAGCATTTGTCGTGACCTCCCAGAAAGCAAGGAACCCGAACGAGGTCATCACGGGTAAGCTTTATCATAAATTCTAGTGAAGTATATACCTTCTTTGATACCGATTCTACCCATTCTTTTATTTCTCCTACTTGCGCTCAACGTTTAAATTTGACTCCAGAGAAATTAGACTTTGACTTATCTGTTGAAACTCCGTTGGGAGAAACCTTCATTACATCCACTGTTTATAAGTCTTGTTTGGTTCAAATTGGTACCCTCACATTACCTGTCGACCTTATTTCATTGAAAATACTTGCATTTGACGTAATTCTAGGGATTGATTGGTTAACTACTCATCATGCAAAAATTGATTGTTTTCATAAGGTTGTTAGCTTTCATATTCCTAATCAACCTATTATGCGAATTCAAGCAACCAAACCATTAAAATCAATCACTGTCATCTCAAGCCATAAAGCTATTCGTTTATTGAAAAACGGATGTCAAGCTTTCTTAGCTCATGTCACGGATCTAAACAAAAATACGTCAGTTTGGAATGATATTTCTATTGTTAATGAATTTCCTGACGTATTCCCTGAAGAACTTCCTGGCCTACCCCCAGAGTGTGAAATTGAATTTTTTATCGACCTTGAACCTGGTATAAAACCTATTTCCAAAGACCCATATCGAATGGCTCCTATTGAACTTCGGGAGTTAAAGACCCAACTTCAAGAATTGTTAGACATTGGCTTTATTCATCCTAGTACTTCTCCTTGGGGTGCTCCTGTTCTATTCGTGAAGAAGAAAGATGGGAGTATGCGACTTTGTATTGATTATCGGGAGTTAAATCATGTCACCATCAAAAATAGGTACCCATTGCCACGTATTGATGACATATTTGACCAGTTGCAAGGTGCCAAATTCTTTTCAAAGATTGATCTTCGTTCTGGATATCACCAATTGAAGATTAGAACCGATGACATTCCAAAGACGGCTTTCAGAACTCAGTATGGGCATTATGAATTCCTAGTCATGTCTTTTGGATTGGATAATGATCTTGCTGCCTTCATGGATATGATGAAGCGTATTCAAGGAATATTTGGATCACTTTGCGGTCGTCTTTATTGATGAAATCCTTATTTATTCCAAAACCCGTGAAGATCATGAGCAACACTTGAGGCTGATACTCCAAAAGCTTCGTGAATATAAGCTTTATACCAAGTTGAAGAAATGCGAGTTTTGGCTTGAGGAAGTAGCATTCCTTGGGCATGTGGTATCAAGTCATGGAATATCTGTTGACCCGGCAAAGATTGAAGCCATTCAAAGCTGGGAGCAACCTAAATCAGTGATCGAAGTATGTAGCTTTCTTGGCTTAGCTGGTTATTATCGGAGATTCATAGAAGGATTTTCTCAAATCGCTACTCCCTTAACTCAGATGACTCAAAAAGATACAAAATTCGGTTGGAACGAGGAATGTGAGAACAGTTTTCAAGAACTCAAAAGAAGACTCATTTCAGCACCTGTTCTGACAATACCATCTGGCTCAGAGGGATTTATCATCTACAGTGATGCTTCAGGAAAGGGGTTAGGATGTGTTCTCATGCAACATGGGAAAGTCATAGCCTATGCCTCTCGACAACTCAAAGAATATGAGAGGAATTATCCTACTCATGATCTAGAGTTGGCAGCTGTTGTCTTCGCACTTAAAATTTGGAGGCATTACTTGTATGGGGAGAAAGTGAAGATCTTTACGGATCATAAAAGCCTCAAATATTTATTCACTCAAAAGGAACTCAACATTCGACATCGACGTTGGCTTGAACTGTTGAAAGATTATGATCATACCATCCAATACCATCCTGGAAAAGCAAATGTGGTAGCTGACGCATTGAGTAGAAGATCATGCGCGGGTACAAGTGCGATATTGTCAACGCAAAGGCCCATCTTGTATGACTTGCAAAGGATGGAAATAGAATTAAAGACTCCAGGGACCTATGTGATGATGGCGAATATACTAGTCGAACCGACTTTAATCGATAAAGTTAAAGTTGCTCAAGCTATAGACCTGGAGCTGATGCATATGAGGAAGAAAGTACAAAAAGGTGCTATGCCAGAAGCAAGAATCGATGAAGAAGGAATACTTCGAGTCAACTCCAGACTTTGTGTTCCTAACGACCCTGATTTAAAGTATAAAATCATAATGGAGCGCACAACACACCGTTTGCAATCCATCCTGGGAGTACCAAAATGTATCGTGATCTTCGTCATACATTTTGGTGGAGCAATATGAAGAGAGAGATAGCATTGTTTATCTCAAGGTGTCTAACTTGTCAACGAGTCAAAGAGGAGCATCAAGTATCAAAAGGTCCATTGCAACCACTTGAAATTCCAGAATGGAAGTGGGAGCACATTACTATGGATTTCGTTACTGGTCTTCCCAAGGTTTCTCAAGGCATAGATGAAATTTGGGTCATTATTGATAGATTGACCAAGTCTGCTCATTTCTTAATGTCTTGCTCGTATGTACATAAACGAGATTGTAAGACTGCATGGTATGCCAGTATCCATAGTTTCTGATTGAGACCCAAGATTCACTTCACAATTTAGGGTTAGTTTGCAAAAAGCTATGGGCACAGATTTACGATTTAGTTCGGTTTATCATCCTCAGACGGACGGACAATCAGAGAGGACTATTCAAACTCTTGAAGATTTATTAAGACTCTGTGTCCTTGACTTCAAGGGAAGTTGGGACAAGTTCTTATCATTGGTGGAGTTTTCCTACAACAACAGTTATCAAGCAAGTATTGGCATGGCTCCATTCGAGGTGTTGTATGGAAGAAAGTGTCGTTCTCCAGTATCCTGGGATAAGGTGAGTGAAGCAACGTTGTTGGGACCGGAGTTGGTACGTATGACTACGAAAAATATTCAAACGATCCGACAACGTATAAAAACCTCACAAGACCAACAAAAGAGTTATGCTGATCTTCATCGAAAGGACGTGGAATTCGATATTGGAGATCATGTGTTGTTACGTGTTGCTCCTGGAAAGGAGTTACGAGATTTGGAAAGAGAGGAAAGCTCAATCCTCGATTCATTGGCCCATTTTTAATCCTCGATCGAGTAGGGACTGTAGCCTATAGACTTTCTTTACCGCCAAGTATGTCTCGTGTTCATAACGGTTTTCATATATCCATGTTACGTAAATATGTGAAAGACCCAAACCATATTATTGAGTTAGAACCGAACAAAATAGCGGAAGATTTAACGTATGAAGAGGTTCATGTTCAAATCTTGGATAAGAAGGAACATATTCTACGCTCCAAGGTTATGCCTCAAGTCAAAGTGTTATGGAGGAACCACGATGTTGAGGAAATGACCTAAGAGTTAGAATCTGAAATGAAATCAAGGTATCTTTACCTCTTCGACATATCAGGTACGTACCCTAATTTCGAGGGCAAAATTTCATAAGAAGAGGAGATTGTAAGACCCCAACTTTTATGAATAAAAATGAATTTTCTATAAATATCATTTTTGAATATTATGGAATAAATTTGATATAATGTTATAGTTGTGGGTAATATTTATAAATTTTGTAAAGTATGCAAGTTGTATTTGATTGGTCAGGGAATATTCGTATGACGGCACAATCATTGGCGGACCCCACAACAGAATTATTGTCAGATTGAGAAAACGACAAAAATATTTTTATGAAAATAACGGCGGAAGTTTTACTGGTTGATCTTTGTTGAACTACTTTCGGTAGTAAAAGTAAATAATATGTGTGGTTGCATAGTAGCATACGATATTAATTATTAATGGTTATGTGAGAAGTCACTTTCGGTTTTGATTCAATTATTGTTTATATTTTATATGTTATTAAATCAATAATTGAGATGACGAAGTTGTTAATATTATTATTTGCATTATTAACGATGTCTAGAAGTTACGCCAAGGAGAGGTTTGGTCACCTAATTGTGCGCCAATAGGGAGAAAAATCCTTATTGAAAGCCCCTCTTTCTGAGGAACGACACAGTCGATTAATAGTGTGAATAATAATAATAATAATTACGTTTTGTTTTATTCATATTATTAACATAATAAAACAAAAAACTTTTTATATAAAACATAATACTTTTATAAAGTTATTCGTTTTATTAGGCTAATAGTAAAATCTTTTTATATAAAACGGAATACTTTTATAAAGTTATCTCATTTTATTAGACAATAATTAATATATTATATTTTATTATGCATAGTGTTTGTATAGTGCTTGCATAGTGTTTGCATAGTAAAATCTTTTTAAAAGTTATTCGTTTTATTAGATTATAAATAGAATATATTATATTTTATATAAAAGATTTTGCTTTAAATATGGACCATCCGATTAAAGTAAATCAATCTGGACCGTTCATGGATTGGTTACTATTCATTCCATTCTTCTATAAATAGAATCTCATTCCTTCATTATTTCTTACGAATTCATTTGAAACTCTGAGAGAAAACTATAGAGAGAAAGAAGAAAAGTATTCTGCTACTTCACTACTCCGATATCAAGTTTCTTTTACGGTAAGGGGTATTATTTCTTTTGTATTCATGAAGAGAACTTGTATTATTCCATCTTTATTATTCGGTTGGAATAACCTGTATACGCGGGCTACCCTATACTTGGTGATTTCTGTTGTATTCCATTCTTTATTATTACATTGGAATATCACATCGGTCGCGTATTACCGACTTGGTTCCGTTATTTATTATTCTGATGGAATAACCTGTCTATGCGAAGTACCGCATGTATGGTGATTTCTGTTGTATTCCATTCTTTATTATTCTGTTGAAATATCACATTGGATTCGTATTACGTCCGACCTAGTTCCGTTATTTATTATTACGATGGAATAACTTTGTCTCATGCTGGCACCGCATGCATGGTGATTTCTTTTGTTATTCCATTCTTTATTATACTCAGGTTGGTTAAAGTTTTGACTTCTACACTCCATGAAATTAGTGGAATGTTCTTGATATTTGCGATTCATCCAGTATCTTTTCATAGAAATATTCTTCTCGAGCATTCTTGAATTTTACTTTACAAAGAAGTATCATGTTGACAATTTGGGCGTTATTAGTTCCTGAATAAATTAATTCTTGAACTTGTTTTTATTGAATTCTTATATCATTGTCATCATCCTCATGTTTATATTATTTTTGAAAGTCATCTGTGGCCTGTAGTGCATAGATGGACTTGGTATGATTATGACCGAGGATTATTCGATTGTAATCATGGTAGTAATGTTACAAATGATGTGGTAAAAGTTCTCATTGGCCCGAAGTGCATTGATGGACGATTGTTGGCATGATCATGACCATTATCGAATACACAAATATCCTTGGCCGTAGTGCATGGATAATTTGTGGTCGTGACCCTAATGAATATCATTGGCGATAGTGCGAGGATGATGTGGATTATTTATTAATTTTTGAGTCTCGTGATAAAAGTGATAAAAAACTTTTTAAATCATAAAAGATAGTAGATTTTATTCTCTACTTGACTCTTTTAATGGATTGCATGTTCAACCGCAGCTTAAACTTGATGTCTATTTTATTTTATCAGTTTAACACTGTTGAGGACTAATGATAATTTATTCTGCATTATCTTAGTCATAATATTTCTTACTGGGCTAGTTGAGCTCACCCTTTTTTTTTCACTGTTCTCTGCAGGAAATGAGAACGTAGCCGGGACTAGTCGGGGAACGGAGTGATGGTCGGAGATGGTGTCTTAGTAGTCCTCACTATTCTGTTAAATAGTGTGATAATAAATGTAATGAAGACTAAATTGAGTGTGGATATTGTCTAGATGACAATATTTGTATTAAAACTCACAGCATGTATTTTGTCGTATTTTACACGACTGTTGTATAATTAAGTTGTATTTGAATTTAGTACCATGTATTTGGCGACTCGAGATGGGTGATGTATACCTATTTTGGGGGTGTCACGGGAAAAGTGAGGTAGCAGAATACTTTTCTTCTTTCTCTCTATAGTTTCTCTCTCTAGAGTTTCAGTGAATTCGTAAGAAATAATGAAGGAATGAGCTTCTATTTATAGGAGAATGGACTGAATAGTAACCAATTCATGAACGGTCCAAATTGATATACTTTTAAACGGACGGTCCATATTGATATATTATGCAGTATAAATAAAATATTCTAATAAAACAAAAAATTTTAAATAAAATATAATATATTCTATTTATAGTCTAATAAAACAAATAACTTTATAAAAGTATTTTATTTTATATAAAAAGATTTTACTATGCAAATACTATGCAGGCACTATGCAAATACTATGCATAATAAAATATAATATATTCTAATTATTGTCTAATAAAACAAATAACTTTATAAAAGTATTCTATTTTATATAAAAAGATTTTACTATTCATAATAGAATATAATATATTCTATTTATAGTCTAATAAAACAAATAACTTTATAAAAGTATTACTGCTTTTATTATATTAATAATACTAATAAAACAAAATTTATATATATATATATATAAACTTTCGTGACTTCATAAAAAAGACACCACAATATATTTAA
Source organism: Panax ginseng (assembly GCA_020205605.1). Lineage (NCBI taxonomy): Eukaryota > Viridiplantae > Streptophyta > Magnoliopsida > Apiales > Araliaceae > Panax > Panax ginseng. The sequence continues at coordinate 125,533,151 of CM035134.1, forward strand.
CAATATTTATCATCATTATTATAATTCACAATATTAATCGACTGTGTCGTTTTTCAGAAAGAGGGGCTTTCAATAAGGATTTCTCCTATTGTGCGTAATTAGGTGACCAAACCTCTCCTTGGCAGAACTTCTAGACATCGTTAATATTGCAAATAATAATATTAATAACTCTGTCATCTCAATTATTGATTTAATAATATATAAAATATCGACAATAATTGAATCAAATAACGTGAGATACTATGCAACAATTACTAAAGCAATAATTAAACAAAACTGAGTGACTTCTCAAGTAAGCATCAATAATCAATACCGTGTGCTACTATACAACCACGCGTATTACTGTTCTTTTACTACTGAGTAGTTCAGTAGTTTTAACGGTAAAACTTTCGCCTTTATTTTCATAAAAATATTTCTGTCATTTTCTCAATTTGATAATAATTCCGTTGTGGGGTCCACCAATGATTGTACCATCGTACGGATATTCCCCGACAAAAAGAATATTCCCTGACCAAATGAATAGTTTTATAACAACTTGCATACTTTAAAAAATTTTTAAATATCACCCACAACTATAACATTATATCAAATCCACACCATAATATTAAAAAAAAATATTTCGAGAAATTTAAATCTTTATTCATAAAATATGGGGTCTCACATAGTACCTCCATCTATACCTCCATTTTTAACTTAGTAATGCAAGTATTATCAATCTTACACCACCTCCCCTAATAGTACAATAATGTGATCAATAGTACACACATGTGAACAACTAGTTATAATCATGTGAATTAATAGAAATTAATTGCTCATTTATCCAGTTAATTACCCGACTGGTCAGTATAACTTCCAGACATCAATTAATATCGAAATAAATGTCGATTTCCACTAACACTAATAATTCCAACACAATGGAACTATCAATTTCATCCTTAATCAATACGAACTTATTCATCGTTAATATTATAATTCACAATATTTAACAACCAGGTCGTTCCCGTGAAAGAGGGGGCTTTTCGATAAGGATTTCTCCTTATTAAGCGCTCAATTAGATGACCAAACCTCTCGCCGATGTAACTTCTAGACATTGTCAATATTGCAAATAATAATATGAATAACTTTGTCGTCTCAATTATTGATTTAATAATATAACATATTATACGTGATGATACCGTGACAATAATTGAATCAATAATATGAGAGATATGATGCGACAATTATTGTAGCAATAATTGAGTATAACCGATGACTTCTCACGTAAGCATCAATAACCAATATCGTAGCTACTATGCAACCACGTGTATTCTCGTACTTTTTACTACTAGGGTAGTTTAACGGTTTAACGGTAACACTTTCATTTATTATTTTTAATAAAAGATAATTACGTCGTTTTCTTACTACGATAATACTTCCATTAATGGGGTCCACCAATGATTGTGCCGTCGTCTTTAATATTCCCCTGTTAAAAGGAATATTCCCCACCAATCGAATATTATATAACCACTTGCTTACTTTGCAAAATTTGTAAATATTACCCATAACTATAACATTATATCAAATCCACACCATAATATTCAAAAAATATTTTGAGAAATTTAAATCTTTATTCATAAAATCTGGGTCTCACAAATTGGTTGTGTGATTTGCTCTGGCGGACCAAGCGGACCAAGTTGACGTCTCAAGGAGAAGCACTCACGAGCATTGTGGCCTTTGTGTTCACAAAGTATTGACATATCACCGAGAACCTTTGGTGAGGTTGTTTCCTTGATTGTTGTTGGTGGCATAGCGTGACCACCACCTTGGTGGTTGCGGTTGTGAAGAGGATTTTCTCTAGAGATTGATGTCAATATCGTTGTTGATTGAAGCGGCGGTGTTAGCGATAGAATAACAATAGAGCTTTCTTCACGCTTGAGAAAAGATTCATATTCCACAAGCTTGTCGCTGAAGCTCTTCAAAGCCTATGATGTCGCGTCGCTGCTCTAATTGCAAGCAATGAGTTCTTTGAATTCGGGTCCAACTCCATTTAGAACATGAAGAATGAGGTTGGTGGGTGATACTGGTGAGCCAATAATGGCAAGTTCATCGGCGATGCCACGAATGAAGCCGAGATATTCAGCAATAGATCTTGTTCCTTGTCCTTTAGAGAGTTGATCGGTTAGGCCCATAACCCGATAGGATGATGGATTAGCATAATATTTTGCAAGGCGATTCCACGCCTCAATAGCAGTTTTTGATGAACTGACCATGGGTATCACTCGATCAGAGAGAGATGAGAGAATACCATGAAAAATCAATTTGTCTTGTCTTTGCCATAGAGTAAACTCGGGATTGTCAATTTGTTTTCCTTCATTTGTCAACTCAGCATATGGACAAGGCTTTGATCCGTCGATATATCCGAGAAGATCGTAGCTAAAGAGTAGTGAATCAAACTGAGCCTTCCAGGAAGGATAATTTTCTGGAGTTAGCTTAACAGGCAATTGTGTTGAGTTGAGAACAATGAGATTGTTTTGGCTAGGAAAGGAAGATGTGGTTGTCATGATGAAAAAAATCAATAAAGAAGAAGACAGGTTTAGGATCATATTAGAAAACTCGTGGGAGCGTGTTATTGCTTTGATACCATAAAGGAGCCAAAACAGTTTGGAGAGAATAACAATTGTATTGATTTATTATTGATACAGTGAGCATATATTTATATGGAAAATATACAAGCTAGAGATAAGGAAGTTAGATGTACAGATCCTAAAGATAAGAGATTGGATTGACATATGCAAGTAGAGAATTAAGGTGATGAGGCTGTGATTGTGGATCTTGATGAGAGGAGATCTTCTTTCCTAATAATTATCTATGTTCGACAATTGATCAAACCTATCATCTATACATCAATCCATATCTTAAGATTAACCTAACAAGTGTTCCCTATTTTCTTGGTGTTGAAGTGTTCCCTCATCCTCAAGGCATCTTTCTTAGCCAACACAAATATATTCAAGACCTTTTAACCCGTGCTCATATGTCTACTGCCAAACCAGTACCCACCCCTATGGCCACACATCTTCCTCTATCCAAACAAACTGGAATTTCTCTAGCCAACCCAACTGAATACCGAACACTTGTGGGAAGCCTGCAATATCTCTCTTTAACTAGACTTGACAACTCCTTTGCTGTAAATAGGTTATCTCAATACATGCACAAACCTACTGCAGATCATTGGGTCGCTCTCAAACGCTGACTGGGCCGAGACTCGCCCACTACTCTTCATGCTTTTACAGACGCTGACTGGGCAGGTGATAAAGACGACTATATTTCTACAACTGGTTACATTGTCTACTTGGGTTGAAATCCTATATCTTGGAGTTCCCGCAAACAGCGAACTCTTGCTCGTTCTTCCACAGAAGCCGAGTACCGAGCTGTTGCTGCGACTACTGCCGAGGTTCTATTGGTCCAAAACTTACTTTGTGAGCTAGGATATCTACCCACAAACAAACCGGTCATCTATTGTGATAATATGGGAGCTACATATGTTGCCGCAAATCCGAAGTTACACTCAAAAATGAAACATTTAGGACTTGACTACCACTTTGTTCGTGAGAATGTTCAAAGTCAAAACCTACGTGTGTCATACATTTCCAGCAACGATCAACTAGCTGATGCTCTTACTAAGCCGCTTGCTTGCACCCGGTTCCATGAACTCATGTCCAAGATTGGTCTCACAAACCGATCGTCCATCTTGCGGGGGCATGATAGAGATAAATCAAATCAATCTCTTGACTAATTCTCTCCTAATCTTATGCTTATTATTTGTAGATAATATTAGTTGTAAATGTTACTTGATTTACTCCTTCTTCTCCTCCAATTATTCTCTTTAATTCAAATTGTAATTATATCTAGGATAGTTGTTATCATTTGTATTCACACTACATGTTGTATATATATACCTCACTAATATCAATAATAAAAAAGCTTCATTTTATTATTTCCTCTTATAAAAACAAACTGGAAAAGAGGCACAGAAAAAAGTTAAAAGCAATGTTAGATCAATTTTGACATTGATTGGTAGAGACTAGAGAGTTTGGGATAAGTGTAAATATATTGATTTTATCTTGAAATATACAAGTATGGTTTGCAGGTTATATGATTACAGGAGATTACTGTTGTATTTTGATGGAAGGAATGAAAATGATTTTAAGAGTATGTTTGGTTATTGTTGGTGCTGGGTGTTGTCATATAATGGCAAAATTATCACATATATCCATTCCATTGAAATGAATTTTATTTCACCTTCTCCACATGGAATAAAAAAATAAGGATAGGATGAATTTTCATTCTATTGGAATGATTTATCCTCTAAAATGATTATTAAATACACTATTTTTATTTAATTTTTTTCTATATTCCATTCTCTTCATCAACCAAAATGATTATCAAATACACTATTTTTGTTTTATTTTTTGCTATATTTCATTCTCTCAATTCAAACATAGCATAAGTGTAAACAGAATGAATAAGAAATTAGTGACACGATGTGATCGCTCAATTAAAAGTTGTCTGCTTTCGTAATTGTTAGATCGGGATTTTGGATGTCTGCATGGGATTCTAAAGAGGTTCTATGGAGGGAATTCGTCAAAAATTGGATGGTTGATTAATAGTATTAATAAGTCTACTGTCACACATACAATTGTTAGTATATCATTTATATCATATCTTTCATATCGTATTATACTACCTGCAACAAATCGAATCGGATACGCCAATATACATATATGTAGTGTATGTGAGCGGTTGTATATAATAGTAAACTTATTTTAATAGTATAGAACACATATTGTTCAAGATCTTTACTAATACAATTGAGGTAGGAAAATTAAAAAATCAGATTAGTGGGTCTTTTCGTAGATTCTGATTGAGGTTGAGTATTCATCATTTGTATTATTTAGCCTAGGTTTAGTTTGGCTTGAATATTATGTTAGGGTGAGCCTTGATTTTAGTTTCTAGTATGGTTTTTATGTTCTGACATTTTTGTTTTGGTTTTTAGCTTTTGTATCATAAATCAAGGGAACCGTTAAATTCACACCTTTTTTTGTTATTTTCGCACGGTGGTTCCCACATATTTTTTAAACTTATTTTGTATGTCCAATTTACCCTGCTTGAATCAATCCCAAGTTGCCCAACTCTCTTCCTCTCCCTTCCCTCTGAACAACTCAGTCTCCAAATATTGTTCAATCAAATCCAAATTCCTTCAATCAAACAAATCAATCCAAATCCAAAACAAACATACCAAAAACATATCTAAATCTAAATCCAACTGTTCAAACCCCATATTTATATATCATCCAAAAGACCTGGCAAACATTAAATTCATTAAATCAAGCCTAAGCTCCAATTTTTGCTTATGCTCCAAACCCACACCCTCCAGTTCTTGATACTATATACGCACAAGCACTAAAAGGCCCCGACACCATTAATATGTAACGAAACTACAAAAAAGGAAAGAGAGGCCCAAATAGGTATGGGCAAAACAAACCAGCAAATCCTCGGCGCGGTCGAGTACGGCGGAAGCTCTTTCGTAATTTGTCGTCGAAATTAGAGAAGATCTGGAGGATATCATCGACCGTGTTGTCAGTGTGGCCTAGAGTCTTGGCTATGTGGCGAGCTACTACTATCAGCTTCTCCTCGCCGTTTTCAGTCATTGTTGGCCTAATTTTAAAGATTTTTCTTCCTGAGCTATTATGATCCTTTATGAAAGACTACAAATAAACGCAAAAGTTATTGTTTTGGATTTAGATATGGTTTTGGTTTGTTTGTTTTGGATTTAGATTGATTTGTTTGATTGAAGGAATTTTGATTGATTGAACAATATTTGGAGATTAAGTTGTGCAAAGGGAAGGCAGAGGAAGAGATGAGTTGGCAGCTGGGGATTGATTCAAGCTGGGTTAATTGGCCATACAAAATAAGTTTGGCAAATATGTGGGAACCACAGTGCGAAAATAACAAAAAAAGTGTGGATTTAACAGTCCCTAAATCAATTGTAGCCCTTTCCAAATCTTTTTAAATTGTCAGTCAATGTACTTTTAAGTTTTTTAATGAAAATTTTATTTTGTCGATCAAAAACAAAACATACTTTCATAGTGATGCAGAATATCATGGCTTTTCCTTCGGGGAAAGTTTGTAGTCGATTTTTCACGAAATTTTAGTATCATGTTTATTTGCAATTTCAAGACTATTAATTCTAAAATTAAATAACTTAAAATAATCTCATATTATATTTATTTTGTCCAAGATTATTTAAAGGATTGGATAAAAACTTACCGTTTGTACAATCATATTTTTACAACTAATAACAAAGATATTATATTCTCATTAGTTTAAGTAAAGATAAATAGGATAAGATGCATCGATTTTATTAAACAAAGTTAAAGGTTAATTTTGTCCACAAATTTTTAGTCACAAATGATAGGAATTATAACACTTAGTTGGACATGGTATTAAATAGTTTCCCATTTCAAGTTATTTTATTATTCTGCAAGGGCGGATCCAACCACAGAGTTCAGTGGGGTCAAATTCGAAGAAAAAAAATCCTTAAAAATAAAAATTTATTAAAATGAATCACAAAACTAAATAACCCTCAAATATTATTTACAGTAACATTTTTCGAGTTTCATTGCTTGAAATTGTTGCATGATAACCTCATTTTTAATAGTTATAAAAATATCACGTTCAATGTAAGTTACTAATGTACAATTATATAGGTTTCATTGGGGTTGAGTTTTGCTAAAAAATTGGAACAATATCTACCATTGTATATTATTAATAACTAATGTATAGCCAAATGAAAATAACAAATATAAAAATCAAAACAGTGTGAACATTAAACATTATACTATGCAGATTATTAGTTTATTTAGATCTCTTTTTACTCCTTTTCCTTTTTAGTTTTTTTTTTCAAAATTGAAGTTTCCCCTTTTAATTTTTTATGTTTTTTTTTCCCAATTAAACCACTAAAAAGTAGCATTACAAAATAAATTACAAAAATTTAAAGAAAGTAAAAATAGAATAGAACACGTATTTGAAGAACTTTTATGTGATGAAGTTTTCTTCATTGTTGGGTTGCAGTGTTGCTTTAAGAAGTAAAAATCTTTAATTTTATAAAAGTACAAAAAAGAAGAATATATAAATAATCACAAAAATTCCTAAAGCAATTGTTAAATTTGTGAAATTTAAAAACTAAAATTAAAATAACCTAAACACTTGGAGTTACTTTGTGCCTCTATTGCGAATTTGGAGACTTGGAGTTCTGTTGACTGAATGATTGTTGTATGTTGCTCTGTTGATGAACCGCCTGAACATATGAAATACTAAGACACTAAAATTACTAGTGGAGTAGTGGGAACTATGACAATGGGATTGGTCTTGGGTCTAGTCCATACCATCAATATCCCTTATTTTAATTGGGATAATGGGATAGTTGGTCTTGTTTTTGGATAACGAGATTGTTTTTAAAATTATTTTGTGGAGTAGTAGAGTAGTGGGAACTGAGAGTAGTTTGTTCAAGTATTCTAATAGTTTTTACTTTTTAAATCAAACATAACAATTTCATTTATCACCCCTCAAATAACCCCCCTGCCCCGTGTTTGGATCCACCCCTGTTATTTCGGGACTAATAGTCTCAAGTGTATTTTTAAAAACAAACAAAAGCTAGACTTGGGATTAATAGTCCAATCTCAAATATAATTCTTACAAACAAACAAAGCCTAGATGATTATAGATTATTTTATATTTAAATATTTAAAGTGTGAAGAAAATAGTTAGCATTTTCGATATCATAATTATTAGCAGCTTCAATACTAGAGAGTTCATAGGAGAACTCCATAATTTGATGTTTGTGAGCATTTATTATTGAGTTTAAATTTAATACATGATAGTGTATAAGTACTCCTTCCGTCCCTTAATATAAGTCATTTTAGAGTTATACACAAGTATTAAAGAAATGATTGTATAATATTAAATATAATATCAATTGTCTATATTGCCCTTGTATTAAAAAAAGAGAGTATTATTTATTGGACAAAAAATAGTGAGAGAACCAAAGTAATATTTAATACTTTGGGTAATATTAAAAACTAAGCAATTAATATTTACCTGAAATTCTCAAACGACTTATATTAAGGGACAAAAATACTTCTCTAAAACGTCTTATATTAAGGGACGGATAGAGTATGTCATATTAGAATAATGGTAGTCATTAAGATACAAATAAGTTTGTCTAGTTCATTAATGTTATAATGTAAAGTTTTAAGCCAGAAAACACAATTTCTTGATATTTTACTTTTTGTTATAAACGAGTACTAAAATTAAGAATAAAATGATTAGAGAAAAGAGGCATGTCTCATAATATTTTGTATATATCCACCATTCTCTTTTACAATGCTCTTATTTATAGATACATGGACTTTGGAAGTTTCAAAACTCAAAAGTCATGAGTTTAAAACTTAATGAACATGGGAGTTACTTAATGAACTTGGGAGTTCTAAAATACCAAAGATCATTACAATTAAATATAAATATAGACATCCAAAAATATATATGTTATAATTTTATAACACTCCCCCTTGGATGTCTATTGTATAACCATACACATAGAAAGCTGCCTCATTAAAAACCTTACCAGGAAAAACTCAATGGCAAAAAAAAACATTGGTTAAGGGAAAAAGAGTGCAGTGCGTATAAGCTTCCCCTCATGAATGTATCATTAAGTCCTCCAGTTGTCGCATTAGAATATTGCGACGCAATCCTTCAAACATTGTAGTTGGTAATGCCTTACTGAACAAATCTGCTAGATTGTTCAATGTCACCACACTTATCAATGTCATGTGTGAAAAAGAATTTTGATGAGATGTGTTTTCTTCTATCTCCTTTTATGTATCCTCCCTTTAATTGAGCTATACATGCAGCATTGTCTTCATACAGAATGGATGGAGTCCTTTTGTAGCAATTTTCTAAGAATATGTCTCGTTAAAAACCTTACCAAATAAAAATTCAGTGGGAAAAATTTTGGCGAAGGAAAAGTACAATATTCTTGTATAAATTCTAGTGCCTTGGGATTGCCTCATTAAAACCTTGCAAAGAAAAACCCAGTGGAAAAAAAACCTTAGCGAAGGAAAAAGAGTACAATAAGCACATATCCTTTTTACTTCCCTTCATAAGTACATAGAATTTCCATTGTTCATGGTAAAAATATCATTAAGTCGAAGCATGCCAATATTGTGCACCATCTTCTTCAAATCATAGTTGGTAATGACTTAATGAATCTATCAACATAATTATCACATGATCATATATGCTTGATATCAATATCGCCATTCTTCTGGGCTCATGTGTATAAAATAATTTTGGTGCAATATGCTTGGTTCTATCCCCCATGATATATCATCCTCTAATTTGAGTGATACAAGCGACATTATCTTCATATAATATCGTTGGACTATTTATGATTGATGATAATGCACAGTTCATACAAATATGTTGAATTACTGATCTCAACCAAATACATTCACAACTTACTTCATAAATTGTGATAATCTCTGCATCAACAGATCCAACTAACTGTGGTTTTGATCCATATTGCTTGTAAGTTAACTGCAAATGCTATATCAGGTCATGAGAAATTTTGCAATATATATCAAAGCACCAATTATACAAAGATATGGTACTTCAGGACCAATAATTTGTTCATTATTTTCTTATGATCAAAACGGATCTTTCTTGATATCAAGTGACCAATCTATCATTGAAGTACTTAAAGGATTAACATTATCCATGTAAAGTTACTTTAGGACTTTTTCTGTGTATGTTGATTGATGAACAAGAATTTCATAGCTCAATTTGTAGGCCAAGACAAAAATTTGTCTTACCAATATCTTTCATCTCAAATTTGTTATTTTTGTCAACTCTTCTGGAGCAAGATCTTTCATCAATAAATACAGTAATAATAGCAAATCCATATTATGATCTTTTGATAAAAATGCATGCACAAATTGGATTATTCTCAAATCATTCTTTCAAAAGATATCTACTCAGGCGATTATACCACAATATGCATCTGGATTGCTTTAACCCATATAAAGATCTTTGTAACTTAATAGAATACATACTTCGAGATGTAGAATTATATGCTTCAGGCATTTTATATCCTTCAGGGATTTTCATGTATATATGATCCTTATCTAATGATCAATATAGATATGTTGTAACAACATTCATTAATCCCATATCCAAATTTTCTTTTGCTACCAAGCTAATTAAAAATCTAAATGTAATTGCGTCCATTACATGAGCATATGCTTCTCCATAATTAATATCAGGTCTCTACGAGAAACCTTGTGCTACAAGTCGCGCTTTGTACCATATAATCTTATTTTTCTTATTTCATACAAATACTCATTTGTATCCAATAGGCATCAGACCTTTAGGTGTTCGGACTACAGGTCCAAAAACTTCACGTTTACTTTGTGAATTTAGTTCTACTTGAATTGCATCTTTTCACATTGGCCAAATATTTCTACATTCATTAACAATTTGTGGTTCATATTCATGATCATTACTTCTGGTAATATAAAGAACAACTTTATATAAAAATATGTTGTCGACAACAATTTTATTTCTATCTAATATATTCGTCTCCTGTATATACATAATGTATCTAGATCTCGTTATTTTCAGGTACCTGATCTTCTTCAGGGAATAACTCATCCTCTTCAGGAGATAACTCTTCAAGAATTTTATTTACAGGAGATTTTTGTTCATAAGTTTTGAATAGATCAATAAATTTTGTAGCATGTTTCATTGGTATAGCCTCTTTATAGGCTGCAACTTATTTTTCTTGTACTTTCTGAGCTTCTGGATCGATACTATTGAATTAATATAAAGAAATTCTTCACTGCCTTTAATAAAATAGCATGCCCCCAAACAGAGACAATAAGTTTTGTTCTCATGAGCAATGGTCTTGCAATTAACTGGAGGCGTTTAATAAATGATTCAGTAAGACCATTCTGAGTATGAACACGGGCAACAGTGTGACGCCCCCAAAACAGGTATACATCACTCATCTTGAGTCGCCAAATACATGGTACAAAATTTAAATACAACTTAATTATATAACAGTCGTGTAAAATACGACAAAACATAATCTAAGAGTTTTAATAAGAATATTGACATCTAGACAATATCCACACTCAATGGAGTCCTCATTACATTTATTGTCACACTATTTAATGTAATAGTGAGGACTACTAATGCTACCATCCGGATCTGCCACTCCGCTCCCCGACTAGTCCCGCTTATGTTCTCATTTCTCAAGAGAATAAAGTGAAAGAAAGGGTGAGCTCAACCAAATTTAGTAAGAAATATTATGACTAAGATAATGCAGAATAAATTATCATTAGTCTTCAACAATGTTAAACTGATAAAATACAATAGACATCAAGTTTAACTGTAGCGAAATAAGCAATCCATTAAAAGAGTCAAGTAGAGCATGATATCTACTATCTTCTAGGATTTAAAATGTTTTCATCAACTTTTATCGCTGAGACTCAGCTTAATAAATAAACCACATCATCGAGTCATCCCTGCACTACGGGCCAAGGATATTCATTAAATCATCAATGATCATGACTATACCGAATAATCACTGGTCATAATCATACCAAAAACTGTCCATCAATGCACTACCGGCCACTGCGGACTTTTACCACATCATTTATAACATTACAGGTCATGATTATACCAAATGATCCCTGGTCATAATCATACCAAGTCCATCTATGAACATAAGCCAAAGATGACTTTCATCACAATATAAGCATGAGGATGATGACAATGACATAATAATTCAATAAAACAAGTTCAAGAATAAATTTTAAAGATTTATAAGTTAATTTATCCTGAAATCAATTATGTCCAAACTGTCAACATGATACTGCTTTGTGGAGTAAAATTCAAGAATGCTCAGAAGATTATTTCCATGAAAAGATACTGGATGAAGCGCAAATATCCAGGATATTCTACTAATTTCATGGAGTATAAAAGCCAAAATTTTAACCAACTGAGTATAATAGAATATATGAAACTGTAAATGGATTTTCGTCTGCCATGCGAATCCACGTGAGCATGATCATTTCCACAATTTAATAAGGAATGAATACGAAAGGATCATTCACCATGCATGCGGTAATCCACATAGACATGTTATTCCAACGTAATAATAAAGAATAGAATAATGTAAGAATTCACCAGCATGCGCTAGACCGCATGCATATGTGTTATTCCCAATAGAATAATAAAGAATGGAACCAAGTCATGCGTAATCATGCATGCATGTGATATTCCAAATGTAATAATAAAGAATGGAACCAGGTCATGCAGAATCCGCATGCATGTGATGTTTCAACAGAATAATAAAGAATGGAACCAAAGTTATGCGTAATCCGCACAAATGGATGTTCCAAATGTAATAATAAAGAATGGAATAAAAAGACCACCGAGCATGCGATAGATCAAGCATGCATATGTTATTCCAGCAGTAAGAATAATAAAGAATGGAATAATGTAAGAATTTCACCATGTATACGGTATTTCCCATGATAAAGTTATTCCAACATAATAATAAAGAATGGAATAACAAATCTTACGAGTATTGAAAGAAAATAACTCTCTTCATGAATACGAAAAGAATAATACCCAATACCTTATAAGAAGATCGGATAATCGGAATAAAGGAGGTAAGACTTGTGTTTCTTCTTTCTCTCTATAATTTTTCTCTATAATAATTGCTCTATAGCTTTAGTGAATTGGTGAGAAATGAAGGAAGAATGAGCTTCTATTTATAGGAAAATATAGTTTCGATAATTGCACGCTTTGGGACTCAAAATATTACAAAGACAATACCTTCAACTTTTCTTTCATTTTTAATTTAGTCCTGCAAGTATTATCAAACTTGCACCACCTCCCCTAATAGTAAATAATGTGAATCAATAGTTCAATCATGTGAATCAATAGTTATAATCATGTGAAAATACGAATTACAAAGCAGTAAGACTCCATCTATACCTCCATTTTTAACTTAGTCATGCAAGTATTATCAATCTTGCACCAACTCCCCTAATAGTACAAGAATGTGAATCAATAGTACACACATGTGAACAAATAGTTATAATCATGTGAATTAATAGCAATTAATTGCTCATTTATCCGATTAATTACCCGACTAGTCAGTAAAACTTTCAGACATTAATTAATATCGAAATAAATATCGATTTCCACTAACACTAATAATTCTAACACAATGGAACCATCAATTTCATCTTTAATCAAAACGAACTTATTCATCATTAATATTATAACTCACAATATTTAACAACCAGGTCGTTCCCAGGAAAGAAGGGGCTTTGCGATAAGGATTTCTCCTTATCATGCCGCAATTAGATGACCAAACCTCTCATTGATGTAACTTCTAGACATTGTAAATATTGCAATTTAATAATATGAATAACTTTGTCGCCTCAATTATTGATTTAATAATATAACATATTATGCAGGTGATACTGTGACAATAATCGAATCAATAATATGAGAGATATGATACCTCAATTACTCGTAGTAATAATTGAGTGACTTGTTACGTAAGCATCAATAATCAATACCGCAGCTACTACTATGCAACCACGCAGTAGACATCGTACTTTTTACTACCGGGTAGTTCAACGGTTTTAACGGTAACACTTTTTGCCGTTATTTTTATAAAATGATAATTACATCATTTTTAACTACGACAATACTACTCATCGTTGTGGGGTCCACTAATGATTGTCTTTGTATTTGCGGATATTCTCCGATAAAAAGAATATTCCCCGACCAAACGAATATTTTATAACAACTTGCATACTTTGCAAAATTTATAAATATTACCCACAACTATAACATTATATTAAATCCACACCATAACATTTAAAAAATTTTTTCGAGAAATTTAAATCTTTATTCATAAAATTTGGGGTCTCACAATCTCCCCTCCTTATAAAATTTCGCCCTCGAAATTTATATACGTACCTGGTATGCCGAAGAGATGAGGATACCTTGACTTCATTTCAGATTCTAACTCTTGAGGTATAACCTTTGAGTGTTGAATATGATCCTTCTAAGATTTTAACATGTATCTCCTCATACGTTATATCTTCTGCTATCTCGTCTAGTTCTAATTTAATAACGTGGTTCGGGTCATCCACATATTTATGTAACATAGATATGTGAAAAATGTTATGAACATGAGACATACTTGGCGATAAGGCGAGTCTATAGGCCACAGTTCCTACTCGATCGATGATTTCAAATGGGCCAATAAAATCGAGGGTTGAGAGTTCCTCTCTTCATCGATTTTTGCTTCTAGAATAATGCCCTCTTGAACCTTCTTCTTCACATTCATCAGCTCTGAGTATGTAGCTTGCACGACTTTAACTTTATCAATTAAAGTCGATTCTACTCGTATATTTGATATCACCACGTGGGTCCTTAGAGTCTTTAACTCTATCTTCATCATTTGTAAGTTATACGAAATGGGTTTTGTACTGGGGTCAATACAAAATTCGATTTCACGCTACGGGGGTAGGCTAGGAAGTCTTCAGAAGTACGTCAAGAAATTTATTAACAATAGAAATATCATTCAAAACTGTGACCATCATCCAAGACTTGGATAACACGTCACATTGATATTTATCAACTTGCCACAGTTATTCACGATGTCCCCTATAAATAGTCTGGCTTCGGTGTATTCCAAGACTTGGAAGTCACCAGCAAAAGGCTCGGGTCTCTTTACTTATGGCTTGATATAACAGTGATTGACTTTAGTGGTTTGGTTTCTTGAATTCGCATAACAGGTTGGTTAGGAATATGAAAGCTAACAACCTTATGAAAATAATCAATTTTAGCACGATGAGTAGTTAACCAATCGATTCCTAAAATCACATCAAAGGCAAGTATTTTCAAAGAAATAAGATCGACAGGTAACATGCGGTTACCGATTAGAATCAAACAAGACTTATAAACAATGGATGTAATGAAGGTTTCTCCCAACGGAGTTTCAACCGATAAGTCAAAGTCTAATTTCTCCGGAGTCAAATTTAACGTTGAGCGCAAGTAGGAGAAATAAAAGAATGGGTAGAACCGATATGAAATAAAGTATAAACTTTGCTAGAATTTATAATTAACTAACCCATGATAACTTCATTTGGGTTCCTCACTTGTTGGGAAGTCATGATAACCGCTCTCCCTTGAACTACCCGACTTTGACTTGTCTGGGGCAGCATTTGGTGTCATCACTACCGTTGAAATTGACTTTTCTATAGGGCATATTCCACCCTCAACTGCTTCATTGTACTCCTATTTCATGATCTGAATAATTAATCTTCGATCCATATCGAATTGGGGTTGACCGCAATGTACAGGGTAATTCAAAACTCGATGTTGGGTTCTCTCAATTGCTGTCCAAAAAGAGAAATATATATCATCTATTTTAGCCTTCTTAGATCGGACATCTCTTTCCACAATATCAACGCATCGTGCGGCTTTTACCTATGCATCACTCATTCTCACTCGTTCAGTTGTTTCTTCTTTCAAATTTCGATTCCACTTTTTATCATCTTATACTCTGCCAAAGAGTGCTTCTGTTCAAGCGTCACATATCGGGTAACACAAGCTTGAATTGTTGCATCCTTTTTCTCTACGACTGCCTGCCGTTCTTCAGCCTGCTCTTCTAACTCATGAATACGATTTTGCAATTCTAAATTTCAATCATAAAATTCTTCTAATAAATTCTCCTCAGGTTCCTCTTCTTCCTCACTCTCAGCTGCTACCTCTACGACTATCTCGGGTCCAACTATAAATTCTTCACTCACCACATGGATATCTCTAATTCCTTCTTAGCCTGACATCACATTATCCTGGTTGGTGATTACAGGTGTCACTACGATCTCATTCACTCCATTGTTAACATTTTTAGCTGCCATTCTCAAATACTTCCACAAAATAAGGGTTAATTGACATGTCACATATTATCCCTATACTCTAACCGACCAATTAAACACCAAATAAACTTGGGTAGGTCATACTAGCGAAAGAATTCCCCGTCTCTTCCCTCTTAGTTCTTGTCTCACATCTCAGCCAGGGATTGTGACAACCCGAGAATTTAGAAAATTTTTAAAATCTTTAGTGATTGATTTAAGGTTCAATATTAGGACCTAGACAGAAAATAAGTGAATGAATTTGACATTTTTGAGAAGGAATTTTGTGAATTAAAAAAAATATTATTATGAAGGACTTATGTGGTTTTGTGTTTAGCGACTTATGTGAAGTATGTGAGTGATTAAATAAATGTATATTGTAAATATGTATATATTTATTTAATATATAAATAGAATGAATGAGAAGTTATATAACCTAATATTATATATTAGAAATGAGAATTAAATAACCTAAGGGTTATAACAAGTGTAAGTGCTAGTATTTAAATTTTATACTAGTATACTAACCTAAGAGATTAATTTTATTATCTCAATTCATTAATTATTTTAAACCTAGCTTAATTGGGTTACATAATAAAATTATCTAAGTATTTAAATTTCGTGAATTAGAAACCCTAATTAAATAATTAGGGTAATGTAAAATTAGTGTGATGGATCCATAATATTTGACATGGCCCAAAAAAATTAATTAGAGAGCCTAAATGAATTATGAAAGGGCCCAAATGATTATTACATGGAAGCCCAATTGTTTATTTAGTTTAAGCTCAATCTAAGGTCCAAACCATGACCCAAGTTAAACTTTAAGGTATTGGTCAAGATATGAGGCAAATACAAATGCAAATGAAATGAAAAGCTAGATAAGGAAAGCAAAGAATTGGGGCAATTTGGGGGGACTCATCCGTCCCTTTAAGGGAGAATTTGGCATGTGGTAAATTTTTTCCCCCAAGTCATGTGTCACTTGATTAAGGATAGGATAGCCATGTGTCTTGCTTACAATAATCAAACATGTGGTTAAATGAATTTACAAAGGAAAAGAAGGAGAGGTGGTGGCGTGGCTAAGAGAGATGATAGAGCACATGTGATTTTATTTGATTTCCCAAGATTTGTTTTGATATGCAAGTAAAGAAGAGAGAGAAGATGAAAGTTAGCAAAAAGCTAAAGAAAGAAAATTAGAGAGAAAGAGAGCAAAGTCGGCAGCCCATGAGGGAAGAAGGAAGAGGAATTTACCGTGTATATTATCTACCTTGGGAAGAAGAAGAAAGATAGCATCAAACAAAGGTATAAATCTAAAAACCCCAAACTAGTTTAATGCATTTTATTTTGGTTGTTTTAAATCAAATCATGGGTTGTGGTCTTAAACTCTAAAAATCTTAGATCTACATGTTATATAGTGTATTATGTATAGATCTAACTATTTTGAGTGATAAAAAGTTGGATCAAGAGAAAGAAAAGTAAAACAGTTTTTAAAGCTTAAGAAAATTAGTAGACTGCTGACCCTAAAAGGGAATTTCGAGATTTATTAGATGTTCCAAAAAATTATGGGCTTTTGGTATGTTGTATTACACTGAATAAGCTTTCCATAGACTCCGGAACGGACTAAATCCGACATCGGAGGAAAGAGTTATGACATTTCAAAGTAGTAGTGTCAAAATTGTCCAACAAGTGCGGTGCAGTCCACTTGAACGGAATTTCTGGGCTGATATGTTCTGAATCTGGAAAAACATCAGTAGGTAAGAGTTGTAGTCCCGGAAGTTAGCTTCGTGTGGGCTCAATAATCGCCTAAAAATGTTTTAAAACGAAAACGTTATGACTGTTTTAGCGAAAGAGGATAAATCTGGGAAAAAGATGAAAAGCTGCTTGCAGTGGACATTTTTGAGGTCTGCTTTAGGGTTTGCCTAAGAGGTCCAAATTATCAAGTTATGTTTTTTAAAAATACTTTGGTATACCATGTATAAAATATCCAAAGTTGAGAATTTTTTTGATAAACGAGCAAGGCGTGAGAAAATCGCGAAGTAGCTAGGTTGATAAGCGCCTGCGGCAGTAGAGAGAAGAAGCAGCCCAGCAGGCGCCACCACCCACGCTGGCCATTAGCCACCTGCCGTCTTTGTCTTGTGGGTTTGACGTCCTTTTCATGCACTGTTTTGATTAGTTTCCGTGATCCATTTTCGCGGTGTAAAATTTTTCTAAAATACTATGCCATGAGGTCTATAATACGCCCGAATTTTCGTTGTTATATGACTCATGATTTGAGAATTAAAAATGGGCGAACATGTATGTCAGGATTAAAATTTGAGCGAACGCCGAAGCGTTTGCGTCGGCGAAGCGACTTTCGACGTTCATTTAAAAGTATCGCGTTCCGACGAAATAATAAGTATTAATAAATCTAATAAAGTCCTAAGGGACGAGATTTGGCTATAAATGATATTTTACGCCGATAAACTTCTTTTCAGGCATAAATAAAACAATAAAAATATGTAATAAATATAAATTACATATTTAAGTGAAATAAAAACTACAATTGCCTATAAAATTATTTTATGGTGCAACGAAAAACGTATAACCTTTTAAAAATTGTATTAATCGTAAAAATGATATTTTGAGGTTTTCGGTGCTCAAAATGTGGTTTTTGAGTTGAGATTTATGTAACGAAATATATATATTTAATATATAAAGCAAAAATGCGTATAATTATAAAACGAAAAATAAAGCGAATGTGCTAGCAGAATAAAATAATATATATATATAGAGAAGAACTATTCATGTTGACTCATGAATGGACAAAATAATATAAAAATTATTTAAATTAAAGAAATATTATAGTAAATTGATTTTTAGTATAAAAGCTATGTGTTACCTGTTTTAACTCCGAAATTGCAAGTTAAGGTAAAAGATATTTCTGAAATGGAATATAAATAGTTTAAACTTCATGATATAAAATATTTACATCTTAAAATGTATGAGACCTTTATTATTTATATTGATAAGTGATTTGAATATTATTAAGAATGATTAAAATATTATTAAATGATTAATAATATTAGATAATGAAATAAATACTATTAAATTATTTGAAAATTTTTACGAGCTATTGAAAAATGTTTTGACTAATAAATAAATTATCTAAGATAATTTTGAAGTGTTAGGCAGAGTTTAATTGAACTTAAACTTGATATTTGTCCGACTAGACCGTCGGGATGATAGAATTGTGTCGGTTTCAAGTCAGACTGAAATAGTTTGACTTGATACTAAGTCTTATGTGTGTTGTAGACTGATATGGTTATATGTTGTGTGTTTAGGTTATTCTATGTATATATATATAATAGTATTATATTGTGATGATAGTATTCTAATATTGGAGATCTATATTACTAATATTAGGTCTTCGGATAAAGCGATATAAATTGCGTAGCGGTAATCAAAGGTATAGGAAAGTTTTACTTAACTCTACTAAGAGTTGTTTCATTCAGATATGCTTATGGGTAATCATTACTGATTGCCATGAATAATTGTACTCTGTACATATTGCATGTATAAGTCAGGTATGAAAGGCTGATCACCTTCATTACCAGTTGGTCCAGATATATTTGTTCATGTTCAATACTTGTTCAGTCAAAAGTTTGTTCGTGCTAGTTCTCAATTATATTGATGAATTATAGCCAGCTTATTATTCAGACTCTTTCAATCATGATATATCCTTAAATTATATTTAAACTTGCTGGGCAACTTTCATGCTCACTCTTGCTATATCATGATAATCATTGCAGATAAGGCGAATGCGTTCGGATACAGGAAAAGGTTAATGCCAAGTTCAGCTTGGGATAAAATGTGCAGCTAATTTGTAATAGTATAGTTTGATAATAATGTTAGGTGTTAGATAATTTATGAAATATGTATAAGTTAAAGTTACTCAATTTTGGGGAAATAGTGTGTAAAGTGTATTGTATAAACAATTTATGTTTATATCTTCCGCAATACTAATAGAATGATTGTACCAGATCCGTGGTGATTTGGGATCCAGATTTAGGGCTCTCACAGTTGGTATCAAAGATGTTGGTTATGAACCTTAGGTAGAAATACCTGAGACCAATAACTGCAGTGATTAGGATATGATCTAACTCATATAGAGTTAGTTGCTCGGTAAGATTCAAAGACGAATCGCGACGAGTTGTTAAGATACAGAGTTCCCTAACTCTGATAATAAAGGTGAACAGTAATGGTGGTTAGATAGAGTCTAAAAGACTGAAAGTACAGGGGTAGGAGATCGTAAAACAAAATGATCAAGATACAGAAATGAATCGTAATATATATGATGAGATCACCCCGTGATCTGATAAGGTTATGATATGAGAAAAGAATCAATCTGATGATTGGAAAGTTTACAGCAAAATTGTTGTGTATCAGTTGTGCTATGAATTGGTACAAATTCAGGAAAGGATTATGGATACGGATTAAATGAAATTCGTATTGAGAAGAGAGTTAAGATTATGTGGGGATTTCAATTGAGGACTTAGGTCGGTGGCTGAGTTGTATGATTCCTTATATGGACGGGGAATTATACTTGGTGTAAAAGCTACTTAGTATCTGGCATTGATAATCATTGAAATGTTGTGTCGCGCTATTTGCTAAATGCATGTTAAGAGGGTGATTCCTTTCTCATGTATATAACAGATAGATAGGTTATAGGTAGAGAATATAGGGTTAAGTACGAGTTCTTAAAACTCATACTTATGTGACATTCTTGACTTATAGTTATATGAAATGTTTATGAACCCCTCAGCGAATGGACGCCAAAGGTCTGACTAGGGTAAGTTCTTAAACTCATATAATTGTGCCAAGCTTATGAACTCATAAGTGTGGTTTGATGAACTGGGTATAGTTGTGTGTGAATGGAGTATTGAGGATTATAGGAATAGATAGACTGTTTAAGCAAATGATTGTTAGTGGAGACATAAGTTTTCCAATACTCCTAGCTATGCTAGACTTCAAAATTTTGACATCAAGCTAAATACGCACTATGTGCTTTTTTTTAAAAAAATGTAGACTCGTAACCATTTTTGAAACGGTTTAAAGTATAATCTATGGTACTTGTTTCAGCTAGACGAAGATGATTTGAAATATCAAAAGTTATTTTATTTATCACTTATGTACCATGTAACCTGGTGCAGAGATGATAAAAAGGTGATGGAGTTGTAAATACAAGAGCATAGTGTGAATTTGATCTAAAATCGCTATTCTACTATTGTATGATGTGTTATGACGAAGTCATACAATGACGGCATCCTCAAACGGACTGTTAATACAGTACGACATCATGACGTCATTTTCGAAAATATTTTCAAAATTTTAATTTGCCAACGGGGTTTGGCTACACCTAAATAATTCGATTGAATTGAATTATTGATATGAGTCTACGTTATTCGATTCAGCTAGACTAATGTTTATGAAAACTCTAAGTGTTCATTGAAAGAAATTTCCTGAACCAAATTGTTTTGGTGCGGAATCCTATGATAAGACTGAGGTGAACTATGTTGTTTAAATAAATAATCCAATCAAGTAGCGTAAATATTCGCTAGACATGATCAATACGTTATGCATGACGTAAGAGTACGATAGGCTAATCACCTAAAGTACTAGCAACGGTAGTTTACCTTCTTTGTGATTGTAAACATACCAAGTAATGTATAGTTTTGCGGTATGAATACCGTTAAAACTATGTGTTCATGGTCTATATGACCCCTCAGCAAAATTTGAAATTTTTTACTCTTTTGAGTGGTGTATTGGGTAGCATGTGATGATGTGTATGAATGGTTTATGGTGTAAGGTGTGAGGTGAATTTCGGGGACAAAATCCTTAGAAGAAGGGGTGAATGTGACAACCCGAGAATTTAAAAAAATTTTAAAATCTTAAGTGATTGATTTAAGGTTCAATATTAGGACCTAGACAGAAAATAAGTGAATGAATTTGACATTTTTGAGAAGGAATTTTGTGAATTAAAAAAAAAATTATTATGAAGGACTTATGTGGTTTTGTGTTTAGCGACTTATGTGAAGTATGTGAGTGATTAAATAAATGTATATTGTAAATATGTATATATTTATTTAATATATAAATAGAATAATTGAGAAGTTATATAACCTAATATTATATATTAGAAATGAGAATTAAATAACTGAAGTGTTATAACAAGTGTAAGTGCTAGTATTTAAATTTTATACTAGTATACTAACCTAAGAGATTAATTTTATTATCGCAATTTATTAATTATTTTAAACTTAGCTTAATTGGGTTACATAATAAAATTATCTAAGTATTTAAATTCCGTGAATTAGAAACCCTAATTAAATAATTAGGGTAATGTAAAATTAGTGTGATGGATCCATAATATTTGACATGGCCCAAACAAATTAATTAGAGAGCCCAAATGAATTATGAAAGGGCCCAAATGATTATTACATGGAAGCCTAATTGTTTATTTAGTTTAAGCCCAATCTAAGGTCCAAACCATGACTCAAGTCAAACTTTAAGGTATTGGTCAAGATATGAGGCAAATACAAATGCAAATGAAATGAAAAGCTAGATAAGGAAAGCAAAGAATTGGGGCAATTTGGGGGGACTCATCCGTCCCTTTAAGGGAGAATTTGGCATGTGGTAAATTTTTTCCCCCAAGTCATGTGTCACTTGATTAAGGATAGGATAGCCATGTGTCTTGCTTACAATAATCAAACATGTGGTTAAATGAATTTGCAAAGGAAAAGAAGGAGAGGTGGCGGGTGGCTAAGAGAGAATGAGAGAGCACATGTGATTTTATTTGATTTCCCAAGATTTGTTTTGATATGCAAGTAAAGAAGAGAGAGAAGATGAGAGTTAGCAAAAAGCTAAAGAAAGAAAATTAGAGAGAAAGAGAGCAAAGTCGGCAGCCCATGAGGGAAGAAGGAAGAGGAATTTACCGTGTATATTATCTACCTTGGGAAGAAGAAGAAAGATAGCATCAAACAAAGGTATAAATCTAAAAACCCCAAACTAGTTTAATGCATTTTATTTTGGTTGTTTTAAATCAAATCATGTGTTGTGGTCTTAAACTCTAAAAATCTTAGATCTACATGTTATATAGTGTATTATGTATAGATCTAACTATTTTGAGTGATAAAAAGTTGGATCAAGAGAAAGAAAAGTAAAACAGTTTTTAAAGCTTTAGAAAATTAGTAGACTGCTGACCCTAAAAGGGAATTTCGATATTTGTTAGATGTTCCAGAAAATTATGGGCTTTTGGTATGTTGTAGTACACTGAATAAGCTTTCCATAGACTCCAGAACGGACTAAATCCAACATCGGAGGAAAGAGTTATGACATTTCAAAGTAGTAGTGTCAAAACTGTCCAACAAGTGCGGTGCAGTCCACTTGAACGGAATTTCTGGGCTGATATGTTCGAATCTGGAAAAACATCAGTAGGTAAGAGTTGTAGTCCCGGAAGTTAGCTTCGCGTGGGCTCAATAATCGCCTAAAAATGTTTTAAAACGAAAACGTTATGACTGTTTTAGCGAAAGAGGATAAATCTGGGAAAAAGATGAAAACTATTGCGAGTGGACATTTTTGAGGTCTGTTTTAGGCTGCCTAAGAGGTCCGAAATTACTGGGTTATGTTTTTTAAAAATACTTTGGTATACCATGTATAACATATCCAAAGTTGGGAATTTTTTTGATAAACGAGCAAGGCGTGAGAAAATCGCGAAGTAGCTAGGTTGATAAAGCGCATGGCAGCGAGCGATGTGAATGACAGCCGATGCCAAGAAAGACTTTTACCTTTTGCTTGCATAGCGTGGCGCCGTCTTTATCTTTGTGGTTTGATGTCCTTTTCGTGCACTATTTTGATTAGTTTCCGTGATCCATTTTCGCGGTGTAAAATTTTTCTAAAATACTATGCCATGAGTTCTATAATACGCCCGAATTTTTGTTGTTATATGACTCATGATTTGAGAATTAAAAATGGGCGAACATGTATGTCAGGATTAAAATTTGAGCGAACGCCGAAGCGCTTGTCAAGGCCGTCGAAATTACGACTTTGACGTTAAGCCCGTAGTATCGCGTTCAATTTAAATAATAAGTATTAATAAATCTAATAAAGTCCTAAGGGATGAGATTTGGCTATAAATGATATTTTACGCCGATAAACTTCTTTTCAGGCATAAATAAAACAATAAAAATATGTAATAAATATAAATTACATATTTAAGTGAAATAAAGACTACAATTGCCTATAAAATTATTTTATGGTGCAACGAAGAACGTAAAACCTTTTAAAAATTGTATTAATCATAAAAATGATATTTTGAGGTTTTCGGTGCTCAAAATGTGGTTTTTGAGTTGAGATTTACGTAACGAAATATATATATTTAATATATAAAGCAAAAATGCGAATAATTATAAAAAGAAAAATAAAGCGAATGTCTTTAGCGAGAATAAAATATGTATATATGAGAGAACGGTCTGTGTTGACTCATGAATGGACAAAATAATATAAAAATTATTTAGATTAAAGAAATATTATAGTAAATTGATTTTTAGTATAAAAGCTATGTGTTACCTATTTTAACTCCGAAATTGCGAGTTAAGGTAAAAGATATTTCTGAAATGGAATATAAATAGTTTAAACTTCATGATATAAATTATTTACATCTTAAAATGTATGAGACCTTTATTATTTATATTGATAAGTGATTTGAATATTATTAAGAATGATTAAAATATTATTAAATGATTAATAATATTAGATAATGAAATAAATACTATTAAATTATTTGAAAATTTTATGAGCTATTGAAATTTTTTTTGACTAATAAATAAATTATCTAAGATAATTTTGAAGTGTTAGGCAGAGTTTAATTGAACTTAAACTCGATATTTGTCCGACTAGACCGTCGGGATGATAGAATTGTGTCGGTTTCAAGTCAGACTGAAATAGTTTGACTTGATGCTATGTCTTATGTGTGTTGTAGGTTGATAGGGTTATGTGTTGCGTGTTTAGGTTATTCTATGTATATATAATAGTATTATATTGTGATGATAGTATTCTAATATTGGAGATCTATATTACTAATATTAGGTCTTCAGATAAAGCGATATAAGTTAGTGTGATGGTAATCAATGATGCAGACAGTAAGTTTTACTTAACTCTACTAAGAGTTGTTTCATTCAGATATGCTTATGGTTAATCATTGTTGATTGCCATGAATAATTGTACTCTGTACATATTGCATGTATAAGTCAGGTATGAAAGGCTGATCACCTTCATTACCAGTTGGTCCAGATATGTTTGTTCATGTTCAATACTTGTTCAGTCAAAAGTTTGTTCGTGCTAGTTCTCAATTATATTGATGAATTATAGCCAGCTTATTATTCAGACTCTTTCAATCATGATATATCCTTTAATTGTATTTAAGCTTACTGGGCAACTTTCATGCTCACTCTTGCTATATCATGATAAACATTGCAGATAAGGCGAATTCGTTCGGATACAGGAAAAGGTTAATGCCAAGTTCAGCTTGGGATAAAATGTGCAGCTAATTTGTAATAGTATAGTTTGATAATAATGTTAGGTGTTAGATAATTTATGAATTGTGTATAAGTTAAGGTTACACGATTTTGGGGAAATAGTGTGTAAAGTGTATTGTATAAATAATTTATGTTTATATCTTCCGCAATAGTAATAGAATGATTGTACCAGATCCGTGGTGATTTGGGACCCGGATTTGGGGATCTCACAGAGATCATATCCCTAAGCTTTGATACCAACTGTGATGCCCCCAAAACAGGTATACATCACCCATCTTGAGTCGCTAAATACATGGTACAAAATTTAAATACAGTCGTGTAAAATATGACAAAACATAATCTAAGAGTTTTAATAACAATATTGTCATCTAGACAATATCCACACTCAATGGAGTCCTCATTACATTTATTGTCACTATTTAATAGAATAGTGAGGACTACTAATGCTATCATTTGACCGCCACCCCTGCTCCCACTAGCTAGTCCATTTCTACGTTCTCATTTCCTGAAGAGAACAATGAAAGAAAGGGTGAGCTCAACCAGCCTAGTAAAAAAATATTATGACTAAGATAATGCAAAATAAATTATCATTAGTCTTCAACAATGTTAAACTGATAAACTACAATAGACATCAAGTTTAACTGCAGCGGAATAAGCAATCCATTAGAAGAGTCAAGTAGAGCATGATATCTACTATCTTCTATGATTTAAAATGTTTTCATCAACTTTTATCGCCGAGACTCAGCTTAATAAATAAACCACATCATCGAGTCATCCCTGCACTACGGGCAAATGATATTCATTAAATCATCAATGGTCATGACTATACCGAATAATCCTTGGTCATAATCATACCAAAAACTATCAATCAATGCACTACCGGCCACTGAGGACTTTTACCACATCATTTAAAATATTACAAGTCATGATTATACCGAATGATCCCTGGTCATAATCATACCAAGTCCATCTATGCACGTAAGCCAAAGATGACTTTCATCACAATATAAGCATGAGGATGATGACAATGACATAATAATTCAATTAAACAAGTTCAAGAATAAATTTTAAAAATTTATAAGTTAATTTATCCTGAAATCAATTATGTCCAAACTGTCAACATGATACTGCTTTGTGGAGTAAAATTCAAGAATGCTCAGAAGAATATTTACATGAAAAGATACTGGATGAAGCGCAAATATCCAGGATATTCTACTAATTTCATGGAGTATAGAAGCCAAAACTTTAACCAACTGAGTATAATAGAATATATGAAACTGCAAATGGATTTTCATCTGCCATACAGTAATCCACGTAGACAGATCATTTACAAAATTTAATAAGGAATGAATACGAAGGATCATTCACCATGCATGCGGTAATCCACATAGACATGTTATTCCAACAGAATAATAAAGAATGGAATAACAAAAGAATTCACCAGGCATGCGCTAGACCGTACAGACAGGTTATTCCCAATAGAATAATAAAGAATGGAACCAAGTCATGCGTAATCCGCACAGACAGGATATTCCAACAGAATAATAAAGAATGGAACCAATTAAATGCGTAATCCGCATGCATGTGATGTTCCAATGAATAATAAAGAATGGAACCCGGTTATCGTAATCCGCACAAACAGGATGTTCCAAAGAATAATAAAGAATGGAATAAAAAGCAGAATTCACTGGCATGCGATAGACCGCATGCATAAAGTTATTCCATGAGAATAATAAAGAATGGAATAACAGAAGAATTTCACCATGTATGCGGTACTTGATAGCGTAAAAGTTATTCCAACATAATAATAAAGAATGGAATAACAACTTTTACGAGTATTGAAAGAAAATAACTCTCTTCATGAATACGAAAGAATAATACCTCTTACCTTATAAGAAGACTGGATACTAGAATAGTGAGGTAGCAGACTCCTCTTCTTCTTTCTCTCTATAATAATTGCTCTATAGCTTTAGTGAATTCGTGAGAAATGAAGGAAGAATGAGCTTCTATTTATAGGAAAATATAGTTTCGATAATTGCACGTTTTGGGGCTCAAAATATTACAGTACAATACCTTCAACTTTTCTTTCATTTTTAATTTAGTTCTGAAAGTATTATCAAACTTGCACCACCTCCCCTAATAGTAAATAATGTGAATCAATAGTTTGATCATATGAATCAATAGTTATAATCATGTGAAAATACGAATTACAGTATAGTACCTCCATCTATACCTCCATTTTTAACTTAGTCATGCAAGTATTATCAATCTTGCACCAACTCTCCTAATAGTACAAGAATGTGAATCAATAGTACACACATGTGAACAAATAGTTATAATCATGTGAATTAATAGCAATTAATTGCGTAAAACTTTCAGACATCAATTAATATTGAAATAAATGTTGATTTCCACTAACACTAATAATTCCAACACAATGGAACCATTAATTTCATCTTTAATCAACACGAACTTATTCATCATTAATATTATAACTCACAATATTTAACAACCAGGTCGTTCCCAGGAAAGAGGGGCTTTGCGATAAGGATTTCTCCTTATTGGCGCCATGATTAGATGACCAAACCTCTCCTTGATGTAACTTCTAGACATTATAAATATTGTAATTTAATAATATGAATAACTTTGTCGTCTCAATTACTGATTTAATAATATAACATATTATGCAAATGATACTGTGACAATAATCGAATCAATAATATGAGAGATATGATACATCAATTACTGTAGCAATAATTGAGTATAACTAAGTGACTTCTTATGTAAACATCAATAATTAATACCGTGTGCTACTATGCAACCACGCGTATTATTGTACTTTTACTACCGGGTAGTTCAACAGTTTTAACGGTAACACTTTCGCCGTTATTTTTATAAAATGATAATTCTATCATTTTCTAACTACGACAATACTTCTGTTGTGGGGTCCACCAATGATTGTGCCGTCGTACAGATATTCCCCAACAAAAAAGAATATTCCCTGACCAAACGAATATTTTATAACAACTTGCATACTTTGCAAAATTTATAAATATTACCCACAACTAAAAATTATATCAAATCCACACCATACTATTCAAAAAAATATTTCAAGAAATTTAAATCTTTATTCATAAAATTTGGGGTCTCACAAACAGGATGTTCATTATTTATCCCAAGTGACATGCAATAATCATTAAATGTTTGGGATGTAAATTCACCAGCATTGTCAAGACGAATAGTCTTGATTGTATGATCCAAAAAACTGTGCTCGTAATCTAATAATATGAGCAAGTAATCTCACAAACGCCAGGTTGCGAGTTGATAATAAGCACACATGTGACCATCTTGTAGATGCATCTATTAAAACCATAAAATATTTAAATGGTCCACTTGGTGGGTGAATAAGCCCACAAATATGTCCTTGAATACGTTCTAGAAACTTTGGAGATTCAATCCCAATTTTAGCTGGTGATGGTCTAATGACCAATTTGCCTTAAGAACAAGCAGCACATGAGAATTCCTTAAATTGAAGAATCTTATGGTTCTTCAATGGATGACCATTATAACTTATATCTTTAAAGCTGAGCAAATTTCTGCTTCCCTTAGAAGAATATAAAGAATCATCAAGGAAACCATAGATATCAAAATTAGTTATATCCACTCCATTTGAAAAGTCAAAATAATTCATGGGATCTTCAGGATCATTATGAACAGTAAAGTTTATTTCAATTCTATTTCCTTTTCTTTTATGGAGTCTTGGTACAAATTTATATACCAAATATTTAGGAGTACGACATGTACATTCCTTTTCTATATTGATTGTTCCTTTCACGTCTACTACTACAACCACAATCATAATTTCCTCTATGATTATCAAATGAGGTTCCATTCACTTCAGGGAATGTAATAGAATCGGTCGAGCGAGATTGTTGGTTTTTTTTAGCAAAAACTCATTATTTTGTATAGCCACTAGAAGACATAATTTCACTTCTGGAAACATAGTTTCCTTTATTGCTTCAGGAAATATTTTGTAAACTTACACTCTCAATATTGCTACTGCAGGAGCATATTCAAGGCATGAAATATAATAAATATTTTCTCTAACATGTCTTCATCAGTGTTTTTCACTTAAGACTTTTAAATCTTGCAACTTCAGGTGCAACCAATTATAATGAGCATTTAAAATCTTTCCTTTAAATCATTTCATAAGACAAGTGAGTCTTTTGAAAGTATTATGCATACAAGCCAATCATGTATGATGATAAAGTATGTACTTTGTAATCAATCTTATTTATATATTAATAAAAGAATTATTTATTAAAGGCATTTATTATCTACATGGTGCTGTTTTAATAATATGTGATAAACCCATAGTTTTAAGCAATGCTTTTAGAATCATGATGAGATCATGCTAATGAGATCTAAATTCTTAGATAGCTTAAAACTAAAATGTTCCCAATCAATGGATTACTAAAAAGGGGATTAGTAAATCCGGATAGATTGGTACGTACGTTACTTGATATATACATAGACTTTGGAAGTTTCAAAACTCAAAAGTCATGAGTTTAAAATTTAATGAACATGAGAGTTAATGAACTTGGGAGTTCTAAAATACCAAAGATCATTACAATTAAATATAAATATAGACATCCATAAATATATATGTTATAATTTTATAAAACTTTTTA
Source organism: Panax ginseng (assembly GCA_020205605.1). Lineage (NCBI taxonomy): Eukaryota > Viridiplantae > Streptophyta > Magnoliopsida > Apiales > Araliaceae > Panax > Panax ginseng. Next base: position 125,563,457 of record CM035134.1, read on the forward strand.
TTAATAATAAAATTTAATTCATTTTTACATTAATTAAATGTGTCAAAAAAATTGCCCATAATTATGTATTTTATAATTTATATATGAATGAGCTAGTGTCATATATGAAAGACATAAATTATATGCCCATAATTGGGTCGAATGATGATTAACAAAACTGATGTTGACTTGGATTTGGTATTTTGACTAAGATTACAATTTTTCAATACTCGTTCGCTACTAATAGTAGTGGACTGTTTAAATAAGTCAAATTATTACGGGATCAATTGTGACGCCCCCAAAACAGGTATACATCACCCATCTTGAGTCGCCAGATACATGATACAGAACTCAACTACAAACTTAATTATACAACTGTCGTGCAAAATACGACAAAACATAGCTGAGAGTTTAAACACGAATATTGCCTTCTAGACAATATCCACACTCAATAGAGTCCTCATTACAATTATTATTACACTATTTTATAAAAATAGTGAGGACTCCTATAGCCACCATCTGGGACCATCACTCCATTCCCCGACTCGTCCCAGCTATATTCTCATTTCCTAAAGAGAACATTGAAAGAAAAGGGTGAGCTCAACTAGCCCAGTAAGAAATATTATGACTAAGATAATGCAGAATAAATTATCATTAGCCTTTAACAGTATAACAACTGATAGAATACAATAAACATCAAGTTTAACTGCAGCGGAATAAGCAATCCATTAGAAGAGTCAAGTAGAACATAATGTCTACTATTTCCTATAGATTAAAAGTCCATCGTTAATATTTCATTCTTGTAATACTCAACAAAAGTTCTTTGTTATACCCAAGACAAAAAGAACTATCATCACCTGTCTTCACCTAAACCACCAACGATTATAGTTAAATCCACAATTCATATTTATAATCATGTAAATCAACAGTTTCTTCTTGCCACAAAGGCTTAATAGAACGTTTACTCAATATCCTTACCCCAAAGGCTAAAGATATTCAAATGTAATAACAATGATCATACCAATCAGTTGTCTACCTTTGCACTACGGGCCAAAGATATTCAGCTATAAAACTAATGGTCATGATCATACCAATCAATTGTCTGTCAGAGCACTACGACCAAAGACATTCAACTGTTAACTAATGGTCATGATCCTGCCTATCACATCATCGAATTATCCATGCACTACGGGCCAAGGATATTCGTTATTATCACCAGTGGTTATGATCATGTCATACACATGTCCATCTTTGCACGTAAGCCAAAGATATACAACTATAAAACCAATAATCAACAGTTCATCTTTGCACGTAAGACAAAAATATACTACTGTAAACCAATAATCAATAGTCCATCTTTGCACGTAAGCCAAAAATATACAACTGTAAAACCAATAATCAACAGTCCATCTATGCACGTAAGCCAAAGATGACTTTCATCACAATATAAACATGAGGATGATGACAATGATATAAGTATTAATCAAACGAAATCAAGGATAAATATTAAAGACTTTAAATTTATCCAGAGTTTAAAAATATCCAAATTGTCAACATGATACTGCTTTGTGGAGTAATATTCATGTACCAAAAATAATTTAGACAGAAAAGAAATATATTTTTCGGGTAAATAGTACCCCGTGAATAGTAACTCGTGAATAGTAACTCATGAATAGTACTCCATATTCGTACATTGTACCGTATACATAAATAATGTCATATACACAAATAGTGTCATATACATGAATAGTGTCGTATACGTGAATAGTGTCGTATACATGAATAGTAACCCCGACACAAAAAGATAAAGTTTTACAATAAAATTCATATCAATATTTATAACACCTTAATTTAAATATTATAAATCACTTAATAATCTCATAATCTTATATTATTAATATTACCACAATATTTTAATCATTTCTTAAACTTATAAACAATTTATTTTAATTGTTTACGCTTTACTAATTAATGCATTTAATCATCCTAAAATGCCAAACTCATAAGATTTCATCACCAATAACCAAAACTCTAATAAAAAATCTGCATATACCTTATATAGGATTCTCAAGCCATAAAATCCTATTTTCCAATTTTCTTACTTCATATAACATATTTAATTCATTTACTCATAACTAGTCTATTTTTATGAAAAATACCAAATCAGTACAAATTTTTTTTTTCTGGGATGTAGCAGAATATAGTCCCACATTGAACATATATTTTTTTTAGAATTTTAAAAATTCATTTACTATTTTTTATATGGCTAAAACTGCCGAATATTTAGACATTTATCAAAAATTGTACTTTTGTCCACAAATTCTGAAATTTACAGGGTATACTGATGTTATATAGATGTACTCTCAATAAAAATTTCACCAATTTTGGAGTTAACTACAAAGAGTTATAAGGGTTTACTTTTAAAATAGTCTTTTCTCATAAAATTCATAACTCCTAATCTATACATCCAAAAATCGCCATTTTTGGACACAATCTAGAAAACTCATCAAATTATCATTTCAAATGAACGAAAATAATATTCCTTATGAATATTGAATGGAAATAATATTCCTTACGAATATTAAACGAATATAATAAATATTGAACGATAATAATATTCATACGAATATGAAAAATAATTTCTCTTCAGAATGAAAAAAAAATAATAATCCTTACCTCAGAAGAAGACTGGATACTAGAGTAGTGAAGTAGCAGACTGCTCTTCTTTTTTCTCTCTATAGCTTCTCTCTCTATAATTGCTCTTGTGAGACTTAGTTAATTGGTGAGAAATGAAGGAAGAATGAGCTTCTATTTATAGAAAAATATAGTTTCAATAATTGCACATTTTGGGGCTCGAAATATTACAGTATAATACCTTTTTTTGTTTTTCATTTTTAATTTAGTCCTACAAGTATTATCAAACTTGCACCACCTCCCCTAATAGTAAATCATGTGAATCAATAGTAAATCATGTGACTCAATAGTTCTAAACATGTGAAAAAATTAATTATAGTATAGTACCTTCAACTATACCTCCATTTTTAATTTAGTCATGCAAGTATTATCAATCTTGCACCAACTCCCCTAATAGTAAATCATGTGAATCAATATTACACACATGTGAACACATAGTTATAAGCATGTGAATTAATAGCAATTAATTACTCATTTATCCGATTAATTACCCGATTGGTCAATATAACTTCCAAACATCAATTATTATCGAAATAAATATCGATTTCCACTAACACTAATAATCCCAACACAATGGAACTATCAATTTCATCTTTCATCAACACGAACTTATTCATCATTAATATTATAACTCGCAATATTTAACAACCATGTCTTTCCCAGGAAAGAGGGGGCTTTCCGATAAGGATTTCTCCTTATTGGCGCTCAATTAGGTGACCAAACCTCTCCTTGACAGAACTTCTAGTCATTGTCAATATTGCAAATAATAATATGAATAACTTTGTCGTCTCAATTATTGATTTAATAATATAACATATTATGCAGGTGATACTGTGACAACAATTGAATCAATAATATAAGAGATATGATGCAGTAATTACTGTAGCAATAATTGAGTATAACTGAGTGACTTCTCACGTAAGTATCAATAATCAAAGATACTGTACAATACCGTGTGCTACTATGCAACCATGCATAATACTATACTTTTATCACCGATTATTTTATGACAGCTTGTTTACTTTGAAAAAATTTCACATATCACCCTTAACTTTAACCTTTTATCAATTTAACCATTTATTAAATAACATAATAATTATAAGAAAATTGAAAACTTTCATTTCATAAAATTCGGGATCTCACATCAATTGAGTTGACTTAAGGGTATAATGGTCATAATATTGTAAACATTACGTCCACTAGTAATACTAACGGACGTCGCGTTCCGCATATTAATGTTGGTCGTTGATATTTGGAACGAATGTTATAAATGGTGTATGCCCATTTTTGATCCCTAACAATTATTTCTCATATATATATATGAGAAGTGCTCCAAAGCTCGCATTAGTTATGAACACTGTTCCAACTAATCCTTTTCTAGTCGTCCAAGATAAGATCCAGCTAGCCCGCGTTAGTTATGAGCATTATTCCAGCTAACCCTTTTCTAGCCGTCCAAGATAAGATCCAAGGGCTGAGAATTAAAAAGGTAAGGGCCCGACCGCTATTGGCTCCTATGGCCAGGCCATATTTTAATCAATTTTTATACTAGCCGTTAGGGGTAGTAGCGACGCTATTCCTTCCAGAGGCCAGTAGAATTTGATTAAAATCTAAAGGCATTTTGGGGACTTGGCCTGGCCGTAGGAGCCAGTAGCGGGCAAGCAATTATATCAAGATCTAAACCATTGTGTGCATAACTTGCGTTCGCTGCTGCAGAAAGAGAATGGAGAAAAATACCGATGGCTGCTTCAAATTTGTTACATCAATCTCAACTTCAACCGATAAATCAACTCTTAATTAAAGTAAGTATATTTTAAACCAATTTTTTAGCAAATATCTTGAGAATTGATGGTATATTAAATTATGGTCTAAGGGCGACAAATTTAGTATTGTTGTATGTATGTATACAAATTGGGTGGTATGTATGTATCTATGTATACAAATTGGGTGTATAAATTGAGTATTTTGTATGTATAAAATATTAGTATGTATATTTTTGGGTATTATGTATGCATAAATTGTGTTTACTATTTTATTGTTGTTGTCAGTATTTTTTTGCAAGAATTTTCATTTAGTTAGAAAATATTATTAGAATTACATGTGTGAAATTTTATTGTTGTCGTTGGTATTATTATTGGTCATGCAAATATTTAGACATTGAATGATAATTTTATTGTTCGTGTTGATATTGTTAGTTAAATATGGACAATTGGTTGTCTGGACCCATTGATTGTAGTGTCCTTTATGATAAAAAAATCATGTTTCGAAGGATGTATGGAATGGGGTTGAAAGAGGTAAAATGATGTCAAGCCAAACGACTTCAATTGTATATGATAAATGGGAACTGACCAGTCTACAATAAAAATTATTAGAGGAGTGGGGGTTTGTGGGGTTTAGTTATCCGGCAGTAGTAACGAGAAATATGTCAGTCTGGTATCTGCCCTTATTGAGAGATGGCGGTTGGAGACAAATAAATTTCATATTAAATGTGGTGAAATAAAAGTAACATTGGAGGATATGCATTTTATTTTTCGCTTGCCGGTATTGGGTAAGCCCTTAACTTGTCCTCTATTTAATGCCCCATTAAATTATTTTAAAGAAATTTTTGGGAAAGAATTCACTGGGGAATGGAATAATGTCAAAAAAAGACATTTTATTTCTCTAGTTTAGTTGCATACAAATTTTTCTAAGTGCCCAAAAAATACAAGTATGAATGTGGTTGGTATCTATTCAAAGGCATACCTCCTTTGGCTATGCATGGAGATTTTATTTCCCACAAGGTCAAAAAATAATGTACACTCTAGGTATATATATTTTATTCATGATTCAAATAAGATTTCCACATATGCATGGGGTGTCGCATGTTTGACATATCTATATAGAGGTTTGTACACATCATCTAGGAGATGGAGTAATTATGTCAATGATTGTGTGACTTTGTTACAAATTTGGGCACACGAACATTTTTTTGGTTGGAAGGCCTAACCTTATGCCAAATTCTTTATCTTGTGTCCCTAAAGCAAAGACATGAGCATACTCTGCCAAACATCAATATGGTGATAGGCAGAACGATCCCCAAACATCAATACGGTTGGTACCATGCTAATGGGGCTAACTCCCTGTATTATGGTTGCTAGAGGGAGTAGTGGCCATATCTTTTTGTAAAAGTCATGGCTGCTACTTCTTCTAGCGACCAACATGCTCATGATTTGGTCTCCCTGGACTCTGACTGCTAGTCCCTCATGCGCCAAAGTCCAGTGAGTTACCACTCATACACCATCTCAAAGAAACTACAAAGATTCTAGAAATACACGAACATTCCATAAATACACCATCTTAAAGCACTACAAAGATTCCAGAAATAAACAAACATTCCAGATATACACAAACATTCCACAAACATTCACATAGATATTTTCACAACATTTTATAATAATATTAAATTACATCTCCATAATCATTCTAGAAAAACACAAACATTTTAAATAAACACAGATATGAACATTAATTATCTTTAGGTTCAGGAAGTCCTAACACTCTATAATGATTGCGCTTGTCATGGTTTGTTTCGAATCCACATATGACACATTTTCGGTGAGGCTTACTACCCACTATTTTTTCAAAGGCACTTTTAAATCTGGATTTTTTTCTGGCCCTTTGTTTGAGAAGTAATTGGTGGAAAATACTCTTATTCTTCCTCCTCAACCTCATCCTCTTTATCATCATCTTGCAATCCCATTTTCTGAGTTGCATATTCGTCTGCGCGGTCATTATCATCGTCTAGTATGTCGGTAATATTCTCATTCGGGTCATATTGATCAACAAGAGGTTTTCCTCGTGCATTTTGTTTTAGTATTTCCTTGTAACCTCGAACTAAGCAAGCAACTTTACTAGCTAACTCTTGAAAATCACTCATCAAATGGTTATACCTTATTGCTTGATTCTTGTCAAAGTTGACACTCATTGGAGAAACCATTTCTTCTTCACTATTACTCATGTTAGCATCTTTTGTCCACCAAGGAACGATCATGTCATCAGGAATTTTTGAAATACTCTTAAAGCTTAAGAATCTCAGTATATATGTGCCTACAAATCTAACTAAAATGTGAGAACATTTAACAAGTGTGATGCCCCAAAATCCGGGTTACCTAACCCCGGGTCTGGTGCTCATGATCCATCATACAAATAACATCTAACTGCCCATTCAATTATGAATACCATCAAATATACCATTAATTAATATAATTAATATAATATCCTAGGTTGTCTAACCTTAATATGACATACATACCTTCAGATATACAAAAAAGTTTATATATAATAACATAATAAGTAAAGTTATAATAACTACTCCTGCATTTTGTCCTTGCCCTTGTCTTTAACTGCCCCTCCTGCTACCTCATCATTGGCTGAAATGTTATATTTAAGCAAAGGGTGAGCAACGAGTTTGCTCCGTAAGTTAAATCATACAATAAGAAATATGAATCAAGAATATTAGAGTCTAGATTCAATAGGAATTCAATAATATTCAACAGATTTCGAAGTAGCTGAATAAATCATTTATCAATAACAAGATTTTATCGAATTTCATGTTAAACAACAATTCAAAGATGAAAGAGTAAAATTCTTTAGAAGTTTCAATAATGTTCAATTGATTAACAAAAGATAATAATACTACAATAACGAAGTGGGATATTCCCAAATTTCACGCTGAGTGATCGCAATGGGATTATGAACAAATCGAGGAATTATCAGCATACAATACTGCATTTCCCCCAGAATTATAAGTTAGCAATAAAAACTAAACTAGAAGTCTCTGCAAGTACTTGGAGCAGTGAACCCCTTGTACCCGATATTATGCATAATACTCAAAAATCGTGCAACAGCCGGATGTCCGACCACAAAGTTCCTTTTTATATAAAGGTTGTTTATCTCAGTCTTACATTAAGAGTCCATACCACAAAAATATGGTTTGGATTTAAAGAAATTGCCAAAACAATTAGCTGAGACCTAAGTAATAAACTGTTCAATAATAAGCAGAAATCAATTGCACTATTTGCAATCAACAATACTATTTATTGATATGAATAACCAACAATAGTTATTCACCAGTCACACTTTTGAAATTTAAAACCCAATTTGAGTTAATGAAGTTGTACTAATTGCGAACAATTAATAATACTTAACCTGGTGGTAAAAAATAATTCGAATTTGAGTTACAGAAATTGCAATACATATGAATATTCAATAACAATCTTAGATGCGGAATAATCATCAATAATTATCCACTAACATGTTTGAAAAATAATAACTCAAGTTTGAGATATGAAACTTACCTTGGTCGCTGACTACTGCTACACAATCTAATTTAGCTTTGATTGAAAGACCTATGATCAATAATATTTGTAAGACCCCAACTTATTATAAATCAAATTGAATTTCCTCTATTTATTATTTTGAAATAGTAAGGGTTGATTTGATTAATGTGGTTAGTTATGGGTAAAATGCGCAAATATTTCAAATAAGCAAGTGGTTATAAAATATTCATTATTGTTGGGGAATATTCGTTTGGTCGTGGAATATTCTTACTGTCGGGATATATTCGTACGACGGCGCAGCCTTGTGTGGGCCCCATAACGGAAAGCGATTGGATGAAAAAAATGACAAATATAAGTTGTTTATAAATAACGGCGTAGTTGTTACCGTTAATACTGTTGGAATACCTGGTGGTTAAAACACAGTAGCACACAGTATTGCACTAATTATTGATTCTTACGTAAGTAGGCACTACTAAATAATTGTTGTTCAATATTTTATTTTGTTGATTCAATAATTGCTTTGTTGATATTTTATATTGTTGTTGTTTCAATAATTGTCACTACACAGTATTTTCCATTATCAGATCAATAATTCATATTATTTGAATAATATTATTAGATAACATTATTGGCAATGTCTAGAAAGTTCTGTCTAAGGAGAGGTTTGGTAGCCTAATTGCACACCAATAAGGAGAAATCGTCCGTTTGTGGATTTCGGTCAACTTCTGCTTCGAATTTGGAAAAACTTAAAATTACAAAGTTATAGAGAATGAAATTTCCTATGGAATGGACATAAGATTTGAATTTTTCTGATAAAAGGGCTATTTATTATGAATTATTGAAGCTCTAAAGTTCCGGAATAATTGATTTTTGAAAGTTTTAATTGTTTTATTTAAGAAAAACGTTTTTTTGCAATTAAGTGGGCTCACATGTGATATAAATGTGTTGAATTCAGTTGGTCTAAGGTGGGCTTGAAATTTTGTAATTATATTATTATTTTATTAAATTTTCTGCTTTGGTGTTCTAAGCATTTTCCTATAAATAAGGTGCTTAGGTTAAAATTAAAAATCACACCAGAAACTGAAGTTTTCTCTCTCTATATTATCGAGCGTATTCTTGTGAGTATTTTGATACCTTGAGTGTTGCTATATCTGAAAAAGAGTTCCTTCAAAGACTATATCCGGTATTTCAAATTTAGAAATCTTTGTCTTTTCGAGGTAAGGGATATTTTTTTTTAAAAAAAATGATATTATTTCTTTCAATATCATTATTCCAGAATATTGATAGTATTTTTCTTGTGAAATTCTTGTCTTTTAGTGTCGGGGTTACTATTCACGTATACGACACTATTCACGTATACGGTACTATTCACTAATACCACACTATTCATAGAAAATTAAATTTTCGTTTTTTGTCCAAAATATCTATTATGGATACTAGCTTTGATTGTATTCATGTTTTGATCATTCTTGAATTTTACTCCACTATGATTATTTATGAAGTATTTTTGAACTCGGATTGTTTAAAGTACGAATCCTTAATATTTGTTCTTTTGTTTCACTGGATTCATTTTCTTTAAAATATTTTTCATCATCCTCAAATCCTAAATGATGATATTCTTTGAATATCTTTGGCCCAGAAAGTGCAAAGATTAATGATTTTCGATGAATATCTTTGGCCCGTAGTGCAAAGATAAACAAAATTGAGATGAACATGACCAACTGATGAATATCTTTTGCCTGTAGTGCAAAGATGAATATTTGATTCAAGATGAATAATGATTGATGTTACAGGGATAAAATAATGATGATGGACTTTTAAATTCGTAGATTATAGTAGATTTCATTCTCTACGTAACTCATCTATGAATTATTATTTTCGCTGCGAATATTGATCTGAAATTTGTTGTCTATTGTATTTTATCAGATTTTTCTCTGTTGAAGACTAACGATAATTTGTTCTATATTATCTTAGTCATAATATTCTTTACTGGGCTAGTTGAGCTCACCCGTTTTCTTTTTGTTCCATTTTTCTTCTCAGGAGGCGAGAATGTAGCGAGTACTAGTCGGGGTATGGAATGAAGGTCTTAGAAAGTTGTTTTAGTAGTCCTCACCATTTTTGTAAAATAATATATCAATAATTGTAATGAGGACTTATTTGAGTGTTGATATTGTCTAGAAGATAATATTTGTATTTAAACTCACAGTTTTTATGTTATATTAATAAAGTTGTAGTTGTTTCTATACCATGTTATTGACAACTCAGAATGGGTGTTGTAAACATATTTTGGGGGCGTCACAGTTGGTATCAGAGCTTAGGGATATGATCTCTGGCGGAGATCGGGGAATAGAACTAGGAGGGGAGAGACGAGTAAAACCTTCGCTAGTGTGTCTTTCCTAAGCTTATTTGTTGGTTGGTTAGTATATATGAATATTATGTGATATGTTGATTTCTTTAATTAACCCTTGTTTTATGGTAGTATTTGAGAATGTCAACTGAGAATATTAACAGTGGAGTAAATGAGACCGTGGAGACACCTTTACTCACCAACGAGGAGAACGTGCAACAGGCTGGCAATGTTCCTCCTGTGAACAACACCACTGAGCAGATGATGAACGACGGAATGTTTAGAAGCTTTTTGGAGTTCATGCAAAATCAGACGAGGGAGACTCGTGTTCAAAATACAGGTGGAAATGATAACAACGAATGGTTTGTCACAGCCAAGCAGTTCAAAGAGTTGGGACCACCAGAATTCTGGGGAAAGCCGGATCCGATTAAGGCAGAAATGTGTGTCAAACAAATTATTAAGATATTCAACGTCTTGGGATGCACGGAGGAACAGAAGGTTCCATTCGCCACCTTTATGTTCCGTAATGAGGCAGATTACTAGTGGGAATCTGTGAAGCGTACCCATCCAGCCGCACTCAGCATGTCTTGGGAGATGGTTCAAAAACTATTCAATGACAAGTACTTTCCTGAAAGTATTCATCATATGAAGGAAGTGGAGTTTATTAGATTGGAATAAAATAACATGACGGTGTCCCAGTACGAGGCGAAGTTTGTAGAGTTATCTAGGTTTTCACCTCATTTGGTGGAGAATGAGGAACGTATGACGCGGATGTTTCTGAGAGGTTTGAAACCCGACATACGTCAATATCTCATTTCTCATAAATTTTCACTCTATTCAGATGTTGTCAACAGGGCTCAATTATTAGAGCGAGATAACGAGTACGTTCAACCGAGGGACCACAACCAGGATCATACCAGTGACAGCAATCATCAGAACAACGATAATCATCGGAGAAAGAAAAATATGGACAAAAGCGGTAACCACTCTGGTGGTAGTCATGGCCATGAAAATAGAAGAAGCGAGTCGGGGGGAGATTTTAAAAAGAGGAGATTCAAAAATGATAATGTGAAGACGTCAGCACCAGCAACAACTGGTTCTAAGGGAGGAGAACGACCACCGGTCGTATGCTATAAATGTGGAAAAGAGGGACATATCAGCCCAAACGGCCCACAACAGTTCAAGGTATGTTATAATTGTGGAAAAGAAGGACATATCGCTCGAGATTGTACGGTGGCGAAACCAAGTCTAGCGGGGATGGTGACTCAAAAAGCTATCCCAGAAAAGTCAAAGTCAACGGTTCCTGGTAGAGCGTTTGTCGTGACTGGCCAAAATGCGAGGAACCCAAACGAGGTGATCATGGGTAAGCTAATCATAAATTCCTGCGAAGTTTATACCTTACTAGATATCAGTGCTACCCATTCATTTATCTCTCCTACTTGTGCTCAACGTTTAAACTTAACTCCGGAGAAATTAGACTTTGATTTATCTGTGGAGACTTCGTTAGGAGAAACTTTCATCACATCCACTGTTTATAAATCTTGTTTGATCCAAGTTGGCACCATCACATTACCTGTTGATCTTATCTCTTTAAAGATACTTGCTTTTGATGTGATTTTAGGAATTAATTGGTTAACTACTCATCATGCCAAAATTGATTGTTTTCGTAAGGTTGTTAGTTTTCATATTCCTAACCAACCTGTGGTACGAATTCAAGCAACTAAACCATTAAAATCAATCACTGTCATATCAAGTCATAAAGCTATTCGTTTATTGAAAAATGAATGTCAAGCTTTCTTAGCCCATGTTATGGATTTAAATAAAGACACGTCAGATTTGAATAATATTCCTGTTGTTAGTAAATTTCCTGACGTATTTCCTGAAGAACTTCCCGGTTTACCCCCAGAATGTGAAGTTGAATTCTTTATTGATCTTGAACCTGGTACAAAGCTCATTTCTAAAACCCCATATCGAATGGTTCCTATTGAACTTTAGGAGTTAAAGGTCCAACTACAGGAGTTGTTGGACATCGGTTTCATTCGTCCTAGTACATCTCCTTGGGGTGCTCCTGTTTTATTTGTAAAGAAGAAAGATGGAAGTATGCGACTTTGTATTGACTATCGAGAATTAAACCATGTCACTATCAAGAATAGGTGTCCGCTACCTCGTATTGATGACCTGTTTGACAAGTTGCAAGGAGCACAATTTTTTTTAAAGATCGATCTTCGTTCTGGATATCATCAGCTGAAGATTAGAACTAAGGATATCCCAAAGACTGCCTTCAGAACTCGGTACGGGCATTATGAATTCTTGGTCATGTCTTTTGGATTGACTAATGCTCCTACGGCTTTCATGGATATGATGAACCGAATATTCAAGGAATATTTGGATCAGTTTGTTGTTGTCTTTATTGATGACATCCTTATATATTCCAAAAGCCGTGAAGATCATGAGCACCATTTTAAGCTGGTACTCCAAAGGCTTCATGAAAACAAGCTATATGCCAAGTTGAAGAAATGCGAGTTCTGGCTTGAGGAAGTAGCATTCCTTGGGCACGTGGTGTCAAACATGGAGTATCTGTTGACCCGATGAAGATTGAAGCAATACAAAGTTGGGAGCAACCAAAGACGGTAACCAAAGTACGTAGCTTTCTGGGCCTAGCTAGTTATTATCGGAGATTCGTGGAAGGATTTTCTTGAATCGCTACCCCGTTAACTCAACTGACTCAGAAAGATACAAAATTCGTATGGAGCGAGGAATGAGAAAAGAGTTTACAAGAGCTTAAGAGGAGACTCGTTTCGGCACCTGTTTTGACAATACCATCTAGTTTGGATGGATTTGTTATTTACAGTGATGCTTTGGGCAAAGGGTTAGGATGTGTTCTCATGCAACATGGGAAAGTCATAGCCTATGCCTCGCGACAACTTAAAGAATATGAGAGGAATTATCCTACTCATGATCTAGAGTTGGCAGCAGTCGTTTTCGCGCTAAAGATCTGGAGGCACTATCTATATGAGGAGAAAGTGGAGATATATTCAGACCATTAAAGCCTCAAATATTTCTTCACCCAAAAGGAACTCAACATGCGGCAACGACGTTGGCTCGAGCTGTTAAAAGATTATGACCACACCATTTAATACCATCTTGGAAAAGCAAACGTGGTAGCTGACGCGTTGAGTAGAAGATCATATGCAGGAACGAGTGCGATGATGTCAAGTATACGCATAAAACCAACTTTAATCGATATAGTTAAAGTTGCTCAAGCCACAGACCCGGAGCTAATGCGTATGAAGAAGAAAGTACAAGAAGGTGCTATTCCAGAAGCAAGAATCGATGAAGAAGGAATACTTCGAGTACACTCCAGACTTTTTGTTCCTAACAACTCTGATTTGAAGTACAAGATCATGATGGAAGCACACAATACACCGTTTGCAATCCATCTTGGAAGTACCAAAATGTATCATGATCTTCGACATACATTTTGGTGGAATAATATGAAGAGAAATATTGCAAAGTTTATCTCGAGGTGTTTAACATGTCAACGTGTAAAGGCGGAGCATCAAGTGCCAAAGGGTCCATTGCAACCACTTAAAATTTCGAAATGGAAGTGGGAACACATTACCATGGATTTCGTTACGGGTCTTCCCACGGTTTCTCAAGGCATAGATGCGATTTGGGTTATTGTTGATAGATTAACTAAGTCTACTCATTTCTTGCCGATACGGGAGACTTATTCCCTTGAACGTCTTGCTCGTATGTACGTGAATGAGATTGTGAGATTGCATGGCATGCCAGTATCCATAGTTTCGGATTGTGACCCAAGATTCACTTCACGATTTTGGTTTAACTTGCAAAAAGCTATGGACGCAGATTTACGATTCAGTTCGGCATACCATCCTCAAACGGATGGACAATCAGAGAGGACTATTCAAACTCTTGAAGATCTATTAAGACTCTGTGTCCTAAACTTCAAAGGGAGTTGGGATAAGTATTTACCATTGGTGGAATTCTCCTACAACAACAGTTATCAGGCAAGTATAGGGGTAGCTCCATTCGAAGCATTGTATGGAAGAAAGTGTTGCTCTCCAATATGTTGGGATGAGGTGGGTGAAACAACATTGTTGGGACCCGAGTTGGTACGTATTACTACAAAAAAGATCTAAATGATTCGATAACGTATACAAATGGCACAAGATCGACAAAAGAGTTATGTGGATCTTCATCGAAAGGACATGGAATTTAGTATTGGGGATTATGTATTGTTGCGTGTTGCTCCATGGAAGGGAGTTACAAGATTTGGGAAACGAGAAAAGCTCAATCCACAATTTATTGGACCATTTCAGATTCTTGACCGAGTAGGAAAAGTAGCCTATAGACTCGCGTTACCTCCAAGTATGTCTCGTGTTGATAATGTTTTTCATATATCTGTGCTATGTAAATATTTGAAAGACCCAAACCACGTTATTGAGTTAGAACCAGACGAGATAGCTGAAGACTTAACGTATGAAGAGGTACCTATCAAGATCTCGGATAGGAAGGAGCATGTACTACGCACAAAGGTCATACCACAAGTCAAAGTTTTGTGGAGGAGCCATGCTATTGAGGAAATGACCTGGGAATTGGAAACGGAAATGAAAGCGCGGTATCCTTACCTTTTCGAAACACCAGGTACGTGTGTCAATTTCGAGGACGAAGTTTTATAAGGAGGGGAGGTTGTAAGACCCCAACTTATTATAAATGAAATTGAATTTCCTCTATTTATTATTTGAAATAGTAAGGGTTGATTTGATTAATGTGGTTAGTTATGGGTAAAATGCGCAAATATTTCAAATAAGCAAGTGCTTATAAAATATTCATTGTTGTTGGGGAATATTCGTTTGGTCGTGGAATATTCTTCTTTGTCGGAAATATTTGTATTTGTCTGACAAGTAGCGACCTTGTGTGGGCCCCATAACTTGAAAGCGATTGATGAAAAAAATGACAAATATAAGTTGTTTATAAATAACTACGTAGTAGTTATTCAGATTATCATCTTGTTGGAATACCCTTGTGGTTAAAACACGATGAAGACACGATATTGCACCAATTATTGATTCTTATGTAAGTAAGCACTAATCAATAATTGCTATTTAATATTTTATTTTATTGATTCAATAATTGCGACGTTGATATTTTATATTGTTGCTGTTTCAATAATTGTCACTACACAATATTTTACATTATCAGATCAATAATTCATATTATTTGAATAATATTATTAGATAACATTATTGACAATGTCTAGAAAGTTCTGTCTAAGGAGAGGTTTGGTCACTTAATTGCGCGCTAGTAAAGAGAAATTCTTATTGGAAAACCCCCTCTTTCCTAGGAACGACCTGGTTGCCAGTATTGTGATTCTGTAATATTATTTGTGAATAATTAATTATTGATTTATATGATAAGAAAAATATTCATTTTATGTGGATATAGATGGAGAAAATTTTAAAGTGACAATTGTTGAAAAATTAATATTTTATCTTTTCTGATAAATAATTCATTTAAAAATATTATTATATTTTAATAATATAATAAGGGTGATATTTTACAATAAATGTGTGATATATGAATAAATGAGGAGGAGGAGTATTTTTGTTACAAAAAAAGGTTTAAAATATGTTAAACATGTTTGTGGGCCCCAATTTGTGATTGAAATTGGATTATAGCGTGTAAAATCGTCCGTTTGTGGATATCGGTTAACTTCTGCTTGGCATTTGGAAAAACTTAAACTTACAAAGTTGTAGAGAATAGAATTTCCTATGGAATGGATATAAGATTCAATTTTTTTTGATAAAAGGGCTATTTATTATGAATTATTGAAGCTTCGAAGTTTCGGAATAATTGATTTTTAGAAGTTTTAATTGTTTTATTTAAGAAAAACATTTTTTTTTCAATTAAGTGGGCTCACATGTGATATAAATGTGCTGAATTCAGTTGGTCTAAGGTGGGCTTGAAATTTTGTAATTATATTATTATTTTATTAAATTTTTTGCTTTGCTATTCTAAGCATTTTCTTATAAATAGGGTGCTTAGGTTAGAATTGAAAATTACATTAGAAACTGAAGTTTTTTCTCTCTATATTATCGAGCGTATTCTTGTGAGTATTTTGATACCCTGAGTGTTACTATACTGATGCAAAGTTCCTTCAAAGACTATATCGATATTCCAAATTAGAAATCTTTGTCTTTTTTCGAGGTAAGGAATATTATTTTTTTTTAAAAAAAATGATATTATTTCTTTCAATATCATTATGCCAGAATATTGATAGTATTTTTCTTTGAAAATTCTTGT
The DNA here is from genome assembly GCA_020205605.1 of Panax ginseng. Classification (NCBI taxonomy): domain Eukaryota; kingdom Viridiplantae; phylum Streptophyta; class Magnoliopsida; order Apiales; family Araliaceae; genus Panax; species Panax ginseng. Next base: position 125,580,119 of record CM035134.1, read on the forward strand.
CTTTTAGTGTCGGGGTTACTATTCACGTATACGGTACTATTCACGAATACGGCACTATTCACGGAAAAATTAAATTTTCATTTTTTGTCCAAAATATCTATTATGGATACTAGCTTTGATTGTATCCATATTTTGATCATTCTTGAATTTTACTCCACTATGATTATTTATGAAGTATTTTTTGAACTCAGATTGTTTAAAGTACGAATCCTTAATATTTGTTCTTTTGTTTCACCGGATTCGCTTTTCTTTAAAATATTTTTCATCATCCTCAGGTCCTAAATGATGATATTCTTGAATATCTTTGGCACATAGTGCAAAGATTAATAATTTTCTGATGAATATCTTTGGCCCGTAATGCAAAGATGAACAGGTGTTGAGATGAACATGACCAACTGATGAATATCTTTGGCCTGTAGTACAAAGATGAATATTTGATTCAAGATGAATAATGATTGATGTTACAGGGATAAAATAATGATGATGGACTTTTAAATTCATAGATTATAGTAGATTTCATTCTCTATGTAACTCATCTATGAATTATTATTTCTATTACGAATATTGATCTGAAATTTGTTGTCTATTGTATTTTATCAGATTTTTCCCTGTTGAAGACTAACGATAATTTGTTCTATATTATCTTAGTCATAATATTCTTTACTGGGCTAGTTGAGCTCACCCTTTTTCTTTTTGTTTCATTTTTCTTCTCAGGAGGCGAGAATGTAGAGAGTATTAGTCGGGGTATGGAATGAAGGTCTTAGAAAGTTGTTTTAGTAGTCCTCACCATTTTTGTAAAAAAATATATCAATAATTATAATGAGGACTTATCTGAGTGTTGATATTGTCTAGAAGACAATATTTGTATTTAAACTCACAGTTTTATGTTGTATTAATAAAGTTGTAGTTATTTCTGTACCATATTATTGACGACTCAGAATGGGTGTTGTAAACCTATTTTGGGGGCGTCACAATATTGGTTTCACAATTAGCGTAACACATCACATAATACTTCTAGTTAAAGTCATTTTATAACTTAGACACATAATCATGTAGTCATAACAGTGTTTAGAACCTATAAAAACACTTATCAGGTCAAATTATGTTAGTCTGGTTGGACTTCGATACTGATACGATGTCTCTATCACCCTATCAAATAATTAACGAGTTTATTTTTCATAAAACTCTATTTCACAACTTCAATATTATTATAAATAATTTAATTATTCTTTATATTATTTTTAAGGAGCTCATAATAATTATTATATTTTATAATGATTTTTCAAAGGAGGCTCATAATAATTATTATATTTTATAATAATTTTTCAAACACTGATATCATTATTAAATGATTTAAATACTAAATAATTCAATTATCATTAATATTTAAGTAATTTAAAATATTAACGAAATCCTCATCAAAATATTAGAAGTTATTATAATAACTCAAAATATTTTTAAAACACTAATATTACCTTTAAATGATTTTTAAAATATTTAAAATTATTTTTAAATAATTACTATTAATATTCAAATATTAATGTATTTTTTATCAAAATATTAAAAGTCATTTATTATAACTTAGATTTTTTTAAATCCTTTATATCATTTTTAAATGATTTTTAAAACATAAAAACCATTTTTAAACAAATTATTTAATATAATTATTAAATAAATTTATTATCATTAATATTAAGTTACTAATGAAATTTATCTCAAAATATTAAAAGTCATCCTTTATAACATAAAATATTTTTAACACTTTATTATCATTTAAAATGATTTTTAAAATATTAAAATCATTTTTAACTAATTTGTTTAATATAATTATTAAATAAATTTAATATCATTAATATATAAATAAATTAAAATATTAATAAAAAATTATGTCAAATTATCAAAAGTTAATTTTATAACTTCAAATAATTTTTAAAACTCATTTTTGAATTTTTATTATTTATTTGCTATTTTATTGATTTATTGGAAATTAATTAATTAATTTTATTAAAATTGTCGCTATAGACTTTAGCGACTAAAACTATCGCGGTTGGTGTTCTTCATCACTGAAGAACAGTCATGCTCAATGCCCTGGGGGCTACTTTTACCATGGTTAGTTCATAATTGGTTTTGATTCAAGGTCTGAGAGTGTATCAATGGTGTTGTACTAGTGTAAGACTACAAGTACAAACCCATTTCATGGTCTAACTAATTCACATCATGAAGATCTCCGCATTCAAAGTGGCTGCCAGGTCTGTTCTTGGCTTTCTAGGTTACCCAGAAACCCAGTCAGTTCCTGATAGCTACTTTGTAGATTTAATAACTTGATTTCTGGACATTGTTTGGGTGTTAGAGTGCCACACTCTTATAGATCACGTGTCAAAGAACAAAAGTTGTGACGCCCCCAAAATAGGTATACATCACCCATTCTGAGTCGCCAAATACATGGTACAAAATTCAAATACAACTTAATTAATCCAACTGTCATGTAATACGACAAAACATAAGCTGAGAGTTTTAATATGAATATTGTCTTCTAGACAATATCCCCTCTCAAATTCAATCTTATTACAATAATTATCACACTATTTCATAGAATAGTGAGGACTACTAAAACAACCATCTGGACCTTCACTCCGTTCCCTGACTAGTCCCAGCTATATTCTCATTTCCTGAAGAGAACAATGAAAGCAAAGGGTGAGCTCAACTAGCCCAGTAAAGAATATTATGACTAAGATAATGCAAAATAAATTATCGTTATCCTTCAACAGGGTTAAACTGATAGAATATAATAAACAACAAGTTTAACTGCAGCAGAACAAATAATCCATTAGAAGAGTCAAGTAGAGCATGATATCTACTATCTTTTATGATTTAAAAGTTATCACCAATTTTATCGCTGAGACTCAACTTAATAAATAATCCACATCACTGAATTATCCATGCACTACGGGCCAAGGATATTCATTATTGTGACCAATGGTCATGATCGTGCCAACAACTGTCTATCAATGCACTACGGGCCAATGAGGACTTTTACCACATCATTTGTAACATTACGGGTCATGATTATACCAAACAATCCCTGGTCATAATCATACCAACCCACAGTCCATCTATGCACTACGGGTCAAAGATGACTTTCATAACAATATAAACATGAGGATGATGACAATGATATAAGAATTCAATTAAATGCAAACAAAGGATAAATTCTAAAGATTTATAATTTAGTTTATCCAAAATTCAATAATGTCTAAATTGTCAATATGATACTTCTTTGTGGAGTAAAATTCAAGAATAATATTGTATCAAAAATAATTTGGACCGAAAAAAAATTAAATTTTGTCATGAATAGTACCCCAGGTGAATAGTACCTGAGTGAATAGTACCCCATGAATAGTACACCAACATGAAAAGGTTAAAACTTATCAAGAACGCTCAGAATAATATTTTTATGAAAAGATACTGGATGAAGCGCAAATATCAAGGATATTATACTAATTTCAGGAATTATAGAAGCAATACTTATCATAGTAAGTTTAAATTTAGGAATATGAAATGAAATAATATCCCTTCCATATTATGGAGTATGAAAGAAAATAATATTTCTTACGAGTATTAAAATAAAATAATATCCTTTACCTTAGTAGAAACTGGATTTGATTGGAATATCAGATATTATTCTGAGAAAATCTTGCAGAAAAAAAAACTACACTCAAAGTATCCTTATACTCAAGAAAATACTCAGAATATTGTAGAATAAGAATTTCTGATATTGAAGTGGTGTGTTTTAGGAGGGAGGGTTGCCCTCCTTTTATAGCACAATTCTTGAGGAGAAAAAAAACAACACCTAACTAACTTTTTGCCAAATTTCTTTTCGCCTAACTTCATTATGCCTAACCTCTCATATTTTCATTATTGAGGCCCACCCTTTGAAACAATTAGAGCTTTGCAGGCAAATCTTACATTTTGCAATAATGGAGGGCCCACACTATTTGAAAAACAAACATTTCAGGTAATTTCTCCATCAACCATTCTTAGAAAAAGAAAAAAACATTCCAAATTCATTTTGATTATTTCCGTCCTTTAACCACATGCTTATATATATATATATAATATTATTATTATTATTTAAACAATTATAATATATTTTAATAATATATTTGAATGAATATTTTATCAGAGAAATAATTGTAATTCCACAGAAAATATGCCCAACTTTCAACAATTATTTCATGCTAAAAATTCCTTCATTTAAATAAAAAATGAACCAATATCCACCACATAATAATTAATATTATAAGCTCACAATATCAACAACCAGATCATTCCCAGGAAAGAGGGGGCTTTCCGATAAGAATTTATCCTTATTGGCGCACAATTAGATGACCAAAGCCCTTTCCTCGACATAATTTTCTAGACATTGTCAATAATGCTAACTAATAATATGAATAATTGTGTCGCGACAATTATTGATTTAATAATATAAAATATTGTGCAGATGAAACTATGACAATAATTGAATCAATAATATGAGATACTATGCAACAATTACTATGGCAATTATTGAATAAAACTGAGTGACTTTGCACGTAAGCATCAATAATCAAAGATACTGTACAATATCGTGTGCTACTAAACAACCACGCGTATTACTGTACTTTTATCAACGGTATTTCAACAGTTAACGATAAAAATTTCGCCGTTATTTTCATAAAAAGATATTTCTGTCATTTTCTAACTCTGACAATAATTCTGTTGTGGGGTCTACCAATGATTGTGTCGTCGTACGAATATTCCCTGATAAAACGAATATTCTCCGACCAACCGAATATTTTATAATAACTTGCTTACTTTGCAAAATTTATAAATATTACCCACAACTATAACATTATAACAAATTCACACCTTAATATTCACAAATATAATTCAAGAAAAATTAATCATTATTTATGAAAGTTGGGGTCTTACAACCTCCCCTTCTTATGAAATTTCGTCCTCGAAATTAGGGTACATACTTGGTATGTCGAAGAGGTGAGGATACCTTGATTTCATTTCCAATTCTAACTCCCAGGTCATTTCCTCAACATCGTGGTTTCTCCATAAAACTTTGACTTGAGGTATAACCTTGGAGCGTAGAATATGTTCCTTCTTATCCAAGATTTTAACAGGTACCTCTTCATACGTTAAGTCTTCGGCTATCTCATGTGGTTCTAATTCAATAATGTGGTTCGGGTCTTCCACATATTTACGTAACATAGATATGTGAAAAATGTTATGAACACGAGACAAACTTGGCAGTAAGGCGAGTCTATAAGCCATAGTTCCTACTCGATCAAGGATTTTAAATAGGCCAATGAATCGAGGATTAAGCTTTCCTCTCTTTCCAAATCTTGTAACTCCTTTCATGGAGCAACACGTAACTACACATGTTCTCCAACATTGAATTCCACGTCCTTTCGATGAAGATCAGAATAACTCTTTTGTCGATCTTGTGAGGTCTTTATACGTTGCCGGATCATTTGAATCTTTTTCATAGTAATACGTACCAACTCCGGTCCCAACAACGTTGCTTCACACACCTCATCCCAGCATACGGGAGAACGACACTTTCTTCCATACAACGCCTCAAATGGGGCCATGCCAATACTTGCTTGATAACTGTTGTTGTAGGAGAATTCCACCAATGGCAAGAACTTGTCCCAACTTCCTTTGAAGTCAAGGACACAGAGTCTTAATAGATCCTCCAGAGTTTGAATAGTCCTCTTCGACTACCCGTCCGTCTGAGGATGATATGCCCAACTGAATCGCAAATTCATGCCCATAGCTTTCTGCAAACTGACCCAAAATCGTGAAGTAAATCTTGGGTCTCAATCAGAAACTATGGATACTGGCATACCATGCAGTCTTACAATCTCATTTATGTACATACGAGCAAGACGTTCAAGTGAATAAGTTTATCGTATAGGTAAGAAATGAGCAGACTTGGTCAATCTATCAACAATGACCCAAATTGCATCTATGCCTTGAGAAACCTTGGGAAGACCGGTAACGATATCGATGGTAATGTGCTCCCACTTCCTTTCTGGAATTTCAAGTGGTTGTAATGGACCTTTTGGCACTTGATGCTCCGCCTTGACTCGTTGACAAGTTAGACATCTTGAGATAAACTCCGCGATCTCTCTTTTCATATTGCTCCACCAAAATGTATGTCGAAGATCACGATACATTTTGGTACTCCCAGGATGGATTGCAAATGGTGTGTTGTGCGCCTCCATCATGATCTTATACTTCAAATCAGAGTCGTTAGGAACACAAAGTTTGGAGTTTACTCTAAGTATTCCTTCTTCATCTATTCTTGCTTCAGGAATAACACCTTCTTGCACTTTCTCCTTCATACGCATCAGCTCCAGGTCTGTAGTTTGAGCATCTTTAACTTTATCGATTAAAGTCAGTTCTACTCGTATATTTGCCATCATCACGTGGGTCCTTAGAGTCTTTATCTCTATCTCCATCCTTTGCAAGTTATATAACATGGGCCTTTGCGTTGACAATATCGCACTCGTACCCGCATATGATCTTCTACTCAATGCGTCAGCTACCACGTTCGCTTTTTCAGGATGATATTGAATGGTATGATCATAATCTTTCAACAGTTCAAGCCAATGTCGTTGCCGCATGTTGAGTTCCTTTTGAGTGAAGAAATATTTAAGGCTTTTATGATCCGTAAAGATCTCCACCTTCTCCCCATACAGGTAATGCCTCCAGATTTTAAGTGCGAAAACAGGAGATGCCAACTCTAGATCATGAGTAGGATAATTCCTATCATATTCTTTGAGTTGTTATAAGGCATAGGCTATAACTTTCCCATGTTGCATGAGAACACATCCTAAACCTTTGCCTGAAGCATCAATGTAGATGACAAATCCCTCTGAACCAGATGGTATTGTCAGAACAGGTGCTGAAATGAGTCTCCTCTGGAGTTCTTGAAAACTCTTCTCACATTCCTCGCTCCAACTGAATTTTGTATCTTTCTGAGTAAGCTGAGTTAATGGAGTAGCGATTCGAGAAAACCCTTCTACGAATCTCCGATAATAACCAACTAAGCTGAGAAAGCTACGTACTTCGGTCACTGACTTAGGTTGCTCCCAGCTTTGAATTGCTTCAATCTTTGCCGGGTCAACAGATATTCCATGATTTGATATCACGTGCCCAAGGAATGCTACTTCCTCAAGCCAGAACTTGTATTTCTTCAACTTGGCATATAACTTGTTTTCACGAAGCTTTTGAAGTATCAGTCTCAAGGGTTGCTCATGATCTTCACGGCTTTTGGAGTGTATGAGAATGTCATCAATAAAGATAACAACAAAATGATCCAAATATTCCTTGAATACTCGGTTCATCATATCCATGAAGGCAACAGGAGCATTAGTCAATCCAAAAGACATGACTAGGAATTTGTAATGCCCATACCGAGTTCGGAAAGCAATCTTTGGAATGTCCTCAGTTTTAAGTTTTAACTGATGATATCCAGAACAAAGATCAATCTTTGAAAAGAATTTGGCACCTTGCAACTGGTTAAACAAGTCATCAATACGAGGTAACGGGTACCTATTTTTGATGGTGACATGATTCAACTCCCGATAATCAATACAAAGTCGCATACTTCCATCTTTCTTTTTCACGAATAGAATAAGAGCACCCCAAGGAGACATACTAGGACGAATGAAACCGATGTATAATAATTCCTGTAGTTGGGTTTTTAACTCCTGAAGTTCAATAGGAGCCATTCGATAAGGGGCTTTGGAAATGTATTTTGTACCGGATTCAAGGTCGATAAAAATTCAATTTTACGCTCTGGGGGTAGGCTAGTGTAATAACCTAAGATTTCAAATGATTCGAATTTTACGAATAATTTTTTTTATTTAGTTAATATTAATATTGACTGTTAATATTGTACTGTTTATCTGTGATACGAGTTTCGAGAAGTGGTCAATTTATGTATTGACTGATAAATAAAAGTAGAGTAGTGCTTAACAGCTTAAGAAACCCTAACCCTAGTTATAGATGGGGATTCAATAGAAAATATAATTAAAATAATTATATTGATGAGTACATGTTTGTACTGTATAGAATTTTTGATCAATGATTGATCGGATATGGTTTAAAATTTATAAACCCTAATAAGAGATTAGAAACCCTAACCTCAGATTAAAAACCCTAACGCATAGTTAGGAACCCTAATCGAAAGTCGGGAAATCCTAATTTAAAATTTGGGAATCCTAAACCCTAATTAGGAAACCCTAATCCTATTTCCTATTTTAAAAACCCTAATAACAAATTTTTAGAAACTAAAGTTGTAAAACCTAAGGGTTAGAACCTTAGGGTTAAACCCTAAGGGTTTGAATAAAAGTCTAGTATGCCATTAAAATTTCAATGAGAATGTCCAAATTGCCCTTTTAGAATATTTTTAAGAACTAACTTGAAAATCTTACCATATCAAGAGTTGGTAACCTACTAATGTTGACTTGCATGACCTAAAATCTCCAGCAAATCTAGTAAAGATATCAGCCATTGCATTATATCACATTATATAAGAGATCTACAAGAGAGAAAGTGCATGTATTTGGTTTATTTTCATATAAGCTCTCACTAACTCTCTCTCTCTCTCACTAAGACCTCCGAAATTCTAAAGTGTCTCAGTCCCCTAAACAGCTCCTAGATCACCTAAGAACAGATTGGAAATCGAAGATCAAAACTTGGAACTAAAAGGTATAAAAACCCTAACCCTATTTGATCTTATATGGCAAGAAATATTTTGTGTTTAAGTGTTTAATCTTGTGTTATAGAATGTTTTTAGATGATCTATGATGATCCATCATGGATCCATAGCATCAAAGACATTAAAAGTTGAAGTTTTTCAAAACTGCCCAAGAACATTATTTGTGGTCTAATAAGCTAATGTCAGGAGCCACAAATTCTTCTTTGTGCATGATTTTTCCTGTTTTATGTGTTAGATGCATAGTCTGACATGAGGTTGTTGTTCTGGAAGTGAAATAATAGTCATTTGATGTCTAGATTGAATGTTATAATCGGTCAAAACCCGTTGACCGGGCATGACCAGACGAAATCTGGGTAACCCAGAAATTCGTTTCAGTGTCTGACAAGTTTCGTTAGCCCTAGATCTGTCAGTTGTAAAGTGATTTGATAATATGTTTGTATTCAGTTTATAGCCTGGCATATGTGCTTGATATTTATGGCCTTAGATCATGTAAACAATCAACCGATTGTAATGAATAGGTGGTCAAAGTAGGCCACTTACACTGATTTAGCGTTTCTGGAAAACCCAGAAACCAGATGAACTTGTCTTCTGACAAACTCTGACCGAATTGAATCTGGAGTTTATGATGTAGTTAGACTGAGATCATGGTATATACATGTTCCTTGACATGAGTAATATAGTTCTGAACCTTAATAACACCGATACAATGACTGGATCATAAACTTAATTGAGCTTGAAAGTGTCTAGTCGACACTGTCTGGGTTTCTGGGTTACCCAGAAAACCCAGATTTGATCTGACAGTGACTTTAAGAGGCTGGATTTACTTGTTTGGATGTTGTGTGACCAAGATGTTTGTTGATAATTGTAGTGTTACATACACACTACTAAATCAGTGTCTTAGCAAGCTAAGAACATGCTTGATCTGAGAATCATAGTTGGTCAAATAGAGACCCTTGTGAATTGAGCTGTCGGTGTTCTTGAGGCTCAAGAACACCAACAGCGACGCTTAGTGTCGCTATAGGCTATAGCGACAGTTTTTAATATTTTTAATTTCTGATTTTACGTAAATTAATTAAAAATAGAAATAAATTTCTAAAAAATTATAAAAATTATTTTAAATTATGAAAAATAACTTTTGACAAATTGGGATATTTTTCATTAATATTTATAATTATTTGAATATTAATGATACTTAATTTATTTAATTAGTGTATTAAATAAATTAGAGAAAAATGATTTTAATATTATAAAAATCATTTTAAATAAGAATAATATATTTAAAAATATTTTGAGTTATAAAATATAACTTTTAATATTTTTAGAGAATTATCATTAATAATTTAATATTAATGATATTAAATTTATTTAATTATTATATTAAATAAATGAATTAAAAATGTTTTAATATTATTATAAAAAAATTTAAAGAAGAATAAAGTGTTTAAAAATATTTTGGATTATAAAATATAATTTTCAATATTTTGGAGAATTCTCATTAATAAATTAATATTAATGATATTAGATTTATTGAATTAGTATATTAGAAAAATGATATGAGAGAAAAATGATTTTATTGATTTAAAAATCATTTAAAATGAGAAAAGTGATATAAAAATATTTTAAGTTATAATTAATGACTTTTAATATTTTGATGATAATTTCATTAATAGTTAAATATTAATGGTGATGGTTTAAAAATGATTTTAAAAATCATTTAAATAGAATATTAATGATTTAAAAATATTTTAAGTTATTATTAATAACGTTAATATTTTGATAAATGCATCATTAATATTTTAATATTATTAAATATTAATGATGATGGAATTAAACAGTATTTAAATCATTTAAAAATGATTTTGGTGTTTGAAAAATTATTATAAATTATAATAATTATTTTTAAATTATTAAAAGCTTTCAAAAAATATTATAAATGATATACGACTTATCTAATATAATATTGAAGCTTAGAGACCAAGTTTAATTGACAATAAATGTGAATATTGTCGGATAGGGTGACCAGTACACCCAGAATAGACCGAAGTCCAACCAGACCGAACTAGTTGGACTTGATAAGTGTTTATATAGTTATAAACACTAATGTGACTATGTGGTATTGAGCCTAGGAGAAAGATTGACTGTAAATTTCTGTGATACATGTTATGAAATATTGTTCTAATTGTGAGACCGATATTATTGGTTATAGGTCTTTCGAATGCAGATAAGTTTATAGTGTAGTAGTAATCAACGAAGAAGGCAAGTTTCCTTAACTCAACCTTGAGTTAATATTGTTCAATTATTATGGTGGTTAATTATTGTTAATTAGACCACGTCCAAGAATTTATTGTTGATTATTCGTAGTTAGTGCATATTTATTAATTCAAATTGAATCAATGATTCTGAAAACATATTCAGAGAATAATTATTGTTGGATATTCACATCCGTAGAAGCTATTAATGATTGTAAATAGGACAAATAATTCATGTCTAATGTAGAATTGTGTTGAGAAGTGTCTTCGCCAATTATTCTGGCTGGATGAACAATTGTTAGAACTTGATAGGTTTGAGAAGAGAATTCAATTAATATTGATCGATGCCAATTATTTCGGCTAGATCAAGAAAGTGATTAGATATTGAAATCATAATATTTCGTTGTTAAATCAAATTCTGATTCAAAGACTGAGAAGAACAACCTTTTATACAAAGGAAACATATTTGGTCGTATATTCGGCCTTTGCGCGCGTGTAAGTATTATGCATAATATAGAGTACAAGGAGTTGGACGCTCTAAGTACTTGCAGAGGGGTATGACTTAATCTTTATGGTTATTTGATACACCTGGGTATATCAAAGTATATCTTTGATAGTTACTCGACAAGTAAGTTCTAGATCCCTGTGATCACTCGGCATAACTCTGGAAAATATTTCCATCTTGTTCTTTGGGTATATCAAAGTAAATCTTTGATAGTTACTCGAAAAGATAACTTTAAGATCATTTAAGATCATTCAGTATACACCCTGGAGAATATCTCTAAATTGTTATTCATTAGAATATCGTAGAAACTTTGAAAGTGTTGCACTCTTTCATTATCAAATTATTGTGTTGCATAGATTGTGAGAAGACTTATTAGAAATTAGAGATTTGTTCCCCGAACTTTGGTTTCATTCTATCAAAATAAATAGTCCGTTCTTATGGATTCTTATACATTTATTGTATGTCTTAACTTGCGGGGAAAATTTGTTTCTCACCCTTGCTAAATAAAACTTTTCAGCTAGGGACGAAGTGGTAGGAGGTGCTGTAAAGGACAAGGGCAAAGGCATTATAATAAATTAGTTATGAATAGTATTATTATTATGTTATGTTGGTAAACCCTTTTTGTATATCTAAAGGGTATGTTTGAAATGTTAAGGTTAGAGAACCTGGGGACTAATGTATTAACTTTATAAGTTAATGTGGTGTAATATTCTATTCATTAATGAATGGGTAATTAGATGCTTATTATATTGTGGATCATGAACACCAAACTCAGGGGTCAGGTAACCCAGATTTGGGGGTGTCATAGGTTGGTATCAAAGCTGTAGGTTATAAACCTTAAGTAGGGTGGGGAAAACCCTAGGATTATAACCATAAGCAAAATCTAGAATACTCATGTAGAGTACTAAGTGAGGGATTGCCGAAGTGCATCCATAGTGAGATATGTGGTCACATAGTGTGAGAATTTCGTACTGGTGATGTACTAATCAAGTTGTTTAAACTGACTGTAGGATGTCAGGAGAAGATGAAATGAGTATGGAGATGCCAGCGGCTGTTGCACCAGTGCCAGCAGCCGAGGTGCCAGCACAGAGTAAGTTAGTGGAAGAAGTGGGAAAAGATGAACTTATGTTCAATCTGGGGAGTGATCATGATAATTATCCCGACATGTATCTGAGTGGTGATGATGAGGCGGAGTCTGAAGAAGCTAAGGTGGAGAAAGGGAATAAGACCAAAGTAGGAGAACAAGATCAAGTATCTGCAGAAGTTTAGGAACTCTGGAGTAAAGTATTTCTCTTGGAGGAGTTATGGAAGACGGAGCGAGCGTTACACAAAATGACTGAAGAACGGAATGAGCTCAAGGCGCAGGTAGAAAGGATGAAGACTGAAGGTGGCGGATCGTCTGAAGGAACACTCAAGCTGAAGGGAAATAATAAGATAAAGAGGGACAACGACAGCGATAATTCTGAAAATTCAAACCCAGAAGAAGCAAGTCTGTTGCAAGTGTGGGAAGACTCACGTGGGAGAATGCATGATGTGGAAGAATGTGTGCTTCAATTGTAAGCAGGAAGGACATATTTCCTTACATTGTCCTAAGCCAAATATGAGGAAGTGTTTTTTATGTGGAAGAACAGGTCACAGATTCAACAAGTGTCCCAACAAGAAGAAGACTGGTGAAGGGAGTGGACAGTAGATAGTTTAAGTTTGAGCGTTATTATCTTTTGGTAGAAGATTATGATATTAAGGGTTATAATATTGAGAACGATATTTGAACATATATAAATATATATTTTTGTATGAATAAAATCTTTATTTTATATATGAATATAAGATTAAGATTAATTTGTGAGTTCTTAAAACTCATACTTATGGTAAGTTCATGACTCATAATTATATGAAATGTTTCTGAACCCCTCAGCGAATGGACACCAAAGGTCTGACTAGGATAAGTTTATACACTCATACAATTGTGGCAAGTTACTGAAATCATAAGTGTGGTAAGTTTGAAGAACTGGGAATAGCTATGCGTGAATGGAGAATTATAACTTTTTGTGTAAAGTTATGTTTTTAATCCTAATATTTGATTAAAAAGGGATAGTTGTATATGTTAAGTACTAAATGTACTATGTGCTATTTGAATAAATATGCGATTATATGAGAACTATGTGTTGAATTCTTATTGTGTTAAGAATTTGTGTAAAAAAAGAATTAATGTAAGATTTTTATTTAAATCAGATCATGCCGCCTAGACGACAGAATCGAAATTAAAAAGAAGAGCAGTCGGTGAATAATGAAGGAGGTCAAGCTGACCCAATGAAGAATTTCGTGGATATGCTAGCCCAAGCTATGGGAAATAGAGCTCCAGCAAGAGGAAGAGTGAGAGAACAACCAGCTGATAGATTGGCTAACTTCAAAGACTTTAAAGCGGTAGGACCGCCTGAATTCAAAGGAACCACGGATCTAATTAAAGCCCAAACTTGGATAAAGGAGATGGAGAAAGAATTCGTTATCGCCAGAGTAGTGGAAGAGCAAAAGACAGCTTTTGCAACATATTTGATGAAGGGAGAAGCCAATTATTGGTGGGAGACTAATTAGGCGAGAGCTGGTACAGCTGTGGTGACTTGGACAAGTTTCAAGGAGTTGTTCTTTGAGAACTACTTTTCGTCGAGTATGCAAGCTCGGATGGAAGTTAAGTTCTTAGAACTAAAGTAGGAGAATATGTCGGTTTCTGAGTATGCTGCCAAATTCAACGAGTTAGCGAGATTTGCACCTCATCAGGTGGACACAGAAGCAAGAAAGGCCAGAAGATTTGAGAATGGATTGAATCCAGGGATATACAACAAAGTAGCCATGTTGTAGATTAATACGTTCGCGGTTTTGTTGGAAAAAGCGTTAATTGCTGAAGGAATGAGTGAAGCTGCATCTCGATATCACCAAGAGAAGAAGAAGAAGAAGATAAATGATGGAGGTAGTAGTGGTGGAGTAATTTGAACAAAAGGAAGGGGAGCGAGAATACCCAGTCGGGTAATAAGATAGAAGGGAATAAGAAACGGAGGGAGCCATGTGCGACATGTGGGAAGAACCATTCAAGAATTTGTTTGAAGAAGAAGGGAGTTTGCTATAACTGCGGTCAAGAGGGACACCTGTTACCTAATTGTCTTCGTCTGAAGAAAATACAAGGTTGTTATGCGTGTGGGTCGACAGATCATCTGGTTCGAAATTGTCCAAAGAGGAATGGGGAGAAGGAAAGTGTCAACAAGGGATCTGGTAGCGGAACCTGGGCGATTCGAGGACCTGCACAACCAAGAAGACCAACAGCCCGTACATTCAACATGACGGCGCAAGAGGTAGTGACTACTCAGGAGGTGGCAACAGGTAACGATTTCATTTAGAAATTTAATTACGCGAGTAATCTTGGTTAGATATTAATGTGAATGGTTTTCTTTTATAGATCGAAGTCACAGGTTAGAATATAAGACACAAATTAATATTATGTTGATAAAAATAAATTGATGATACAACTTTAAAAGATTGTAGAGAATAAGAAAGCGGTGATTCCGAGAACGGAATCCTTTTAAGGAGGGGTGAATGTAATAACCCGGGATTTCAAATAATCTGAATTTTACGAATAATTATTTATTTATTTATTTAATATTAATATTGACTGTTAATATTGTACTGTGTATCTGTGATACGAGTTTCAAGAAGTGGTCAATTTGTGTATTGACTAATAAATAAAAGTAGAGTAGTGCTTAACAGCTTTAGAAACCCTAACCCTAGTTACAGATGGGGATTCGATAGAAAATATAATTAAAATAATTATATCGATGAGTACGTGTTTGTACTGTATAGAATTTTTGATCGATGATTTACCGGATAAGGTTTAAAATTTATAAACCCTAATAAGATATTAGAAACCCTAATATCAGATTAGAAACCCTAACGCATAGTTAGGAACCCTAATCGAAAGCCGGGAAACCCTAATTTAAAATTTAAGAATCCTAAACCCTAATTAAGAAACCCTAATCTTAATTAGTAAACCCTAATATGATTGTTAACCATTAGTATAATTAGGAAACCCTAATTATATTTTAGTTATCTTAATTTCCTATTTTAAAAACCCTAATTACAAATTTTTAGAAACTAAAGTTGTAAAACCTAAGGGTTAGAACCTTAGGGTTAAACCCTAAGGGTTTGAATAAAAGTCTAGTATGCCATTAAAATTTCAATGAGAATGTCCAAATTGCCCTTTTAGAATATTTTTAAGAACTAACTTGCAAATCTTACCATATCAAGAGTTGGTAACCTACTAATGTTGACTTGCATGACCTAAAATCTCCAGCAAATCTAGCAAAGATATCAGCCATGTGCATTATATCACATTATATAAGAGATCTAAGAGAGAGAAAGTGCATGTATTTGGTTTATTTTCATACAAGCTCTCACCAACTCTCTCTCTCTCTCACCAAGACCTCTGACATTCTAAAGTGTCTCAGTCCCCTAAACAGCTCCTAGATCACCCAAGAACAGATTGGAGATCAAAGATCAAAACTTGGAACTAAAAGGTATAAAAACCCTAAGCCTATTTGATCTTATATGGCAAGAAATATTTTGTGTGTAAGTGTTTAATCTTGTGTGATAGGATGTTCTTAGATGATCTATGATGATCCATCATGGATCCATAGCATCAAAGACATTAAAAGTTGAAGTTTTTCAAAACTGCCCAAGAACATTATTTGTGGTCTGACAAGCTAATGTCAGGAGCCATAGATTCTTCTTTGTGCATGATTTTTCTTGTTTTATGTGTTAGATGCATAGTCTGACATGAGGTTGTTGTTCTGGAAGTGAAATAACAGTCATTTGATGTCTAGATTGTATGTTATAATCGGTCAAAACCCGTTGACCGGGCATGACCAGACGAAATCTTGGTAACCCAGAAATTCATTTTCAGTGTCTGACAAGTTTTCGTTAGCCCTAGATCTGTCAGTTGTAAAGTGATTTAATAATGTGTTTGTATTCAGTTTATAGCCTGACATATGTACTTGATATTTATGGCCTTAGATCATGTAAACAATCAACCGATTGTAATTAATAGGTGGTCAAAGTAGGCCACTTACACTGATTTAGCGTTTCTGGAAAACCCAGAAACCGGATGAACCTGTGTTCTGACAGACTTTGACCGGATTGAATTTGGAGTTGATGATGTAGTTAGACTGAGATCATGGTATATACATGTTCCTTGACATGAGTAATAATAACACCAATACAATGACTGGATCATAAACTTAATTGAGCTTGAAAGTGTCTAGTCGACACTGTCTGGGTTTCTAGGTTACCCAGAAAACCCAGATTTGATCTGATAGTGACTTTGAGTGGCTGGATCTACTTGTTTGGATGTTGTATGACCAAGATGTTTGTTGATAATTGTAGTGTTACATACACATTACTAAATCAGTGTCTTAGCCAGCCAAGAACATGCTTGATCTGAGAATCACAGTTGGTCAAATAGAGACCCTTGTGAACTGAGTTGTCCGTGTTCTTGAGGCTCAAGAACACCAACAGCGACGCTTAGTGTTGCTATAAGCTATAGCGACGGTTTTTAATATTTTTAATTTACGATTTTACGAAATTAATTAAAATAGAAATAAATTTCTAAAAATTACAAAATTATTTTAAAATTATTTTAAATTATGAAAAATAACTTTTAACAAATTGGGATATTTTTCATTAATATTTATAATTATTTGAATATTAATGATATTTAATTTATTTAATTAGTGTATTAAATAAATTAGATAATAATGATTTTAATATTATAAAAATTATTTTAAATAAGAATATTATATTTAAAAATATTTTGATTTATAAAATATAACTTTTAATATTTTTAGAGAATTATCATTAATAATTTAATATTAATGATATTAAATTTATTTAATTATTATATTAAATAATGAATTAAAAATGATTTTAATATTATAAAATCATTTTAAAAAAGAATAAAGTGTTTAAAATATTTTGAATTATGAAATGTAATTTTTAATATTTTTAGAGAATTCTCATTAATAAATTAATATTAATGATATTAGATTTATTTAATTAGTATATTAAATAAATGATAGAAAAATGATTTTATTGATTTAAAATCATTTAAAATGAGAAAAGTTATATAAAAATATTTGAAGTTATAATTAATGAATTTTATTATTTTGATGATAATTTCATTAATAGTTAAATATTAATGGTAATGGTTTTAAATGATTTTAATTATTTTAAAATCATTTAAATAGAATATTAGTGATTTAAAAATATTTGAAGTTATTATTAATAACTTTAATATTTTGACAAATACATCATTAATATTTTAATATTATTAAATATTAATGATGATGGAATTAAATAGTATTTAAATCATTTAAAATGATTCGGTGTATGAAAAATTATTATAAATTATAATAATTATTTTTAAATTATTAAAAGCTTCCTAAAAATATTATAAATGCTATATTACTTATCTAATATAATATTGAAGCTTAAAGACCAAGTTTAATTGACAATAAATGTGTAAATTATCGGATAGGGGGACCAGTACACCGAGAATAGACCAAAGTCCAACCAGACCGAAGTAGTTGGACTTTGTGACGCCCCCAAAATAGGTATACATCACCCATTTTGAGTTGCCAAATATATGGTACAGAAAACAACTACAACTTTATTATTACAATTATTGTGCAAAATACGACAACATATACTGTGAGTTTAAATACATATATTGTCTTCTAGATAATATCCACACCCAAATAAAGTCATCATTATAATTATTGATGCACTATTTTACAAAAATAGTAAGGACTGCTAAAACAACTGTCTAGGACCATCACTCTATACCCCGACTGGTTCTTGCTATATTCTCGCTTCCTAAAAAGAAAAATGGAACAAAAAGGAAAATGGTGAACTCAACTAGCCCAGTAAAGAATATTATGACTAAGATAATATACAACAAATTATCCTTAGTCTTCAACAGGAAAAAATCTGATAGAATATAATAGACAATAAGTTTTAGATCAACAACTGCAGCGAAAATAACAATTCATTTGAAGAGTTAAGTAGAGAATGAAATCTATTATCATCTATGAATTTAAAAGTCCATCATCAATATTTTATCCCTGTAACATCAATCAATATTCATCTTGAATCAAATATTCATCTTTGCACTACGGGCCAAAGATATTTATTTGTATCACCAGTTGGACATGTTCATTTCAACACCTGTTCATCTTTGCACTACGGGCCAAAGATATTCATCAGGTAATCATTCATCTTTGCACTACAGGCCAAAGATATTCATCAAGTATCACTATTAAGGACTGAGGATGATGAAAAACAATTTAAAGAATGAATCCAGAAAGATAAAAGGACAAAGATTAGAGATTCGTACTTTAGATAATTCAAGTTTAAAAACACTCCATAATAAAACATAATGGAGTAAAATTCAAGAATGAAGATCAAAATATGGATACAATCAAAGATAGTAACCATAATAGACATCTGGGACAAAGAAGAGAAAATTTTATTTTTTGGTGAATAGTGTCGTATTTGTGAATAGTACCATATACGTGAATAGTGCCGTATATGTGAATAGTAACCCCAACTCAAAAAAAAGGTAGAAATTTCACAATAAAATTCATATCAATATTTCGGCATAATGATATTGAAGAAAATAATATCATTTACAAAGAAAATAACACCCCTTACCTTAAAATAACAGTATTTCTGATCGAAATATCGGATGTAAAGCCGAAGGAAACTTGCACTGAATAGCAACTCTTAAAGTATCTAAATACTCACAAAATACGCTCGATAATATATATATAGAGAGAAAACTTGTTTCTGGTGTGATTTTTAATTCTAACCTAAACGCCTATTTATAGGAAAATACTAGAACGCCATATGAGACTAAATAATAAAATAATATTATTATTTTTCTTATCTTCTACGCCACCTTTGAACACAATTTAGCCCACCGTAATTGAAAGATTAATTCATCACATGTTTTCTACACCAACCAAAAGTGGGTCCCACCCATAATTTTAATAAAAATATTTAATTTCTGAAACTTCAATAATTCATAATAAATAGCCCTTTTATTAGAAAAATATAAGTTTTATGTCCATTCCATAGGAAATCAAATTCTCTACAACTTTGCAGAAGAAAGTTTTTCCAAATTCCAAATAGAAAATGTCCGAAGTCCACATACGGATGATTTTTAATACCTCCAATACGACAAAATACTGATAAAACACCTCAACATTAATTCCTTCAATTATATCAACATAAAAATAAATATTTCCTTCATTTATATCCACAAATAAAATAAATATTTCATTATCATATAAATCAATAATTAATTATTCACAAATAATATTACAGAATAATAATTATGACAACCAGGTCGTTCCCAGGAAAGAGGGGGCTTTCCGATAAGGATTTCTCCTTATTAGCGCGCAATTAGGTGACCAAACCTCTCCTTAGACAGAACTTCTTTAGACATTGCCAATAATGCTATCTAATAATATTATTCAAATAATATGAATTATTAATCGATAATGGAAATCTTTGTGCGTTGACAATTATTGAAACAACAATAATATAAAATATCAACGCAATAATTATTGAATCAATAAAATAAAATATTGAACAGTAAATACTGTAATAATTATTGAGTAGTGCCTTCTTAAGTAAGAATCAATAATTCAAAAATACTGTGCAATACCTTATGCTACTGTGAAACCACGCTTATTATTGTATTTTAACCACTAGGTAATCCAACAGTGTTAACGATAACAATTACGCCGTTATTTATAAAAACTCAAAGTTGTCATTTTCTTCATCTGACAGTTATTTTGTTATGGGGCCCACAAATGGCTGCGCCGTCGTACGAATATTCCCCGACAGTAAGAATATTCCACGACCAAACGAATATTCCCTGACAACAAATGGCTTCTCGTTTTTGGAATAACAACTTCTTGCATCTTCTTCTTCATATTCATCAGCTCCAGGTCTGTAGCTTGAGCAGTTTTAACTTTATAGATTAAAGTTGATTCTACTTGTATATTTGACATCATAACGTGGTTCCCTAGAGTCTTTAACTCTTTCTTTATCCTTTGTAAGTCGTACAAAATGGGTCTTTGTGTTAACAACATCGCACTCGTACCCGCATATGATCTTCTACTCAATGCGCCAGTTACTACGTTCACTTTTCTACGATGGTATTGTCAAAACAGGTGCCGAAATGAGTCTTCTCTTGAGTTCTTGGAAGCTCTTCTCACATTTCTCATTCCATCTGAATTTTGTATCTTTACGAGTTTGTTAAGTTAACGGAGTAGCGATTCGAGAAAATCCTTCCATAAATCTTCGATAATAACCAGCTAAGCCTAGAAAGCTAAGTATTTCGATTACTGATTGAAGTTGCTCTCAACTGTGAATCATATCCCAATCTTGGATATCACGTCATAATAGCACCTATTGTTTTACCACCACAGAAATATAGCGTCCCCTACGGAGAGTCTGGCTTTGGTGCATTCCACAAAGGAAGTCACCAGATAGAGGCTTGAGTACCAACTCTTGTAATTGGGTTTTTAACTCTTGAAGTTCAATAGGAGCCATTCGATAAAAGATTTTAGAAATGGGTTTTGTACCGGGTTTAAAGTCGATATATAATTCAATATCACACTCTGGGGGTAGGCCAGGAAGTTCTTCAGGAAATACGTCAGGAGATTTACTAACAAAAGAAATATTATTCAAATTTGCGTATTTTTTGTTTAAGTTCATAATATGGGATAAGAAAGCTTGACATCCGTTTTTTAATGAACGAATGGCTTTATGGCTTTATATGACTGTGATTGACTTTAGTGGTTTGGTTGCTTGAATTCGCATAACAGGTTGGTTAGGAATATGCAAACTAACAACCTTACGAAAATAATCAATTTTGGCATGATGAGTGGTTAACCAATCAATTCCTAAAATCACATCAAAAGCAAGTATCTTTAAAGAGATAAGGTCAATAGGTAATGTGATGGTACTAATTTGAATCAAGCAAATTTATAAATAGTGGATATAACGAAAGTTTCTCCTTACAGAGTTTCCATAGATAAGTCAAAGTCCAATTTCTCCGGAGTCAAGTTTAAACGTTGATCACAAGCATGGGAGATAAAAGAATGGGTAGAACTGGTATCTAATAAGGTATAGACTTCGCGATAATTTATAATTAACTAACACGTGATACCTTCGTTCGGGTTCCTCGCGTTTTGGGCGGTCACGACAAACGCTCTTCCAGAAACCATTGACTTTGTTTTGTCCGTATTCGCCTTTGGTGCCACCATCCCAGCTGGACTTAATTTCGTTACAGGACAAAATCGAGCTATATGGTCGTCTTTTCCATAATTGAAACACACCTTGGAAGGCTGTGAACAGTTTGGACTTATGTGTCCCTCCTCTCCGCATCTGTAACATCTAACTGGCGGTCGTTCTCCTCCCTAAGAATTTGTTATTGGTGCTGGTGCTGCTGCCGACGTCTTCCCGTCATCGTTAAATCTTCTCTTCTTAAAATTTCCACTTGAATTATTTCTTCTATTATCTTGGCCATGATTACCACTGAAGTGGTTACTATTTCTGGCATGATAATTTCCTCCACTATGGTTATCATTGTAACGATTATCGTTGCCACCGGTACGATTATCATCGAAGTATTGGTCATTATTCTTTGGTTGAGCTGACTCATTATCGCGCTCCAATAACTGAGCCCTATTCATAACATCTGAATATAAATAAAGTTTGTGAGAAATGAGGTATTGTCGTATTTTGGGTTTCAAACCTCGCAGAAATATTCGTGTCATTCTCTCCTCATTATCAACCAAATGGGATGTAAATCGGGACTACTCGGCAAACTTAGCTTCGTACTGCGACACGTTCATATTGTTTTTCTCCAGCTTGATGAACTCTACCTCCTTCATGTGACGAATACTTTCAGGAAAGTACTTGTCATTGAACAATTTCTGAAACGTTTCCTAAAACATATTGAGTTCGGCAGGCTGGGTACGCTTCACAGATTCTCACCAGTAATCTGCCTCACCACGGAACTTAAAGGTGGCGAATGGAACCTTCTGTTCCTCCGTGCATCCCAAGACATCGAATATCTTGGTAATTTTCTTGACCCACGTTTCCGCCTTAATCGGATCCGGCTTTCCCCAGAAATCTAGTGGTCCCAACTCCTTGAACTGCTTGGCTATGACAAACCGCGCGTTGTTATCATTTCCACTCGTATTTTGTAAACGAGTCTCCCTCGTCTGATTTTGATTGAACTGGAAAAAGCTTCTAAACATCCCATCATTCATCGTTTGTTCGGTAGTGTTGTTTACAAGAGGAATATTGCCTTCCTGTTGTACTATCTTAACCCTCCAAATGTATTTACTTAAGTACCAAACATATAATCATATCACTTTAGTTACATTCATATTCATTCAAATAGTACATATTACTTTTAGTACATAACACATACTATTGTAATCAATTACTATCCCTTTTTGACAAAAGTCAGGATTTATTGCTACAACTTTATACAAAAAGTTTAGATTTACAAAAATTATCTAAATATTCTTATAAAATAAGGATTACATTCATACAGATATATATATTAACATATATATACTCATCACTTATGATTACAATCTTAACTTATAATCTTACTGTCAAAAGGTACTACTGCTCAGGCTTAATCTTTCTATGGTACACTCCCTTCACCTGTCTGCTTCCTAGGACACTTGTTGAACCTGTGACCCATTCCACCATATGAAAAACATCCTCCTTTCTTCAGCTTAGGACAATTTGGTGAAACTTGTCCTTCCTGGCCACAATTGAAACACACCTTTTTACCCATCATACATTCTCCCCAAATGAATCTTTCCACACTTGTGCCTTCAGATCGTTTCGTTCTTCTATCATCTCGTGCAATGCCCTTTCCGCCTTCCAGAAGAAATACCTTATTCCGTAGTTCCTGAACTTCTGCAGATACTTGGCCTTTTTCAATTCCCACACTACCTTTTTCTCCAATCTCAACCTTAATTTCTGACTCTACCTTAGTTTCTTTAGAATCTACTTCTTCCTTTTCATTCAGCCCCATTTCGGGATACTCGCCATGATCGCTTCCCAGATTTACCATAAGTTCGTCTCTTATAAATTCTTCAACTGACTCGCTCTAAGCTGACACCTCGGCTAAGGACATTGGTGCAACAGCTGCCAACCTCTCCGTAACTATTTCATCATCTCCGGACATCCTCCAATCGATTTTAAACAATCTTAATTTGTACATCACCAGTACACAATCCATAAACACTAGGTGTCCACATATATTACTATTGATGAATTTCATCAATCCCTTGCTTATATCTCTAAATGAGTTTTCTCTATCTTTCTTATGGTTATAATCCTAAGGTTCCCCCCCCCACTTAAGGTTTATAACCTACATCTTTGATACCAACCTGTGACGCCCCCAAATTCGGGTTACCTAAGCCCGGGTCTGGTGCTCACTGTAAGACCCCAACTTATTATAAATAAAATTGAATTTCTCTATTTATTATCTTGAAATAATAAGGTGATAATTTGATATAATACTTTGGTTATGGGTGAAATGTGAAAATTTTGCAAAATAAGCAAGTGGTTATAAAATATTCATTTTTGTCGAGGAATATTCGTTTGGTCGTGGAATATTCTTGTTGTCGGGGAATATTCGTACGACGACACAACTATTTGTGGGCCCCATAACTTGGAATAATCGCTTGGATGAAGAAAATGACAAGTTTGAGTTTTATAAATAACGGCGTAGTTATTACAAGTTAACAATTGTTGGAATACTTGGTGGTTAAAATACATGAATACGGCATGGTTGCAGTGATACTACCGGTATTACAGTTATTTTTGAATTATTGATTCTTACGTAAGAAGGCACTACTCAATAATTGTTACAATAATTATTGTTTAATATTTTATTTTATTGATTCAATAATTGCTATGTTGATATTTTATATTATTATTGTTTCAATAATTATCACTGCACAATATTTCCCATTATCAGATTAATAATTTATATTATTTGAATAATATTATTAGATATCATTATTAGCAATGTCTAGAAAGTTCTGTCAAGGAGAGGTTTGGTCAACTAATTGCGCTCCAGTAAGGAGAAATCCTTATCTAAAGCCCCTTTTCTTGGGAACTACCGGTTGTCATTATTGTGATTCTGTAATATTATTTATGAATAATTATTTATTGATTTATATGATAAGGAAATATTTATTTTATGTGGATATAAATGATGGATATATTTTATGCGGTTGTAAATGAAGGAATTAAAGCTGAGGTGTTTAATCAGTATTTTGTCGAAATGAAGAACAAAATATGGGATTTTCAGAAAAATTAGTTTATTACTTGATTTTGAAAAATTCATAACTTTTTGTGTATAATGAGTTAGAAGATGAGCCATATATCAAAAGAAAGCCCTGGAAGTAAGCTAACCGTAGAAATTGGAATCACCCAAAAATTCTTTGTGGATTTTTCGTGGTGACTGTTTGAATGAAACTGTTACAAAGGACTCATAGTCCAAAAAATCAGTTTTCTTAAGCTATATTGCGTGAGTTATAAATTTTAATCCAATCGTTGGATCGTTGTGATTTTTAGATATGTTATACGTATATAAGTTAAGTATATGTCCACAAATTTTGAACTGTTAAAAATTAATGTATGATTTGTTATGAATTTTATGAGGTATTGAAAATCGCCCGTTTGTGGATTTCAGATATTTTCTGTTTGGAATTTGGAAAAACTTAAAGCTACAAAGTTGTAGAGAGTTCGATTTCGTATGGATTGGACATAAAATTCATATTTTTCTGATAAAAAAGCTATTTATTATGAATTATTGATGTTTCTGATTATTGTTTAAATGGTAAAACATTTTGAAAATTTCTAGAATTGGTGGGCCCCACTTTTGGTTGGTGAGAAATGTGCTCAATATTTCCCATTGGTGGGCCCCACTTTTCAATAATTATCACTGCACAATATTTCCCATTATCAGATTAATAATTTATATTATTTGAATAATATTATTAGATAGCATTATTGGCAATGTCTAGAAAGTTCTGTCAAGGAGAGGTTTGGTCACCTAATTGCGCTCCAGTAAAGAGAAATCCTTATCAGAAAGCCCCCTCTTTCTTGGGAACGGCCTGGTTGTCATTATTGTGATTCTGTAATATTATTTGTGAATAATTATTTATTGATTTATATGATAAGAAAATATTTATTTTATGTGGATATAAATGATGGATATATTTTATGCGGTTGTAAATGAAGGAATTAAAGCTGAGGTGTTTTATCAGTATTTTGTCGAAATGAAGAACAAAATATGGGATTTTCAGAAAAATTAGTTTATTACTTGATTTTGAAAAATTCATAACTCTTTGTGTATAATGAGTTAGAAGATGAGCCATATATCAAAAGAAAGCCCTGGAAGTAAGCTAACCGTAGAAATTGGAATCACCCAAAAATTCTTTGTGGATTTTTCGTGGTGACTGTTTAAATGAAACTGTTACAAAGGACTCATAGTCCAAAAAATCAGTTTTCTTAAGCTATATTGCGTGAGTTATAAATTTTAATCCAATCGTTGGATCGTTGTGATTTTAGATATTTTATACGTATATAAGTTAAGTATATGTCCACAAATTTTGAACTGTTAAAAATTAATGTATGATTTATTATGAATTTTATGAGGTATTGAAAATCATCCGTTTGTGGATTTCAGATATTTTCTGTTTGGAATTTGGAAAAACTTAAAGCTACAAAGTTGTAGAGAGTTCGATTTCGTATGGATTGGACACAAAATTCATATTTTTCTGATAAAAAAGCTATTTATTATGAATTATTGATGTTTCTGATTATTGTTTAAATGGTAAAACATTTTGAAAATTTTTAGAATTGGTGGGCCCCACTTTTGGTTGGTGAGAAATGTGCTCAACTTTTATTTCAAATGTCGTGGGTGGAAATAGTAGCAGGTAAAGCCATCAGGTAGCAGGTCAAGTCTGCTTCGGCGTGCTAGCATTTTCCTATAAATAGGTGCTTAGGTTAGAATTGAAAATCATACCAGAAACATAAGCTTTCTCTCTCTGTATTATCGACCATATTTTGTGAGTATTTAGATACTTTGAGAGTTGCTATTCAGTATAAGTTTCATTCAACATCATATCCGATATTCCATTCCGAAGTACTGTTTCTTTGAGGTAAGGGATGTTATTTTCTTTTTAAATGATATTATTTTCTTCAATATCATTATGCCGAAATATTGATATGAGTTTGATTGTGGAATTTCTATCTTTTTGTGTCGGAGTTACTATTCACGTATACGACACTATTCACGTATACGACACTATTTACCAAAAAATGAAATTTTCTTTTTTTCATCTCAGATGTCTTTTATGGTTACTATCTTTGATTGTATCCATGTTTTGATCTTTATTTTTGAATTCTACTTCACAATTGGTTATTATGGAGTATTATTGAATTTGGATAAACCGAAATATGAATCCCTAATATTTGTCCTTCTGTCTCACTGGATTCGTTCTCTAAAATGTTTTTCATCATCCTCAGTCCTTAATGGTGATACTTGATGAATATCTTTGGCCTATAGTGTAAAGATGTATGATTACATGATGAATACCTTTGGCCCGTAGTGCAAAGATGAACAGGTGTTGAGATGAACATGACCAACTGGTGATACAAATGAATATCTTTGGCCCGTAGTGCAAAGATGAATATTTGATGTAAGATGTATATTGATTGATGTTAAAGGGATAAAATATTGATGATGGACTTTTAAATTCATAGATGATAGTAGATTTCATTCTCTACTTAACTCTTCTAATGAATTGTTGTTTCCGCTGCAGTTGTTGATTTAAAACTTGTTGTCTATTATATTATATCAGATTTTCCCTGTTGAAGACTAATTAGGATAATTTGTTGTATATTATCTTAGTCATAATATTCTTTACTGGGCTAGTTGAGCTCACCCTTTTTCTTTTTTGTTCCATTTTTCTTCTCAGGAAGCGAGAATATAGTAGGAACCAGTCGGGGTATAGAGTGATGGTCCTAGATAGTTGTTTTAGCAGTCCTCACTATTTTTGTATAATAGTGCATCAATAATTGTAATGAGGACTTTATCTGGGTGTGGATATTGTCTAGAAGACAATATTTGTATTTAAACTCACAGTTTGTGTTGTCGTATTTTTCATGATAATTGTAATAATGATGTTGTAGTTGTTTCTGTACCATGTTTTTGGTGACTCAGAATGGGTGGTGTATACCTATTTTTGGGGCATCACAGTTGGTATCAGAGCTTAGGGATATGGTCTCTGGCTGAGATCGGGGAATAGAACTAGGAGGGGAGAAACGAGTAAATCCTTCGCTAGTGTGTCCTACCTAAGCTTATCTGTTGGCCAGTCATAATATAGGGATATTATGTGATATGTTAATTTGTTTAATTAACCCTTATTTTATGGCAGTATTTAAGAATGGTAGCTGAGAACGTTAACAATGGAGTGTATGAGATTGTGGAAACACCTTTAGTTACAAATCAGGAGAACGTGCAACAGGAAGGCAATAGTCCTCCTGTAAACAACACTAACGAGCAAACGATGAATGATGGGATGTTTAAAAACTTTTTGCAGTTCATGCAAAATCAGACGAGGGAGACTCGTGTACAAAATACGGGTGGAAATGATAACAACGCGCGGTTTGTCACAGCAAAGCAGTTCAAGGAGTTGGGACCACTAGAATTCTTTGGAAGGATGGATCCGATTAAGGCGGAAACATGGGTCAAGCAAATTACCAAGATATTAGATGTCTTGGGATGTACTAAGAACAAAAGGTTCTATTCGCCACCTTTATGTTCCGGTGGTGAGGCAGACATCGGGTGGGAATCAGTGAAGCGTGCATCAAATTACGCACTCAACATGTCTTGGGAAAGATTTCAAAAACTGTTCAATGACAAGTACTTTCCTGAAAGTATTCGTCATATGAAGGAGGTAAAGTTTATTAGATTGGAACAGAACAACATGACGGTGTCCCAGTACGAGGCGAAGTTCGCGGAGTTATCCAGGTTTGCACCTCATTTGGTGGAGAATGAGGAACGAATGACGCGAATGTTTTTGTGAGGTTTGAAACCCGAAATACGTCAATACCTTATCTGTCACAAATTTTCTCTATATTCAGATGTTGTCAACAGGGCTCAATTATTGGAGCGAGATATTAAACCGAGGGACCACAACCAGGGTCATATCGGTGACAACAGTCATCGGAGCGATGATAACCAGCGAGGAGAGAAAAATACGAAAAAAAGCGGTAACCACTCGGGTGGTAATCGTGGTCATGATAATAGGAGAAGTGAGTCAAGTGGAAATTTCAAAAAGAGGAGATTCAACAATGATGGGAAAACATCAGCAGTAGCAGCATCACCAACAACAAATCCTAGGGTAGTAGAATGACCGCCAGTTAGATGTTATAGATGTGGAGAAGAGGGACACATAAGTCCAAACTGTTCACAGCCTTCCAAGGTGTGTTTCAATTGTGGAAAATAATGCCATATAGCTCAATTTTGTCCTGTAGCAAAATCAACTCCAGCAGGGATGGTGGCACCAAAGGCGGATACGGACAAAACAAAGTCGGCGGTTTCTGGAAGAGCGTTTGTCGTGACTGTCCAAAACGCGAAGAAGCCAAATGAAGGTATCACGGGTTAGTTAATTATAAATTCTTGCGAAATCTATACCTTATTAGATACCGGTTCTACCCATTCTTTTATCTCCCCTGTTTGTGCTCAACGTTTAAACTTGACTCCGGAGAAATTAGACTTTGGCTTATCTGTGGAAACTCCGTTGGGAGAAACTTTTATCATATCCACTGTTTATAAATTTTATTTGATCCAAGTTGGCACAATCACATTACCTGTTGATCTTATCTCTTTAAAGATACTTTCATTTGACGTGATTTTAGGGATTGATTGGTTAACTACTCATTATGCCAAAATTGATTGTTTTCATAAGGTTGTTAGTTTTCATATTCCTAACCAACCTGTTATGCGAATTCAAGCAACCAAACCATTGAAGTTAAACACTTTCATATCAAGCCATAAAGCCATTCGCTTATTGAAAAATGGATGTCAAGCTTTCTTAGCGCATTTCATGGATTTAAACAAAATACGCCGATTTGAATGATATTTCACTGTTAGTGAATTTCCCGACGATTTCAAGAATTTCTGGCCTACCCCGAACGTGATATTGAATTTTGTATCGACTTTGAACCCGGTACAAAACCCATTTCTAAAATCTCATATCGAATGGCTCCTATTGAACTTCAGGAGTTAAAAACCCAAGTACAAGAGTTGGTACTAAAGCCTCTATCTGGTGACTTCCTTTGTGGAATGCACCAAAGCCAGACTCTCCGTAGGAGATGTCATATTTGTGCGGTGGTAAACTGATAGGCGCCATAGTGACCTGCTATCCAAGATTGGGATATGAATCACAGTTGAGAGCAACCGAAGTCGGTTACCAAAATACGTAGCTTTCTGGGCTTAGTTGGTTATTATTGGAGATTCGTGGAAGGATTTTCTCGAATCGCTACTCCGTTAACTTAGCTGACTCGAAAAGATACAAAATTCTTATGGAGCGAGGAATGCGAGAAGATTTTCCAAGAGCTTAAGAGGCGACTCATTTCGGCACCTTTTCTGACCATACCATCCTGGAAAAGCGAACGTGGTAGCTGACGCGTTGAGTAGAAGATCGTATGCGAGTACGAGTGCGATGTTGTTAACACAAAGACCCATTTTGTATGACTTAGAAAGGATGGAGATAGAGTTAAAGGCTCCAAGTACCCACATGATGATATCAAACATACGAGTAGAATCGACTTTAATCGATAAAGTTAAAGCTGCTCAAGCTACGGACACCAAAGCTGATGAATATAAAGAAGAAGGTGTAAGAAGACGTTATTCTAGAAGTAAGAGTCGAGGAAGAGAAGAAAGCTCAAACCTTCGATTTATTTGAAATCCTCGATCGAGTAGGAAATGTGGCCTATAGACTCGCATTACCTCCAACCATGTCTCGTGTTCATAATATTTTTCATATATCTATGCTTCATAAATATGTGGACGACCCAAACCACATTATTGCATTAGAACCAGACGAGATAGCCGAATATTTAACATACGAGGAGGTACCTGTCAAGATATTAGATAGGAAAGAGCATGTCTTGCGAACAAAGGTTATACCACAAGTTATGGTTTTGTGGAGGAACCATGCTATTGAAGAAATAACCTGGGAGTTGGAATCGGAAATGAAAACGAGGTACCCTCACCTTTTTGAAACACTAGGTACGTACATCAATTTCGAGGACGAAATTTCATAAGGAGGGGAGGTTGTAAGTCCCAAACTTATTATAAATAAAATTAAATTTCTCTATTTTTTATCTTGAAATAATAAGGTGATAATTTGATATAATAATTTGGTTATGGGTGAAATGTGCAAATTTTACAAAATAAGCAAGTGGTTATAAAATATTCATTTTTGTCGAGGAATATTCGTTTAGTCGTGAAATATTCTTGTTATCGGGGAATATTCGTACGATGGCGCAACTATTTATGGGCCCCATAACGGAATAACTATTGGATGAAGAAAACGAAAAGTTTGAGTTTTAATAAATAACTGCAGAATTGTTATTCAAGTAACATTGTTGGAATACCCGTGGGTTAAAATACAAGAATACGCGTGGTCGCACAAAGAAGCACACTAGATATTACACAATATTTTTGAATTATTGATTCTTACGTAAGAAGGCATTACTCAATAATTGTTACAGTAATTACTATTTAATATTTTATTTTATTGATTCAATAATTGCTACGTTAATATTTTATATTATTCTTGTTTCAATAATTGTCACTGCATAGTATTTCCCATTATCAGATCAATAATTCATATTATTTGAATAATATTATTTGAAATCATTATTGGCAATGTCTATAAAGTTCTGTCAAGGAGAGGTTTGGTTACCTAATTGCGCGCCAGTAAGGAGAAATTCTTATCGGAAAACCCCCTATTTCCTGGGAACGGCCTGGTTGTCATTATTGTGATTTTATAATATTATTTGTGAATAATTATTTATTAATTTATATGATAAGGAAATATTTATTTTATGTGGATATAAATGATAAATATATTTTATGTGGTTGTAAATGAAGGAATTAAAGCTGAGGTGTTTATCAGTATTTTGTCGAAATGAAGAACAAAATATGAGATTTTCAGAAAAAATTAGTTTATTACTTGATTTTGTAAAATCCATAACTCTTTGTGTATAATGAGTTAGAAGATGAGCCATATATCAAAAGAAAGCCCTAGAAGTAAGCTAACCGTAGAAATTAGAATCACTCAAAAATTCTTTGTGGATTTTTCGTTGTGACTGTTTGAATAAAACTGGTCCAAAGGACTTATAGTCCAAAAAATTAGTGTTCTTAAGCTATATTGCGTGAGTTATAAATTTTAATCCAACCGTTGGATCGTTGTGATTTTTGGATATGTTATACATATATGAGTTAAGTATATGTCCACAAATATTGAACCGTTAAAAATTAATGTATGATTTGTTATGAATTTTATGAGGTATTGAAAATTGTCCGTTTGTGGATTTTGGATATTTTCTGTTTGGAATTTGGAAAAACTTAAAGCTAAAAAGTTGTAGAGAATTCAATTTCGTATGGAATGGACATAAAATTTGTATTTTTCTGATAAAAAGGGCTATTTTTTATGAATTATTGAAGTTTCTGATTGTTATTTAAATGGTAAAACATTTTGGAAATTTCTAGAATTGGTGGGCCCCACTTTTGGTTGGTGAGAAATGTGCTCAAATTTTATTTCAAATGTCGTGGGTGGCAATAGTAGCAGGTAAAGCTATCAGGTAGCAGGTCAAGTCTGCTTCGGCGTGCTAGCATTTTCCTATAAATAGGTGCTTAGGTTAGAATTGAAAATCATACCAGAAACATAAGCTTTCTCTCTCTATATTATCGACCATATTTTGTGAGTATTTAGATACTTTGAGAGTTGCTATTCAGTATAAGTTTCATTCAACATCATATCTGATATTCCATTCTGAAGTACTGTTTCTTTGAGGTAAGGGATGTTATTTTCTTTTTAAATGATATTATTTACTTCAATATCATTATGCCGAAATATTGATATGAGTTTGATTGTGGAATTTCTACCTTTTTGTGTCGGAGTTACTATTCACGTATACGAAACTATTCACGTATACGACACTATTTACCAAAAAATGAAATTTTCTTTTTTTCATCCCAGATGTCTTTTATGGTTACTATCTTTGATTGTATCCATGTTTTGATCTTTATTTTTGAATTTTACTTCATAATTGGTTATTATGGAGTATTATTGAATTTGGATAAACCAAAATATGAATCCCTAATATTTGTCCTTCTGTCTCACTGGATTCGTTCTCTAAAATGTTTTTCATCATCCTCAGTCCTTAATGGTGATACTTGATGAATATCTTTGGCCTGTAGTGCAAAGATGTATGATTATATGATGAATATCTTTGGCCCGTAGTGCAAAGATGAACAGGTGTTGAGATGAACATGACCAACTAGTGATACAAATAAATATCTTTGGCCCGTAGAACAAAGATGAATATTTGATGCAAGATGTATATTGATTGATGTTAAAGGGATAAAATATTGATGATGGACTTTTAAATTCATAGATGATAGTAGATTTCATTCTCTACTTAACTCTTATAATGAATTTTTGTTTCCGCTGCAGTTGTTGATTTAAAACTTGTTGTCTATTATATTATATCAGATTTTTCCCTGTTGAAGACTAATTAGGATAATTTGTTGTATATTATCTTAGTCATAATATTCTTTACTGGGCTAGTTGAGCTTACCCTTTTTCTTTTTTGTTTCATTTTTCTTCTCAAGAAGCGAGAATATAGCAGGAACCAGTCGGGGTATAGAGTGATGGTCCTAGATAGTTGTTTTAGCAGTCCTCACTATTTTTGTAAAATAGTGCATCAATAATTGTATTGAGAAATTTATATGGGTGTGAATATTGTCTAGAAGACAATATTTGAATTTAAACTCACAGTTTGTGTTGTCGTATTTTGCACGACAATTATAATAATGATGTTGTAGTTGTGACACCCCCAAATCCAGGTACTTCATTCCCACAGGATCTGGTGTTCACTTAATCAAACATTCATATCTAACTACCCAATCACAATAAAAATGGATAAATAAAACATTTCCCATTAAAGGGTTACATAATAAAATCTCCCAGGTTATCTAACCTTTAATTACAATCATTCATTGCAAAAATTAAATAAACATCATTAAACCAAGTCTAAGATCATCATAATATAAATCTAACATCTCAATCAAAGTAAAATTACAAGTCTTCATCACTTGCACACTTTTCCCTTTCCTTTGATAGACGAAGGTTCATCTACCTTCTCTTCTTTAGCTGCAATGAGTTTTAAAATATGCAAGAGTGAGCAAAACAATTGCTCACTGGATATAATATAGAATCAACAGGAGTATAACAATAATAACACCCAAAATAGGCTTAGCAACAAGGAATAGTACCCTATCAACAATAACCAAAAACTAAAATCCAAAATGTGGAATAAATATAACTGAGGGTCATAAGACCATGAACTATGTCCACAGTTGCGAGTAATCTTTCAACTCCAACTTTAACAGTCATAAGACTATAAGAACTCCTCTACTTAGGGGGATCAACCCTTCGTACCATGTATTATGCATAAACATTTAACGCTACACATAAGTTATCCCCTAATAATAATAGGGTTGTTCATCTCAGTATTTTTAGTACAAGTCCGCACCAAAGAGAGTTTGGTTTGGATAAGCTTTCAAGGGTAATTTGAAGTTCAACGATCATCAACTAGAGGACTAGTTGAATTAATAACATCATATTACAGAATAATCGTGATTGAATCAACATGGTAAATCAAAATCATGCTTTAGGAATAATCTAATAGCATATACTTTGAGTAACTATAACATGCCTTGCTTGAACAATATTAAGTCAAGGTTAATTAGAATCGAATACTAAGTATGCATAACAGTTTGAACGATAAAATTGCTTGACATTAGTATAAATAATTGCGAATGCTAAACAACAAGTTAAATACAAGAATAACTTGTCGACATCAAACCAAAGTTTAGGAAGCTTGCATCATTTATTAAGTGATCGAATTGAATAAATAGTTCAACAAGATAAAGAATTAGAAAACTTGCATTACTATATTCAAAACAATAATTGATTCCAATTATAAAAGTAGAGTTAGAGAACTTGCCTTGTTCGTGGACTAAATCGAACAATTCAAACCACAATATCCTATAAACATATGTCATCATGACATAATTAGTCATTACCATCTTACAAACATAACTAAGTACGTTCATCATTTAAAATTTTGATTTTTATTCGCATAATCGAGTTATAACACAAGTTAATCGTTAAATTCATAGTATAGGAATACTAAAATCAATATTTAGCAGTCTTATTATCAACACATAACTTTTCTTAAAATTTTGTGTACAAAAAATACACTGTCAGACCATTCTCGCTAACTTCATGCACAGGGTGGGCATGGCATATATGCTGCTTGATGCGGCGATTAAGGCTACAAAGCACAAGCAAGATGAGCATGGAGCTGTGGCGCCATAAAGGTACTGCAAGTCCGCATCATGACGCAATTGCGAACCTCATGAACGACCTTCAAGAACAACACAGAAAAAGCCAATTTTGCACCCAAAGCTCATTTCTAATGCACTCAAAAACATGTAAATCATACGACAACTTCATGTAAACATATTTCACAAACTCTAAAAATGATTCTACCCATACAACAACATAAACAACAAACTTAACACACCCAAATTCACTGTTTTTGGCTAAAACTCATTTTTTTATATTTCAATGAAAATCAAACACTGTAACTTTTGTTTTTTTTAACCAAAACCACTAATTCAAAGTGTCTTTATCAATGATTATATATACTCTAACAAATTAAACGATCAATTTATCAACCACACCACTAATTCACCCTTAATTTCTACTTTAAGCTAAACAATATATTTTCATAAAAACTCTCTATAAAAACATTTTCTTCACAAACATATACATAACCACAATACATTGATTATAATCATATATATCCTATGAAAATAACCTTACAACACTAGTTTATCACATGAACACACATAAAATCAACAACTATATTAACACAAGAATTTTACAGAGAAATAGGAGAAGAGAAAACTAAAACTTTTAAAACTAAAAGGGGAGAAGAATACCTTGATAGAAGATAATGGCCAACCCTTTTTGATTCTCAAGCTTCTTCTTTTCTCCAATCCCCTAGCCTTTCTTCCTCTCTTCTTTCTCTCTCACTTTTCTTCTTCTCTTTCTCTCTTCTTTTCGAGTTTTTTTGTGTTTTTCTCCTAACTCTAACTATGTACTAGATGTCTAACGATGATAATAATAATAATAATATTAAATATATAATATAATACTAACTTAACTGACATCAGTTATGTTTTATTTGAAATTCAAAAGCCATAAGGCTTGTTTGGCTAAACACTAAAATAATAATCAATTAATCCTTATGCCTTGTTTGGTTAAACCCAATTAGAATAAAGACTTAATAAGAAATAAGTCTTGTTTGACAAAACTGAATTAAAACTCCTTTAAGTTATTTTAATAACTACTTTATAAAAGGTTATTTATCATACTTTATTAAATTAAATTAATAATAATAACAATTTATTAAATCACTTCATCACATAAATCAATACCACCAAAATTATGATTTTCTATATAATTATAACTTTTATTTAATCCACTAACACATCTTTTTTAATTACAAATTCCAATAAAAGAATAGTAATTCAATTAATCAAAATTCTCTAACTTAATAATTAAATTAAATTAGCAAAATAATTAATTTTCCTTAATTATTTATTTAACAAATAATTAACCACATCAATTTAAATTTGAACAATAATTTATTCAACAATAAACACATCCATTGAATATTTAAATAATTCAATAAATATTTAATATAACAATTAAAATTCTAGAATGTTACAGTAGTTGTTTCTGTAACATATTTTTGGCGACTCAGAATGGGTGGTGTATACCTATTTTGGGGGCGTCACACTCACGATCCATCATACAAATAACATCTAACTTGTAACGACCCCAAAATTCATACAATTTAATTCTCAACTTCGATCATTAATAATACATTTAACCTCTAATTTTACATCATTAAACGATAATACAACTGTTGAAAATTTGCGGAATAATTAAAATTTTCTATTACAAACTATTCTCGTTCCCAGAACTTTCAACCTTTACATCTAAATATCTCAGAATCATTTTTAATACTACTATTGTTTACATTGCAAAACAATAGTACAATTCAATATTAATACATTATTCGGAACCTTAAACATGGTTCAAAAAATAATAACACAACCAAAGTGTATAAATCTTCAAGTATCACATCAGATTCATGTCTTTCAGGTAACACATAACTTTACCTTGAATCTTGAACCTGCAAAAGTGGTTATTTGCAAGGTTGAGCTCGATGTGTTGACCAGAAAATCTAACAGTTTTCATGCATCACATAGCACATAATAGCATGCTCAACATATATCTCATAAACATTGAACTAACATAACATACATGTTACATTTCATATAACAAGTATAAAGATTGAGTTCCATACTCAATCAACATGCTTTACTCAATCAACGTAGTCATAAGTTGACTTTAACATTTCATACATGAAACATATATATAACACATCATGCTCTTTGCAATAAAGATTTAAAACAATCAAATTCACATAGCAATTAGGAACTGAAAGACTTGCCTTGATCGTTGTTTACCAATAATAGTTTAACAGCTTACAGTTATCTGTACTTCACGTGCCCTACATAATTATATAATCATTCACATCAACTATTACTCACATAGCAACACATAGTAGTTGTAATGTAAACTTTAATCTACATCCTATAACTCTTCCTATTAATCAATACACAATGATCAACTTGATTGTGTTAACTTTAAACTTATAACTCATTATATTTCTTATAAGTCAAACTCGAAGTTCATTCAAGTGCTTAAGTTTTGCTAGGAATCATTATTGGTTTTATATTAACCCTATTCCATATCTTATAATATTCATTTCAATTGAATGGAAACGCTTTTTAAGTTTATTAACACTTGGCACAACGTTTTGACGTTCATTCGTCACACGCCCGATTCGTCCCTCTTGTGTGCTTAGTATGCTTATACAACTTATCTAATACATCATTTATTAATGTTAAGCATCATTATATTTACTAATATTCATGTTTTATAACTTAGGACAACATCTTTTATCGTCAGGAGCACTACATTTGCATATGTGCATTCCCGACGCCCTCCGATTGCCTCCTAATACATATCAGTCCCACAAATGACCATTTTTACCCTTGTTTCCGACCTCAAATTGAAAAACTTAAAGAATGAAAGTTGTAGGTCTATTCGTCCTCGTTCCGGATCATCTTGAATCACCTTAATCGGAGTTCGTATGAGAAAGTTATGGCCGTTTTACTACAGATGGTAAAAACTGTCCAACCCAGACCACTTTTCTAGCGCTGGGGTGCGAGTCAATGGCGCCGGGGCGTGAGTTTCAGTGCCAGGGCATGGATTCCAGCGCTAGGACGCGAACTACTGGCCCATTTTTGGCGCCGATTTAAAATTTTATGTTGAAAGCGAAATTACTGTAACACCCAACCACGAAAGAATGTAACAAACCTAATTTTGTTGACTGTATCTTAATTTTAACACCAATTTATCATGAATAACATATATAAATTACACATAAACGTTACCCATCAAATGTATACTGATTAAAACAATTGAACAACTCCAGAAATTCTTGAATACCATGGTTTAAAGCCCAAAACTCCATGTTCATACACTATTTTCATGCTTTAAACACATTTAGCGAATTCAATCGCCACGAATTCGTTTCTTAACCAAATTGATTCATTCAACTTGCGCCGCTTTCGTTTCTTAACATACTAACATATTCTAACATCATTTTACAGATTATTACACCCATTGGACAAGAATTTTGGTACTTTCTATGGCCATATCATAAGAACACAAAAACTGCTATTTTCTTTTCTTCTTACAATTCAATTTCCACGAATTTGATACTCAAACAGCCCTCAAATATGATAATTCCAAGTATATAACCCATATATGCAAGTATATGTATAACTCTACATAATTATAGTTTACAGGGATTATCTCATATGAAATCTAAACATAGAAATTAGAAACAGTTATACCTTAAATCCGTGATTATTGAAGCAAATAATATAGAATGACTTCAATTCCTTCCCTTTCCACAGCAAAGCTCTCAATCCCTTAGCAACTCTCTTTGTTTTTCCCTTTTTCTCAAACTATCTCGTTTTAGCTTAGGCAAAGAAATAAGACGCCTTGAAGGAAAAATATATCGGCCTTCCCCACGTAGTCTTTCGCTTAAAGAACAAAAGAGATTGTCAATGAATAATGCCAAAGGCCATAAGGCCCTGTTTGGCAACCAAAACTCCCCCTAAATCAGATTATTATTATATCCTTTATATTATATAGTTTTTTTTGTTTTTTCCTGCCACACATTAATTTAGTCAAGTTATATAACCTTAGTTTAGTTAATCTCAATAACTTATAATAATAAGAATCTTATTATTTTTGATAAATAATTATATATCTAAATTAATTAATAACTTAGAAACGCTCACTTTATTTAATTTATTTATTTTCATTAAATTAAACAATTCATTTTATTTAATTATCTTCTTAAATATTAAGCAATTGATTTAATTTAATTATTTCCTTAAATTAAATCCATCGATAAAATTATCAATACTCAATTTAATTAATATTAATTAATTTAGTTACTAAATTAATTCACCACAACTCATCAATTATTTATTTTTCTCAATAAATAAATTATTTAAAATATTTATTTAATTCAATAAATATTTAAAATAATTACCAAATTTAATTAATTTCTTCAATAGTTAACTTAACTATTAAACCTCACTTTCCCAATACATGAATATATATTTCTCTTCACACTATATCATATATTTCAACATATAAAGCACGTATATATACATACTCAAACTCAAAACATCTCATAATAAGAATTTTAATTATTAAATTCCTATTTTAATAACTTATAAAAAATTCGGATTGTCACATAACTACCCATTCAATTATGAATATAATCAAATATACCATTAATTAATATAATTAATACAATATCTCAGGTTGTCTAATCTTAACATGACATACATACCTTCAGATATACAAAAAAGTTTACATATAATAGCATAATAAGTAAAGTTATAATAACTACTCCTGCATTTTGTCCTTGCCCTTGTCTTTAAGTACCCCTTCCGCTACCTCATCATTAGCTGAAATATTATATTTAAGCAAGGGTGAGCAACGAGTTTTCTCCGCAAGTTAAAGAATACAATAAGAAATAAGAATAAATAATATTAGAGTCTAGATTAGATAGGAATTCAATAATATTCAACGAATTTCGAAGTAGCTGAATAAATTATTTATCAATAACAAGACTATCGAATTTCATGTTAAACAACAATTCAAAAATGAAAGAGTAAAATTCTTTCGAAGTTTCAATAATGTTCAATTTATTAACAAGAGATAATAATACTAAAATAACAAAGTGGGATATTCTCAAATTTTACATTGAGTGATCATAATGGGATTATGAACAAATCTAGGAATTATAAACATACAATACCGAATTTCTCCCAGAATTATAAGTTAGCTATAAAAACTAAACTATAAGTCTCTACAAGTACCTGGAGTGGCCAACTCCTTGTACCCGATATTATGCATAATACTCAAAAATCGCGCAACAGCCAGATGTCCGAACACAAAGTTCCCTTTTATATAAAGGTTTTTCATCTCAGTCTTACATCAAGAGTCCGTACCACAACTATATGGTTTGGATTTAAAGAAATACTAAAGATTTCAACCTATAATATCTATATTGATCTAGCCAAAATAATTGACATTTATCTTTCAATAACAACTTAATTCAAATACTAAACGTATCAAGTTTCAACAAATATTAGTCTCGTCAAAACAATTAGCTGAGACCTAAGTCATAAAATGTTCAATAATAGGCAGAAATTAATTGCACTATTTGCAATCAACAATACTATTTATAGATATGAATAACCAACAATAGTTATTCACCGGTCACACTTTTGAAATTTAAAACCCAATTTGAGTTAATTAACTTGCACTAATTACGAATAATCAATAATAATCTTAGACGTGGTATAATCAACAATAATTACCCACTTAACATGATGGTAAATAATAATTCGAATTTGAGTTAAAGAAATTACAATACATACGAATATTCAATAACAATCTTAGATGCGGAATAATCATCAATAATTACCCACTAACATGTTTGAAAAATAATAACTCAAGTTTGAGATAGGAAACTTGCCTTGGTTGCTGACTACTACTACACAATCTAATTTAGCTTTGATTGAAAGACCTATGATAAATAATATTGGTTTCACAATTAGCGTAACACATCACATCACATCACACAATACTGCTAGTTAAAGTTATTTTATAACTTAGACACATAATCATGTAGTCATAACGGTGTTTAGAACATATAAAAACACTTATCAGGTCAAACTATGTCAGTCTTGTTGGACTTCGGTACTAATGCGATGTCTTATCACCCTATCAAATAATTAACGAGTTTATTTTTAATAAAACTAGGAGCAGATTACGGGGGTTAACACAGGCTCAAACCAATTAGTTAAACAAGTACAAATTAGATATCAAAAGATGCTAAAGAGAACTTGATTAAGAGTAGCATCACGTTCTTGTCCACCAGAACCTTTAATTAGACCACGTTCCCTTCCAACAGCATCCAACTCATAATTGAAGACAACAGAAGGAGCCTGTGCATCAAGATACAAATTTTTAGGTTAAGAATTAGCCCTTATCTAATATAAATGTAACTAGGAAACATACAAAAGGTTCTCGCACAAAAAAGCCTAGGAGCGATTACGGGGGTTAATGGGATGATGCGGTGTTAGTACTAACATAATAACATTCAACGGACCATTACATAAACATTTAAACATTGCTAGAATATCACAAAAAATGTATGAAAAACATGATAAGAAAGCATGCGTTCTTGAATAAACCGAGCAAATGCTCACATTTTCCTTGCTTCTTGGTAGAGTGCTCTGGACACGAGAAGCACCAACCCCGACATATATTTCCACGAACCGAGAGGCGTAAATGGAAAAGAAGTTCACACCGCCTCACCAAAGAACAACTTTTTCTAATAAAGTCTTCCCCACACCAGGGGGGCCACAAAGAAGTATCCCACCTAATAGAAGCATCCCGCAGGGTAAACATTTCAACCCAAGTTAAATCATGTGAAGAAGACATTTAGTTTGAGCGCTAAAGGCTAAACAAGCAAAATGATAAATAATAATAATAAATAAATAAATAAATAAAATAATAAGAATAGACAACAAGGATAGAATAATACTACATGATAACATAAAGTTGATTTTTTTAAAGTTAGCAGACCAGATGAATGGTCAATATGAGAAATGAGAAATGAGAAATGAAGTTCTTAGATTATATTTAATCTGGGGTAATGTAAAGGGGCGTAATTTAATATCTCTTCATTCTCAATCAGACAATGTACTGACTTCAAACTGAATGAATATCAAAAGCTAAAAGAAAAACAAAAGACCCTTTCTAACTTAAAAGACTATGGCTAAACTACATTGGATCTCCAAAAGTTCTTGTTTCTTTTCCCTAGTTTTACGGTGAAGCAGAAGAAGAGGTGTGTAAGGTTTGTGGCATGAATTAAACTCTCTGTACAAATCCCAACAGACTAAGGTAGGTTTCAGCTAAAACTTGTCTAATAAGGGCACAAAATTCATCACCAAATTTTTTTCTCGTAAAAGTCAAAAGGGCTCTCTCTAATTTGATATGATAAACATCAACAATCAGAACATACCAAATTAGTCATACAATTAACTTAAAAAAGAAATTTTCATTCTTAAACGTTTTTGGAATAGAAGGTCTAGTTACTTTGCTACATGGCATATGGGAGGTTTTATTATTTTGTGTACGAGTCCTGCTATATATTGGGAAAGAATTTTGCCGAATTACAATTGCGACGTATATCAACACATGAGATTGGTAGAATTATAAAATTGGCCCATTATATCAAACACATCGAAAAAATAGTACCAACTAAAGTTATCCACGTAACTCGAAATAAAAAAGTTAACATGTAAAGTCGTAATATATATCATTTTCCTAAAAAAAAATAACTATGAGACTTTTTAACACTTTTAGTACAAGTAGAACCAATGTGTCAAAATGTAAAAATCTAGCAACTGACCATTGAGACCGAACAACTTACAGATATAAAGAAACTAGACATGAAGCTTTGATAGCTATAAGATTATAAATTAAAACATATATTTTGATTTAATGTACACAATGAGAGAAAGATTTCAGACCTGGTATTTTGACTCCTCTCCTGCGATACATTTCTCCATGGGTGAAGAACTTCACAATTTCCTCAAGCTCAAGTCTAATTTTTCCAAGCCCAGCAACATCTGAGAACTTCACATCCATTCCTCTTTCCAAATATTGAGGAAGTCTCTTATTACGTGCAATTTGAATTACTTGACACAACTTGATATATGTAGCACCCATACGTTCAAACAATCTTCTCAAGTAAACTGGGGATAGTCAAAAAATAGTCAAAAAATAGTACATTATATATAAGATAAGGACAGATTTACAATCTTCCTGACAGATCTGCAGAGGAGACGAAATATAATAGTCAAAAAATAGTACATTATATGTAAGATATGTTAAAGAGCACACGAAATGGAGCTTTTATCATACCATGATACTAGACAAGTCTAGACGAGATAAGGACTACTATAAGTGATAATCAGCCTCAGAAAACTAAGCAAGTCTTAGGCTTACCTCTTTTAGGAATATGTAATTAGCATATTCTTTAGCATACAAGTAACACTATTCCTTTAAACTCTTATAGAATTCAAATGAACCCACAAAATTTTCTCAAGGGCTCACAGTGTGACAACCATTACTAATTAGGCATGATAAACAACAAAAACTATTAAAAACAAAGAGAAAAAGCTTAGCTTTCTAAACTAGACATGAATCCCAAGAGTTATACCAATAGCATGCAATACTTAACATCTATAAGTAATTTAAATTTTCATCCATGATCCATCCATATGACTCATATGACCCCATGAAAACATGCTTCCAAGTTAGTGATTACTAGTTGCAAGCAGTGTGAGCACCATTCATAGTCAGGTCGTGTATGAATAAAAAAAAGTGAATTTTTTTTGTTTGCAAGGAAATTCCAAAAGGGAATCCCAGTAACACCCTTTTAATTCATTACAAAAACAAAACTCTAACTTGAACGAATAAATTTTGCCTTCATTCCCAAGAACCCATAAACCTTTGCTTCCAATCTAGTAAATCTAAGCTTCAGTCTTCAGATATCCCGCACACACAATTTGAAAGTTATGCAAAACCCCTAAATCAAAAAGCATAACCTGGAGAAAGAAAAACAACAATACTGTAGCGCCCCCAAATTCGGGTATCTTCCAACCCGACAGATGGTGCTATACTGTACAAACCTTCATACATTCATTCAATTGAATAGTCTCAAAGAACGAACATAACTTCTATATATTCAAATTAATATTTACACTTCCCAGGTTCTAAACCCATTACAAAGGTTCTTTGTCATAATATTCATTACATTACAACAATAGCCCTATACTATTACAAGATAACTTAATAATCTG
Organism: Panax ginseng; assembly: GCA_020205605.1. Taxonomy (NCBI): domain Eukaryota; kingdom Viridiplantae; phylum Streptophyta; class Magnoliopsida; order Apiales; family Araliaceae; genus Panax; species Panax ginseng. Next base: position 125,624,794 of record CM035134.1, read on the forward strand.
CCTTAGCCTTTCCCTTATCCTTATTTGATCCTTCGGGACGCGTTCGGTCTAGTCATTGCATTTATATGGTTCAAGCAAGAGTGAGCATAACTAGCTCAGCAAGTATAACAATTTCAATAACAACATGCTTGATATATATAAATCGTATATCTTCGATAACTGAACAATAGTTATGAAGTACTATTGATAATTCAAAATAGCACTTCATCTTTCTTTCAAAATATTTCACAATGAATAATATTCAGTAAAACATTCACTCCGGTCAAAGACCTCGAGTATTCATTATTTCTTTGAAAAGGACAACCCGGAACTAAGTCTGTAAGCCCGTTATTACTTACGAGCACTTCTAGGTGATCAACCTATTGTACTCTATGTTGATCAACATTACATCCATTAAACGTATGTACGTTTAATCATTTGGCAACCTCACGTGCCTGTCGTTTTACCGACAAAACTTTTGTTTAACATTTCAGTCTTTTTTTGAAAACCATATCAAGTAGTTGACAAAAGATAATCACATTTGATAACAGATGAATAGATTATCAACAATCCACTCAATATGTCAAGTCTAGCCAAAAGAACTGGCTTTAACTTCATTGTACTTCAATTCATTCGTAAGGATACATGAACTTCAGAAACTTGTTCAGATTGAACTGAGATAAGAGTTAGAATACTTGCCTTTAGCGCCTGCTACTGTGTATTTTACTTTACGTTCAAGTCTTTCAAGTCTTCTACAATACATGATCACATAATGCCTTACAATAGGTCACATATAATCAAGTATGTATCATATTATATCTTACCCTTCATCTCAATCAAATTTCTAATTTAGATTCGTTATTAGGGTTTCCGGCTTTCGTTACATCATTCACATTCCGCTAATCTTCAATTGATTATTAACTCTTAATCAACATACATTAATGTCTTACAAGTACCTTGCAATGTCTTAATCATGTTATGATTACATCTTAATTTATTACTAACCAGTTCTCTTTTCTTCTATACTTGAAAACATTCTTTACTATCAACTTCATAAGACTGGCGCCGCGACGCCAAGATTGGCTTTGTGACTGACGCAACATGTAAGAGTTAGCGATCTTGACTCCTACCTCATGACCGCAAGTATGCAAGGCATTCTAGGCTTAGAGTCGCGCCGCGGCGCGGACTCTGTGCCACAGATAATTATGCAGTTTTGACATTTTTACGAACTTCCCGGACGCATAACTTCTTCGTTTTAAGTCTGAATTGGTCTGTTCAAAAGCCTACGGTTCACAAATTACGTAATCTATGCATTCATGCAAGAATTTTATCTATTTGACTTCGTTTGCTAAAAATTCACCTATTGGTTCATTTTTTAACGAAAACGATAAACGTTCGTGAACGTTCAACGCTCATTTCTTCGTTCTAAGTCGGAATTCGCCCATTTTTGAGTCCACAACTCTTAAATGATGAACATGACTTGTCTCCATTGGAAAATAACATTTCCGAGCTCAAACTCAAAATTTGACTTCCATTCCGGGAATTTTACAAATTCAACGATTATCGTCTAATCGTGCGATTTTCGGCAAATCTTCGTTCTTATGACTTGTTCAACATTACCAATGAATTAAATTCATAATGTGAACATCTTAACATACTTTTTTCCAACAACTTATACTCATGGTTGTATTTTGACTTTATTTCTTCATAAGCTCATAACTTGATAAATTATAAACTACTTATGAACTTATCATTCATGACTTATGATAATTAAAGTTTCTCAAGCATCATACCTATATGTTCTCAACATATAGCTTTACTTATGTATACTTGATACATATGACCATACAAGTTCTTTTTCTTCCATATTACTTCACTAATAAACTTATTACAAGTTCATAATACTTTCACATAAGTTTATAACTTATTCTAGCTTTAATGACTTATTACCAACTTATATGGCTTAAGTTCATTACTTACACATTCTTCTTATTTATTAACATCTATGACCCCTTAATCTATCTTTGTTTATCAACCTATCATGAATAGAGATAGAAGATAAAGTAGAGAAGGAGTCTTACTCTCGAAGTTCTTGATAAGTAGCTTCTTCTTTCTTCTTATGTAAGTGGCTTATTTGCAACTTAATCTTCCTAACACTTAAGCACTTTGAGAGAGTGTGGATTGTTTGAATAATTATCAAATGGCTTGTAAACCTCCTCTATTTATAGATTTTCCAAGGTTAGGGTAGTTTAGTCTTTTCCATCATCCCACCTCCTTTTGCACCTCCTTACTATTCATTACTTGCATGGCACAAAATCTATCCATTGCTTGGCCATTACACATTTAACTTGGTCACCACTTAAAAGGCTTAGTTACCACACTAACTTGATCACCACTCATAAAACTTGGTCATTACTCATTTACCATATTCCTATGGTTTGCCTCATGGATCAAACAATCCATTGGACTCTATCTTGGGCTTTATCAACTTAATCCTTTGGGCTTTACATTAACAAACACTCTCTTGTTTATTAATTCATTAGATGGGCCTTACACTTAATTGACTTGGACTTATACAAAATCCTAGCCAATCCTTACAAGTCCATTAATATTACATAATACATATACATATAGTTTATGCATCATTCTCGTATTCTAATTCATAAAGAATAATTCATCCTTCATACAAACTCGTATAATACTTCGTATTACACTTGTTTTCATTCCTTTGCACAATACCAAAGTATTGTACAATTATTACTTTACTCATTCCTACTTCGCTTTTCTTAACGTTTATAACTTAAGTCCGCAAGAGAAATATTACGTTTTCCATAACTAGATTATTATTACATAATCCATCTTACCTTAATATTTTATCAATACGTATTTCTTGAAAATTCAAAAATAACTCCCGAGCAAATACTGATGAATAGTGTTTTTCAGAAAATTTCTCGGAAAACATTCATTTTCGTCTTAGAAATTCAAACACTTTAATTCTTTCACGTATCTCAAATACTACGACATTCCAATATCAATAGGTTATAGAATGACAACCATCTTGATAACACATAGAATATAATTTTATTATTATTTAATTTAATAAAATTATTTTACAATAAGATCCGAATTTCTTGATCGTTACAAATACATATATTTAAACAAACAGAGGAGAAGGAAAGGAGACCTGGAGTCTTGAAGCTTGACAGTAAACTTCTTCTCAATGCCGAGAACGATGGTATCGGTGCCTCTAACGCCGACGGTGGTGTTACCTTTATAAACGGCTTCGAGCGCATATTCAACCTGGAAGAGATGGCCATCTGGTGAAAAGACCATGATAGCTCTGTCGTATCTCGCCATTTTACTCTTTATATGTCTGCCGGTGGATTCTTTTTCTTTAATCTGCTTTCTCTGTGTTATGTTGTGTTGTGTTGCGAGAGGAGAGAGAAGACTAAAAAGGGAGTGAGAAGACAATCTCGTTAAGACCACACTTTTAGTTAAGTACCTTGTACCCGGGATGATCGACGAGGGTCCATTGAGAAGTGAAGGGTGGAGTAGATAGGGTTTAAGGTATTGATGGTGGTGAAATTAGCAAGGGGAGGGTGTAGATTGGGATTTGGGAGAGCTGCTTCAGTTGTTGGGAGGCAAGTTCACTTCCGCGCGATATATTTTTGACATAGATAGCGTTTTTTTTAAAAAAATGTTACCTATTTAAAACCAAAAATTGCCCTTATAAATAGATAATGTTTGTTCATATGTATCTACAACGTTTTGTTAAAAAACATTGTGAAAAAAATATCACAACATTTTTTATAAAAATATTGTTGTTTAAGTGTTGTCTATTTACTGTTTTGTACGAGTGAATTTTCAATAGATCACTACGATTTTAAAATCCGGTTCGGATAATTCCTTTTGTTGGAGGAATATCTCAGTGTCGTTTTGATATCAAGTGTCGTATCTATTTTACGATATTTATTTAAATAATATCAATAAAAGATTATTTAAGACTATAAGGAATCGTACGGTTCAAATTCTTCTCCGTAGAGGTGTATCTCCGTAGCCTTGCAGCGTCCAAGTATCCTTTTATTTGATAAATAAATGAAATATAGATATATAAAATTGTGTATAACAATGTATATTCGTATATCTATAAATATAAAGCAAGTAAGAAATAATTTAACAAAGTTAACTAAAATGACTTATCCCAATTACTTGGACCAATTTTCTCTTCTCAAATAATCAGAACTTTTGTAAGAAGAGATAGAAAGCTTTAGAGAGAGTATGTAGGCAAGGAGAGTAAGCTTTTCTTTACACTGAATTGGTAAAAATCACATAAATGAAAGACTCCCTATTTATAGAATTTTGATGTCGGGGACAAAAAGGTAAATTTTGAAAACTAATTTTGAATGCATGGCTAGGATTGCTTTAATTTGAAATGAATGGCTCGGATGAGGTAGGCAAAATTTTCACGCGGATTTGTTAAATTATATGACAGCCCAAGCTCAAAATTTCCTTCTTTTTCTAATCAACTTGTTCATTTAATGCTCTTTTTCCAGTATACACGGTTTCTAAGTCCCAAAAATGGTGACTCATTTTGCCAGCACACACATGTGCGTTTTCATATGCACAAATTATATATATATATATATATATATATATATATATATATGATACACATACATATGATATTTATATATCAGTATAGTATATATATATATAAGGTTTGCATGCATGTGCAGTCTATATAAATATCATATATATGTATGTGTATATATATATATATATATATATATATATATATATATATATATATATATATATATATATATATACGGAAAGGATCAAGAGCATAATTCTTAAATAGCATAACGCCTTAAATAGCATAATTTTATCAAAAGCGGCATAGTTTTTGGAGGAAGCGGTGGCATTTTTGTAAATACCATGCCATCGCGTATTTACAAAAATGCCATCGCGTCTTATCAAAACTACGTCGTTTTGATAAAATTATGCTATTTAAGGCGTTATGCTATTTAAAGATTATGCTCTTGATCCTTCCTATATATATATAAGACTTTATATTATATATATATATATATATATTTTATATATATATATATATATATATAAAAATATAAAGTCTTATATATATGTGTGTGTGTGTGTGTGTGTGTGTGTGTGTGTGTAATAAAACAAGTTTTGCCCAACTTTGGTTTTGAAAAAGAATAGGATCTCCTTGCCTTGGATATTTATATGAATCAATTTATTTAACACTTGATATTTAATTTATCAAGGTCAATGAAAATTAATTCAAATAAAATTAGAAAATAGTTTAGATAAAATAATAACTTAAATAAATTAAAATTTATTTAATTTCTTCATAATTGTTATCATCAAAATATATATAAGAAAAATAAGACCTATAATCTTTTCCTTTTTGATGATGACAATTATAAAAATATTTTATCCCTAACTAATAAACTCTCCCTCAAATTAGGAATACTTTAAGTCCAATCTCATAGCAGTTTATAACAATTAAGGCAATTAAAGCAGTTTATAATATTTTTCTTCTCCCCCTTTGTCATTATAAAAAATGATGGGGAAAAAGACTTAATCCTGCAGAAAATGTTAGTTAAGTAATCCTGCACAGAAAGTTAGTAACTAGTATATAGATAAAATTAGAGAAAATTTTTCTAACAGCAGCAGTAGTAGTTGGGGGGGGGTGTAGAATTAGTTAGTTTATAGTTATCTTAAATAGTTAGTAATATTAAAAGCATTTTAAATAGTTAGATATCCTCAAGATTAAGAGGAGAGAAGTGTTGAGAGATTTCTGGAATGTTAACATCTGGATCTTCTGGAAATGGTTGTGGTACAAGATCAATTGGGTCATCATTTGCATTAACATGAAACTGATGGGGGCCCATAAGCAATCTATTGTTCTCCATCAGAAAACATACCATGGACTTAACAACATGTAAAGATAACTACACATCTTCTAACTTTTCTAACATAAGAGTTTGGTTTTGTAGAAGAAGTTGATTCATGCTATTAAGAGAATCAATTTTAGTGGCCATGTTGATGTTGGACTCAATAACCTCGTGATCAAAAGGTTTGAAAACAATTAAGGACTGAGGTGGAAGGTTTAGTTGGGAGACAATATTTCTTTTTGGAGCTAGTTGGGACTGATGTTGTGATACATTGATATCCAGATAATTAAAAACATGAGTAAGCAATAAACCAAGCCCATATAATTGTTATGGAAGCAGAATTCAAAAGATGATAATAAAAAGTAGGTCAAGTTATAAGGTATGCACTCATTCAAGATGCTCTTGATAATTTCAAAATCAAAGGGCAGTAATTTCCTATCATCTCTAACAGGCATGAAGTTGTTTCTAAGAATTTTGCCTAGGAATTGACTCTCAGCAGTTAGAAAATCTAAACCAACTTTGCAAGGAAAATTAAACAGTAAGGCATGTACCATTTGATCAGTCACAATAGAAAAGTTATGCTTAAATAACATGCATTCTTCCACAGAAATACTAGAGGGATGAAGATAAGAGTTGATCCTAGGTAATTCTAAAGTAGAAGGATGAAGTTGGAGTGCATGTACAAGAAACAATTCATCAATGATATATGTTTGACCTTGTATACAAGTAGTGATGCTTTTTAACAAACCAGAAAAATCCTTAGAGAATTCCATATGAGTGTAAAATTCAGATATGAGACCAGGATAGATAGACTTATCATAAAAAGTTACCAAACAATCCCACCCAACATTTTTGATCTTTTCAAATAGGTCTGGAAAACTATTAAAGGTAATGACATTCCGTGGACACAAATTATGTCTCATAATTCTGTATTTAGCTTGAGCAGATGTAGAGTGAGATGAGGAACACCATGAGAAAAATGCAATTCAGAATGCAATGGAAGTTTCTTTCGTTTAGATGAGAAAACATTTAACATAATGAGCAGAGAATAAAGTAAGAGAGGTAAAAGATAAGCTAAGCAAGGACTGAACATGTGATGCACCATATTTGGAATGAACTTATATATATAAATAAAGAGCGATAATGTAATGATATGCTGCAAGCAAGATGGGTCTTAGACTAAGTACACGAAATGTAGTTAGGCAAGATTAGCAGTAAATAGACTTATGGAGTGACAAGTAATATGACCATACTGTAAACTATAATGAAAAACATAAAACATTTAAGTTAAATAGTGAAGTGGATGTTTTTCAAATCTCTTATTTAAGATGGTAAGAAACTGGTAACAAAAGAGTGAGCCATGTGTCATATCTCTAACACAGAGATTAATTATGTTCAATCAGTTTCAAAAATGATTATAGAAGATTGTAGCAGTGTTTAGCTTTTAAAACATTCTTTGGTAAAACACGACAAAGACTATTTTATAGAGAAATATAGAGCCAAGTTGTATCAATAGATAGAAAGACTGACATTTAAAATAACATTTCAGATAGGCAGGTATTATGTAAAATCTAGCATTTATAAAAAATCTTAGTAAGATTGATCAAACATCAGTTAGTGTAAGAAATAAAGCCAGTACAAATAAGTATCCACACTGTAAGACCCCGACTTTTATGAAATAAAAGTCTAATTTAATTTATGATCATTATTTTAAAATTATAAAATGCTAAATGGTCAAATAAAAAATTAATCGGATAAATGAGCAAATAAAGAGAGTAAGTGGAAAATTATTGGGATACGGCTAATGCTGATAATTGTGGGGGAGATGCTTTTCTCCAACTTTCCAAATTTTCACTAATTTCCTACAAAACTTTTCTTTGATAGGACAATTCTATTTTGGTGGGACATGTAACGCCCCGAAATCCGGTCCATCTTCACACCCGAATTCCGTACGTCACGATCCCATCTTCTTCCAAACATACATCATTATATACTGAAATATAACAACATACACTCTCAAATCCCAGGTTCTAAAAACCATATAACCTTTTTCATTATAAATAATGATAAATACATTATTCATTCCATCTTACAAGAGTGATTTTCATCTGCCACTAAGGATACATAACAGTTCATTAAACTAATCTAAAGTTCATTTAACTTATTTTATATTACAAGTCTTCACTGGAATCTTCTCGCTCATCCACATTCTGAATGGCACTTCATCTGGATACCGTCAGCTTGATCTTTACGGGATCCTTAAATTCTTATAACATCGTACGCTGAAAATGTTTTTCATTTAAAGAAAGTGTGAGCATTCAATTTCTCAGCAAGTCATAGCAGTTGGACAAACAACTTCAACAGTTTAAACGTTTCTGTAGAACTTCAATAACCGAACAAAGTTTATGAAGCCACTTGAATAATAGGAATAATCTCGATTCCTATCATTTTAAAACAATATTCACTTTCATTTTAAAATACTTTCAGTCTTCTACCTTCTTCGTACACATTCTGTCTGGCTAGAATCATTAGCACAGACTTAACAATAACAGATCATGTATAAACAGAGCATCTCTTATTGAACAGTTAAATCACATAACAGTTCATCTCATAGAAACACCGAAGTGTTCACATTGTGGCACAAGGCCTCATATGTTCTACCACTTTACACAAATATCGCACATTAGCACATAGACAGAACTTCTCAAGTTCAACATCTGAGAAGTTTAAGAAACTAGCATTTATTTGAAATATGAACGAAGTTAGGAAACTTGCCTTACGCCCAGCTACAGGTTACGTCGAACTGTTCATTTCAATTCTTATATAACACATAAGAAAACACCACATACACCAATTAGTCATACATCTTTGACTTATGCATTAGTTTACTTAACTTTACTTCTTAGGTTTTGCGTTCTTGCAACCAAAGTTTACGCGACCAATTTCACTACCGTTCTACGACTTCATGACATACACAGATGTCTTACTTATACGTTCATCATCTTTGATGTTTTACATTCTTATCTTCTTCTTATAACTTCTCTACGACTCAGCACACATCGCTTCTTTGCTAGTAGTCCATATGGTACTCTGAGTGGTTTCCCACAAACAACCAATAATCAAGTTCCCGCCTCGTCTACACTGCCCATAACAATGAGTTAGATCGGTTGCCAGTTTTGTATATACCTTCGCTCTCTGAAGGAATTGTTTAGCCCAGCTCCCATATATTAACCATCAAAGGTTACGATTGTACTACAACTTAACTTATCTTAACATATCTTAACCATTAAACTTAATGTTTGTTAAATCAATTTCTTATTCCTTACGGTTTTCTGGCAACTAAATGTCATACCTCGGGATTCATTCTTATACGACTCACCTTCAGCTTTCATTAATCTTATTACCGTTCATTACAACTTTCTTAATACCATTCATATCTTACTTAATACTTTCATTATCCCTTACTTGAACCCCATGTTCATTAGTCATTCTTATTGTCCAAGCCATACCATTCGTTGCATGCTAAGACCGCTCATATATCGTAACAGCGTTGCATACACAGCGTCTATACGCTTCACACTTATCTCTCCTTCTTATGACATAACATCAAAATGTTATTCATTACCCTCATCGCTCAATGTCTAAGGAATCACAACCATAGCAATCCTCCACGTTAGTTTATCGTAACTGCGGTCCCCGGATATCGGTTTTGTAATCTACCGCTTAAATTCTCTATCTTTTAATCTTGATTAATCTTTCTGTTCAACCTTCATTAAAGGTTTAATACACTTGATTAAGGGTTACATTAGTTGAACATTATGTTCTTTATCTTTCCTTACGTTTTCCCCCAAGAGTTGAGCAGTTAAAAGCTTTTCTCTGGCTTTTTTCTCACAATCGCGCCGCGGCCGCCTCTCCTTCTATCTCTCACGCCATGGTGAGTTTGCGATACCGGCTCCTCGGTCTAGCTATCAGAAGCGCCACCTTTCAAGGCATGGTCAAGGCCGCAGCGATGCAAGCCCTAACCTTAGAAAATTTTTATAAGTGTTAAATCCAATTTGAGACGCTTACTTCCCGCTTTCATAACTTATTCGTTATAACTCGGAACGAGGTCGTTCCAAAGCCATTCTCTTCTTTATCTTACATACTTCAATACCCCCTGGATAGAACTTCATTTTGAATTCGTTAACGTGCCATTCTATTGGCTTGCTCTTCACCCTTTATTCATTTTACGTTTTTAACGCTCTTTGTTCGTTCGTCCATAATTCGGTCATCCGAACTCAGAATTCGTTCATTCTTGAGTCCACGACTCACATTTTTTATGTTCTCTTATATTCTTATGAAACCCTACACATTCGGGTTAATTTACTAACTTTTTAATTCTCATTTATCTTTTACGAAATGTTTGCCATAACTTCGTTATAGCTAAGTTTTAATCCATTCTTCATGAACATTTCTACCGTTCCTAACCAAGCAATATGCATCTAACTTATACGCGATGGTTTTAAACTTATCCATCAACAATAATTATCTTACGATGGTTTTAAATTTGTCCATCAATAACGTTCTTCGTGTTCTTCATTCATTCTTCATTTTAATCGATATTTTTGGATTACGATTTCACTTTTTATTTGAATTTGATGTTATAGAACATTATTACTTACTTATTTCACCTACTTATTTATATAATCCACTTGGATTGTTCTAATTCATTACGAATCTTATACTTCCTTAAGAAATATATTTACTAAACTTCAAATTCTTATTTTCATTATTTCTCATGATTTTGAACATAAAAACTTAGAAAAAGTTAACTTAGGAGTTAGTTTTTATTACCTTTCCTCTTTATTTTTCTTCCGCTAGACAAAACTGGCGATTTGCTAGCTTTTCTATTTCACAAACACTTTCGATCCGATCATTCATGCTCATGCTCTTCCTTCTCCCTCTTCATCCGACCCTTTCTCTCTCTCTCTAGATGTAAGATTTTCAAAATCTCATTTAAATGAATTAAGCTTACTATTTATAGATTTTCAAGGCTAGGGGTATTTTAGTCATTTCACCACCCAACCTCCTTACTATTCACACTTCCTTACTATTCATGACTTATGTGTTAAGTTAACTTAGCCTTTAAGTCTACTTAGCCTTTAAGTTTCATGGTTCCGCTCTTTTCGGTTTTTCGTCTCAAGCGCTTTTAAAAACTGCGATTCTCAGAATCCAAATATTTTTGAATATTTCGTCTTTCCTTTACCGATTAACTTTTACGTATTCTTCGGATTTCTGAAAAACTAAAAAACACTTTTTGGCGTTAAGTGTTTTCCTTCACGTTTTACCCTAACATAGCTAAATGAATGAAAAGTACATAACAGTACTTTTCGTCATTTTTATTTTGTCCGATTTCTGCACATTTTTTGAGAAAAACTTTTATCGGCTTACTTAACTTTTCATGATATATTATCGTCAAATCTTTCGACGGAATGTCATTTTGACATACCGAACTCTTGGAAAGGCTTAGGTTATTCAAACCCTAACCCTTATATTTCGTCGGGTGAATAGTGCCTATTTCGTCTTTTTCCCCAAAAATATTTTTGTTCCCATAAATTTTTTATTTTTGTCATGAAAATTATTACTCGTTCAGTCAAGCTCGTAGCCAGAATCCTCCCGACTTATAATCATCCTAGGTTCTAGAACGATTAATAAACACATAGCACATAATATTACTAATAAAATCCGGGTCGTTACACTCTTCCCCTCTTATAAAAATTCCGTCCTCGGAATTTCTTAAAACCACACCCATACCCAGGTCATCACATTCACCCCTTCTTCATAGAATTTCATTCTCAAAATTTTTGCCTACCCATCTTCTCAACTTTTCTTCAAAGAAGTTCTTATCTTTTCATCATTCCTAACCTCCATAACCTATCAAGAATCATGAAGTAGAAAGAATAACAAGGAATATAAAATTTCCTTTTAAAACGTTTCATACTTTTGCTGAGGGGTCAAATCGACCATGAACTCTTACGCGGTTTAACAGCATAACGCCGTAACCTTTCTTCCACGGTCAGTTTACAATCATAAAGAAAACAAACTACCTCTTACCCATCGTGTACCCCATTTCAGGATATGTTCACCTCAGACTAAATCATTAGATTCCGCACCAAAACAATTTGGTTTAGCATAACTTCTTCAAAGAAAGCTCGATGACATACTATTTGTCTAGCCGAATCAAGTAGCTTAGACCATACCAATAAATTGGATATCAACGTGAAACATTCGTCTAGTCAACTAAATTGACATCGACTACTTCTTTAAATTCTTTTTCAATACTTTAAAACGTTTTATGATGTCATGGTACCGTACTTTTTACAGTACGTTGAGGATTTTTCCAGTTTGTGACTTCGTCATTATACATCATACCATAGTGGATTGTTGATTCTAAGATCACATCCAACACCAGGTTCAATTGCATTAATAACTCCATCTTTTTACCATCCTTGCATCAAATGCACTGATGATATAAAATTAATTTTGATATTTTAAATCAATTTCTGTCTAGCTGAAACAATTAGCATAGACATACTAAGAATAGTTCTTTTAAAAATCTATTGGTTCCAAAAGTTAAACCAATTCTTTCATTTTCCAAAATACGAACACATAAGCACGATTTCAATAAACTTCGAAATCTAGCATAACTAGATGACTTGGAATATCCTATTCTCCGTCTTCCTTCATTGTCTTACTGCGACAATACTTAATCTTCTCTAGCACCTTCAATACTAAGCCTACAGAAAACAACTTGTTGTCAGTCTAAACATCCTTATACCTTAGTACAGTCCATCAACTTACCACACATTATGAGTTCAGGAACTTTCCACAATAATACGAGTTTAAGAACCATCCTAGACAGGCCCTAAGTGTCCATTCGCTGAGAAGTTCAAAAACCTACCATATCATTATGAGTCACGAACGTATCATAAGTATGAGTTTCAAGAACTCGCATCTACCTTATCGTTCTCTACCTATCAAGTATATACATGTGAAAAGATTCACCTTCTCATCATATACATCTTGATAGCGCGACCGATTCCAATGATTATCACTATAATAAGCTAAGCAGTTGTTACACCAAGCACAAACCTCTGCCCATAACAAAGGTTCATACAACTCAGCTACAACATGAGTCCTCAATTGAAATTTTACAACTCCTAAATCTCTCTTAACTTAATACGAATTTTATTTAATTCATATACTATCATTCACAACTCAATCTGAGTTCTTCTTCTTATACTACTTCGTAGTACTATAAATCATTCATCGTTTAACAGCTCACCTGTTACTACGATTCACTATGATCACGTGGTGATCTTCTTATCCCTCTCTTTACGATTATAGTCTTAGATACTCTTACCTAAGATTTATAACCTATCAGCTCTGATACCAATCTGTAACACCCCAAAATCCGGTCTATCTTCACACCCGGATTCCGTACGTCACGATCCCATCTTCTTCCAAACATACATCATTATATACTGAAATATAACAACATACACTCTCAAATCCCAGGTTATAAAAACCATATAACCTTTTTCATTATAAATAATGATAAATACATTATTCATTCCATCTTACAAGAGTGACTTTCATCCGCCACTAAGGATATATAACAGTTCATTAAACTAATCTAAAGTTCATTTAACTTATTTTATATTACAAGTCTTCACTGGATCTTCTCGCTCATCCACATTCTAAATGGCACTTCATCTGGATACCGTCAACTTGATCTTTACAGGATCCTTAAATTCTTATAACATCATACGCTGAAAATGTTTTTCATTTAAAGAAAGTGTGAGAATTCAATTGCTCAGCAAGTCATAGCAGTTGAACAAATAACTTCAACAATTTAAACATTTCTTTAGAACTTCAATAACCAAACAAAGGTTATGAAGCAGCTTGAATAATAGGAATAATCTCGATTCCTATCATTTTAAAACAATATTCACTTTTATTTTAAATTACTTTCAGTCTTCTACCTTCTTCGTACACATTCTGTCTGGCTAGAATCATTAGCACAAACTTAACAATAACGGATCATGTATAAATAGAGCATTATCTTATTGAACAGTTAAATCACATAACAGTTCATCTCATAGAAACACCAAAGTGTTCACATTGTGGCACAAGGCCTCATATGTTCTACCACTTTACACAAATATCGCACATTAGCACATAGACAGAACTTCTCAAGTTCAACATCTGAGAAGTTTAAGAAACTAGCATTCATTTGAAATATGAATGAAGTTAGGAAACTTGCATTACGCCCAGCTACAGCTTACGCCGAACTGCTCATTTCAATTCCTATATAACACATAAGAAAACACCACATACACCAATTAGTCATACATCTTTGACTTATGCATTAGTTTACTTAACTTTACTTCTTAGGGTTCGCGTTCTTGCAACCTAACTTTACGCAACCACTTTCACTAGCGTTCTACGGCTTCATGACATACGGAGATGTCTTACTTATACGTTCATCATCTTTGATGTTTTACATTCTTATCTTCTTCTTATAACTTCTCTACGACTCAGCACACATCGCTTCTCTGCTAGTAGTCCATATGGTACTCTGAGTGGTTTCCCACAAACAACCAATAAACAAGTTCCCGTCTCGTCTACACTGCCCATAACAATGAGTTAGATTGGTTACCAGTTTTGTATATACCTTCGCTCTCTGAAGGAATTGTTTAGCCCAACTCCCATATGTCAACCATTAAAGGTTACGATTGTACTACAAGTTAACTTATCTTAACCATTAAACTTAATTTTCGTTAAATCAATATCTTATTCCTTACGGTTTTCTGGCAACTAAATGTCATACCTCGGGATTCATTCTTATATGACTCACCTTAAGCTTTTATTAATCTTATTACCATTCATTACGGCTTTCTTAATACCATTCGTATCTTAATTAATACTTTCGTTATCCCTTACTTGAACCACATGTTCATTAGTCATTCTTATTGTCCAAGCCATACCGTTCGTTGCATACTAAGACCACTCGTATATCGCAACAGCATTGAATACACAGCGTCTATACACTTCCCACTTGTCTCTCATTCTCATGATATAACATCAAAATGTTATTCATTACCCTCGTCGCTTAATGTCTAAGGAATCACAACCATAACAATCCTCCACATTCGTTTATCGTAACTACGGTCCCCGGATATCGGTTCCGTAATCTACCACTTAAATTCTCTATCTTTTAATCTTGATTAATCTTTCTGTTCAACCTTCATTAAAGGTTTAATACACTTGATTAAGGGTTACATTAGTTGAACATTATGTTCTTTATCTTTCCTACTGTTTTACCCCAAGAGTTGAGCAGTTAAAAGCTCTTCTCTGGCTTTTTCCCTACACTGGCGCTGCGGCGCCACTCTCCCTTCTATCTCTTGCGCCGTGGCATGAGTTTGCAGTACCTGGCTCCCTGGTCTGGTGCTACAGTGCCACCTTTAAAGGCATGGCTGGCGCCGCGGCGCCAAGCCCTAACCCTTGAAAATTTCTAGAAGTGTTAAATTCCAATTTGAGACACTTACTTCCCGCTTTCATAACTTATTCGTTATAACTCAGAACGAGGTTGTTCCAAAGCCATTCTCTTCCTTATTTTACATACTTCAATACCCACTGGACAGAACTTTTTTCTGAATCTGTTAACGTGCCATTCAATTGGCTTGATCTTCACCCTTTATTCGTTTTACATTTTTAACGATCTTCGTTCATTCGTCCATAATTCGGTCATCCAAACTCAGAATTCGTTCGTTCTTGAGTCCACGACTCATATAATCTATGTTCTCTTACATTCTTATGAAAACCTACACATTCGGGTTCATTTACTAACTTTCTAATTCTCATTTGTCTTTTACAAAATTTTTGCCATAACTTCGTTATAGCTAAGTTTTAATCCGTTCTTTATGAACGTTTCTACCGTTCCTAACCAAGCAATATGCATCTAACTTATACGCGATGGTTTTAAACTTGTCAATAAACAACAATTATCCTACGATGGTTTTAAATTTGTCCATCAACAACGTTCTTCGTGTTCTTCGCATGTTCTTCGTGTTCTTCGTTCGTTCTTCATTTTAATCGATATTTTTGGATTACGATTTCACTTTTTATTGGAATTTGATGTTATAGAACATTATTACTTACTTATTTCACCTACTTATTTATATAATCCACTCGGATCGTTCTAATTCATTACGAATCTTATACTTCCTTAAGAAATTTATTTACTTAACTTCAAATTCTTATTTTCATTATTTCTCATGATTTCAACCATATGAAATCATTCCTAACTTCGTATACTCCATATTCTTATTAAGTTAAGTTTTGAACATAAAAACTTAGAAAAAGTTAACTTAGGAGTTAGGTTTTAAAACATTTCATCTTTATTTTTCTTCCGCTAGACAAAACTGGCGATTTGCTAGCTTTTCTATTTCACGAACACTTTTGATCCGATCATTCATGCTCATGCTCTTCCTTCTCCCTCATCATCCTGCCCTCTCTCTCTCTCTAGATGTAGGATTTTCAAAATCTCATTTAAATGAATTAAGCTTACTATTTATAGATTTTCAAGGCTAGGGGTATTTTAGTCATTTCACCACCCAACCTCCTTACTATTCATGACTTATGTGTTAAGTTAACTTAGCCCTTAAGTCTACTTAGCCTTTAAGTTTCGTGGTTCCGTCTTTCGGGTTTTTGTCCGACAGTATTAAAAACTGAGATTCTCAGAATCCAAATATTTTTGAATATTTCGTCTTTTCTTTACCGATTAACTTTTACGTATTCTTCGGATTTCTGAAAAACTAAAAAATACTTTTTGGCGTTAAGCGTTTTCCTTCACGTTTTACCCTAACGTAGCTAAATGAATGAAAAGTACATAACAGTACTTTTCGTCATTTTTATTTTGTCCGATTTCTGCATGTTTTTCGAGAAAAACTTTTATCGGCTTACTTAACTTTTCATGATATATTATCGTCAAATCTTTCGACGGAATGTCATTTTGACATACCGAACTCTTGGAAAGCCTTAGGTTATTCAAACCCTAACCCTTATGTTTCGTCGGGTGAATAGTGCCTATTTCGTCTTTTTTCCCAAAAATATTTTTGTTCCCAGAAATTTTTTATTTTTGTCATGAAAATTATTACTCGTTCAGTCTAGCTCATAGCCAGAATCCTCCCGACTTATAATCATCCTAGGTTCTAGAACGATTAATAAACACAACACATAATATTACTAATAAAATTCATTTTATTAATAACTAAGTCTTTAAACATATATTCTGGAAAATCTGAATTTCCCGGTCGTTACAGACATGAGATGTTGGAAAACTAGCACTTCATCTCTTCATTTTATTCCCACAAACTGCACTCCCGTTAAAGGTTACAAAGAAATAAGAGAGTGAAAATAGAAAGTAGGAAAAGAAAGGAAAGGAGGAAAAGAAGAAAAAGTGGAGAAGAAAAATAGAAAGGAAAGAGGATGAATTAATAATCTCCTCACTCCCACCACCCTCACTCATTCGGGAAGAAATCTAAAAATTAGAGAGAGAGAGAAATAGACAAAAGGAAGAGAAAGAAGAAGAAGGAGGAGGAGGAGAAATTAAAAAGTTTTTTTTAAATCTTTGATCTATTATTAGATTTATGGATTTTATGAGTACATATTTATATATGTGCTGGTTGAGATTATTTAAACTTGCAAAAACATGAATCAAATGAACGAAATCAAGAAATTAAAAGAAGAACAAAATCTTGAAATTTTTAGAAAAATTAGTTTACTACTTGATTTTGTAACTCCATAACTCTTTGTGTATAATGAGTTAGGAGATGAGCCATATATCAAAAGAAAGCCCTGAAAGTAAGATAAACGCAGAAATTTGAATCACCCAAAAATTCTTTGTGGATTTTCCGTGGTGATAGTTTGAGTGAAACTGGTCTGAAGGACTTATAGTCCGAAAAATTAGTTTTAAGAAGCTCTATTGCATGAGTTATAATTTTTAATCCGACCGTTGGATCGTGGTAATTTTTGGATCTGTTATGCATATATAAGTTGAGTATTTGTCCACAAATTTTAAACCGTCAAAGATTAACGTATGATTTGTTATGAATTTAAAGAGGTGACTAATCCAGAAATGTTTGTAGCAGAATTTTCGGTAAGAATATCTCTCTATGTTAGATACAGAATTTGGAAAAACTTTCTTCTACAAAGTTGTAGAGAATTAAATTTTACATGGAAATGACATAAGATTCGTAGTTTTCTGATAAAAGTGATAATTATTATGAATTATTGAAGTTCTGAATATTGGAAATTATAATTAAATTATTAGAAAAATTATTTGGGTTGAAATATTTTTACAGAATGCTTATAATATCATCTTAGAATTTTTGTAAATTTTTGATGAATTATTGAAAAGTAGAAGTAATTATTGTATTTTTAAACTATTTATAGTTAGTTTGAAAATAGAAGAAATTCATAGAATATTCTATGAATGATGAAAAATAATGAAACTTGGTGAAAAATCTTATAATATTATTTTATAATTTTTGGGTAGTTTTGAAAAATTATTGAATAGTAGAAATATTTATTGTATTTTTAAGCTATTTATGGTTAGTGTTTGGGAGCATTTTACCGATCATCATGTAGGCTGAAGGCCTGACACCAGAAGGGGTTGATATGCTTATTAGGCCGAAGCCAACAAGGATGTTGAAGGAGTTCGGGCTTGGGGATCCAAGTCCTCTGGGCCAGAGTCCTATTCGAGCTTATGGTATTCGGGGTCGGGATTCCGAGTCCTTTGGGCCGGAGCCCAGACCCGCGCATATGGGTTCTGTTGGATTGAGCCTGTGCAGTGGGTTAGCCCTCGCATGGAGTCTGGAGTCATAAGGGTTCTAAATGGTTAAGGATCCTAATCCTAACCATATTCAGATAATTAACTTCAAAGGTAGTGTTTAGATTGGATTCCACTTGCACCATTTGAAGAGATTGTGTTGGACGCAAATAATGGTAACTACCATATTTAGGAGTCCTAAACCAACTCAGAGATCGATTCTAAGGTAGTGAGAAAGACTATAAATACAAGACTTGGTTTCAATTAATAGGTAATACACCCTTGAGCACTAAACACTAAAGCCTCCATTGTTAAACCTTGTGAACGACTTGTACTTATTCTCACACCGGAGCTATCCCCCGGTGGTACAAACTGTCAAGCTTCGCGTGTGATCTGTTATTATGCAAGATTCAGATCATAGATTTGGTGATTGGACGTGTACCGCCCCAAAAATCCGGTCTATTTTCACATCTGGATTCCGTACGTCACGATCCCATCTTCTTCCAAACATACATCATTATATAGCTAAATATAACAACAACATCCTCAAATCCCATGTTCTAAAACCTTAAAACCTCTTTCATTCCAAATAATGATAATTACATTATTCTTTACATCTTGTACAAGTGATTTTTATCCGCCACCAAGGATACATAATCATTCATTAAACTATTCTATAGTTTAATTCTATCATTCTATATTACAAGTCTTCGCTTAATCTTCACACTCATTCATCTAAATAATGGCACTTCTTCTGGATACCGATCAGCTTGAGCATTCAATTGCTCAGCAAGTCATAGCAGTTGAACAAACAACTTCAAGAATTTAAACATTCCTTTAAGACTTCAATAACCGAACTAAGGTTATGAAGCAGCTTGAATAATAGGAATAATCTCGATTCCTATCATTTTAAAACATTAGTTACATTCCTTTTGAAATACTTTAATTCTCTAATCTCTTTCATACACATTCTGTTTGGCTAGAATCAATAGCACAGACTTAACAATAACGGTTCATGTATAAAAAGAACATGCTCATATTGAACAGTTCAATCACAAAATAGTTCATATCATAGAAACACTGAAGTGTTCACATTGTGGCACAATGCCTCATATATTCTAACACCTTGTACAAATATCACACATTTGCATTAGATGAACTTCTCAAGTTCAACATCCGAGAAGTTTAAAACTAGCATTCATTTAAAATATGAATGAAGTTAGGAAAACTTGCTTTTACGTGCACTTCATGACTTATAGTTTACAATCGAATCGCTCATTCCAATTCTTATGTAGCACATAAGGAAATAACACATATACCAATTAGTCATATACTTGACTTATGCATTGGTTTACTTTACTTTACTTCTTTGGGTTCACGTTCTTACAAACTAAGTTTACGCGACCAACTTCCTTTACCGGTTAACGGATTCATGATATACGGAGATGTCTTACTTAATACTTTCATCATCTTTGATGATTTACATTCTTATCTTCTTCTTATAACTCTCATAGGACTCAGCACACATCGTGTCTTTGCTAGTAGTCCATATAGTACTTTGAGTGGTTTCCCACAAACAACCAACAAACAAGTTCCCGTCTCATCTACACTGCCCATAACAGTGAGTTAGATCGGTTTCCAGTTTTGTATATACCTTCGCTCTCTGAAGGAATTTTTTAGCCCAGCTCCCATATGTCAACCATCAAATGATACGATTGTACTAGAACCTAAATTAATCTTAACTTATCCGAACTATTAAACTATAATGTTCGCTAAGTCAATTTCTTATTCCTTATGTCTTTCTGGAAACTAAATTCTATACCTCAGGATTCATTCTTTATCGTCCAAGTCATACAATATTTTGTATACTCAGGACGATCATTCAATATTCATTCTACGCATTTATAGCGTTAAACATTTTACGTTACCTTATTATTATCTTACAACGTCTGATTCATTCGACTTAGAACGTCATCCAAGTTATAAACATTAACTCGGCTTCTTTAAGTTATACGTACTTGTCTTTAATTTAGCTTCTTCACAATTCACAGGTTTAATCATTGATCTTTATTACCTTACGATCAAACCATACACGGGGTGTAGGTTCTACCTATTTAGTATTCGCGTACACTTAACCTTTAACTCGGTTCAAGTGTCCAACACTTACATTTCATTCTAACATTCTCATCCGACTCACATTCGGCTTTCATTAATCTTTTTATAGTTCCCTATGGCTTTCTTGATAATTCATATCTTACTCACTACTCCCGTCAACGTCTAAGTCATACAACCAATGTATACTTAGAACGTTCGCTCAACGTGAATACGATTCACGAGGATCATTTATGTATTCCACATTAACGTTACTTGCCTCTTAATTCTATTCAACCTTCATCCAAGGTTTTAATTACTTTCATTCATTACACGTCACCTAAACCCCATGTTCATTATTCTTTCCTAATGTCAAAGCCAAACGGTTCATTGTATACTAAGACCGATAGTTCATCACAACAACGTTGCATTCATAGTGTCTAAACGCTTTACATTCATCTCTCATGAGCATGACATAACATCGAAATGTTATTCATTACCCTAGTCAATCAACGTTTAAGGAATCACAATTATAGCAATCCCTCACGTTCGTTTCATTGTGACTACTGTAACGCCCGAGAAAATCGGATTTTTCTTAGAATTAAATTTTTATTTGATTATGTGAATTAAATGAATTTAATTGATTTATTATGTGAATAAGCTATGTGAAGGTCATTTTATGACCTAGAATGTGTTTATATGGTTAGTAATCTGGCTATGTGCTAGAATTAATTGTTTAGAATTTCCAAGACGAAAATAAATGTTTTCCGAGAAATTTTCGTAAAAACACTATTCATTCATTTCTGTTCAGGGAATTATTTTGAAATTCCGAGAAATGCGTAATGATAGAATATCGAGATAAGATGAAATATATAATAATATTTCATTTATGGCAAACGAAGTTTTCGCCTGCGGACTTAAAATCTAAGGGTTGAGTATATTGATTTCCGAGAAGGAAATGGAATGCGTAAAAGAATTTCGTTATAGTTAAAGCAAATGTTGTACAATTATGGTACTATTTAGTATCTATGTATAATACGACGAGTAAATATGAAGTACAATACGATTATTGTACGAGTAGTATACGGAGAGAATACGTGAATTGTATGTATAGAATACGATTTGTATTATAGAATTAAGTTAAGTCTTAATGTTAATTCATTTGAGTTGGTTTATAATTAGCCCAATTATTTGAATGAGCAAGCCCAAGGGATTAATGGGTTAAGCCAAGTCAAGGCCCAATGATAATTTAGTTAAGCCTAATTCATGAAAATCGAACCGTGGATCGAACCGGTGGGTCACCGAATGGGTAAAACCCATGGGGCAACCCATGGGATGACCCATGGCAAGGGTGGGCCGGCCACCTTGGTGTGCAAGCCAAGAATAATGGTTGGTCACCAAGCATTTTACTTGGTGACCAAGAGTGAATAGTAAGGAGGTGATGGTAGTTTGTCCAAATTGCCCTCCATTTTATTTTCCTATAAATAAGAAGCTAGGTTGTTTCATTTGTGAGTTTTTTAATTGCCCAACTTAGATTATTTGAGAGATAAAGAGAGCTAGACTACGCAAATCATATATTTTGGAAGCTTTGACTTAGAGTTTCAAGAGATTTCATAAGAGTTCTTGAGGTAATGATCCTTATCTTTCATTTCCATCTCTTTTGATTTTCTTTTATCTTGGAGAATCATAAAATGGGTGGTATATGTATTGTATAGTGGATTAAAGATGACTTACCATAGATTCAATCTCTATAAGTCATGAAATCATAGGAATCATAAGGTTCGATATAGTTTCAAACCATGAAAATATTGTTTGTTGAGATCGATTGTTTTTAAACGATTGAACTCCATTAATACGTTATATATGCATCTTGCTTGGTTAGGATGTAGATATGAAATCCATGGAGTATTCCATGTGATTTAGCTTAGAGAACCCTAGTAACGAAGTAATGGCGAATTTTATGTAATTAGACGTTAAACGTCAAAAATGTTGGAATTCCGGATGGGAGGTTAGAAGTTGCCGTGAGACTTGAAAATGTTGTTTTTGAATGCCAACATGTGAAATAGGGTAATTAAGAGTTGTGGGTTTGAGAATCGTCGGATTCCGACTTAAAACAAAGAAAATGAGCATTGAACGCTTATTAGCGTTTACGAACGCTTAGAAAATGAACTCAATAGTGAATTTTGATTTAACGGATTTGAAAGTGTCGAATTCTTATATGAACGCGTAGATTATGTCATTTATGATGTGTAGGCTTTTGAACGGACAAAATCAGGCTTATAACGAAGAAGTTACGGCCCCGGGAATTTCGTAAAATTTTTTAAAACTATTGAAATTTCAGATCGAGGTCCTGCACTGGCGCCAGACATAGTGTAAAATGTCACGCCAAAACACAAGACAAAGGTGTATTTAGCCATCGCTAAATGGCAATGCAGTACCCTTGTCTCAGACAGAGTCTCATGACTGCGGTTGAGACCGAAACCAGAAGACATCATTAATCGAGCCGCAGTCATAAGTCTAGTCTTATAAAGGTTGCACCACAATATGAAAAGTCACGAGGTTTTGGATAGTGATTTAGGTTTTGAACTTCAATTGTTTAGAGACCTATAAGAGAAATGTTTGTACACTTCATAAGTGTATTAATGCTATTCCTATACTACCTATACTAAGGTATATGGTATTGAACTTAGGAATTTGATGCATGTTAACAAGTTATGAATAATGAACAAAGTTGGTACTTTATCAACGATGCTCGAGTCCGGTTAATAACGTTAGTTGAGTAATGAGCCAGGACGAAGGGTAATGAGTTGAGTTGACTTTATTATTAATATTAAGTTAACTAAGACATAGAAGAAAAAGAAGTTTGTAAGAACAATGTGAACATTTGTTTGATAGCTAATTACAGTATGCTATGTGAATATATCATGTAGATTCTGTAATGGCTGTGGTCAGTCGATTAAATTATTTGAAGACACTGAAACGCAAGTTTTCTTAACGCTTGTCTAACTTCCAAGTTAGACAAGTTTTATATGATTCGTTGAACTGAATTGCACGATTGGTTTTTAAAGAAAGGGTCAATGCCAGATTTTAACTCGGCTAGACTATTCGTAAGATATAGATTGATTATTATTCATATCTTTCTATATATAAATGTTAACGCTATCCTATGTCAAGTAATTTGTACGGACGTGAAGGTAAGGTTTGTCTATGAACAAACAAAAGTATTTTACATCGATTATTCGATGGGCACGCGAGTTTGCCAAATATATTAAATGTAAATACGTTTAAAGAATGAGTGTTGATCAACATAGAGTACTATAGGCTGATCACCTAGAAGTGCTCGTAAGTAATGCGGACGTAACAACCTTAGTGCTGTGAAATCCTTTTCAAGTATAAAAACTGAAAGTTACTATTCATGGTCTATCAACCGGTTCAGAATTCCTAATCTACTCTAAACCTTGGGAATTGATGTTATGAACTGTTAAAGTATTGTTGTTTCATGATACTTCAAAACTATTGTTAAGTTATGTAGGAATTGTTATATAATTCACGAATGTGGAATTACCGTTATCCTTTGTTAACACTTGCTGAGCTGTCATGCTCACTTCTTGCGTGAATTATATAACTACAGTTAAGGATGAACGTACTGGGAATGCTAAGAAAGATAAGGGCAAAGCTAAGATGGATGCTTAGCCGTTGTGTAATAGATTAGTATGTTTGTATGTATTATTACATTATGAATAACGAATGATGTAATTGGTTATGAACCTGGGAAGGATTATACTTTGATTGTAATAAGAAGATAGTAATTACATTCATTTGGTTGTATTTCAATGGAATGATTGTATGGATATTAATATAGTGGAGCACCATATGTCGAGTTGGAAGATACCTGAATTTGGGGGCGTCACAACTACGGTTTCCCGGACATTGGTTCCATAACCCGCGTCTACATTCTTTATCTTTTAATCTAATTTAATCTTTTCGTTCAACCTTCATCAAAGGTTTAATACACTTGATTAAGTGTTACATTAATTGAACTATATGTTCTTATTTCTTTCTTGCACATCCCCTAGTAATTGAAAGCAAGAAAATCTCATTTACGGGCATTGCCACCGCCTTACCAGTCTTCTTGCGCCTTCCCTTTTCTTTCTTATGTGCGGCATACCACTTAGCGAAGAGCTAATTCCATAAGCTCCCGATGCGGCGTCGGCCCCCAAGGCACGATTCGCCCTGCGGCGCCAAGCATGAAACCTAGAAAAATTTTCTAATTCTTTTACAAGCTTGAGTCGCTGACTTTGAAATCTCATATATTATTCGTTATAACTCAGAACGAGGTCGTTCCAAAGCCATTTTCTTCCTTATCTTACGTACTTTGATTAACCTCAGACAAAACTTCATTCTGAATCCGTTAACATGCCATTCAATTGGCTTAATCTTTGCTCTTCATTCATTTTATGTTTTTAACGTTCTTCGTTCGTTCGTCCGTAATTCGGTCATCCGAACTCAGAATTCATTCGTTCTTGAGTCCACAACTCACGTTTTCTACGTTCTCTTATATTCTTATAAAATCCTATATGTTTAGGTTCATTTACTAACTTTTAAATTCTCGTTCTTCTTTTACGAAAACTGAGCCATAACTTCGTTATAGCTCAGTTTTAATCCGTTCTTTATGAACGTTTCTAACGTTCCTAACCAAGCAATAAGCAACTAACTTATATGTGATGGTTTTAAACTTGTCCATCAATAACAATTATCCTACGATGGTTTTAAATTTGTCCATCAACAACGTTCTTCGTGTTCTTCGCGTTCTTCGCGTGTTCTTCGTTTTTAATCGATATTTTGGATTACAATTTCCCTTTTTCTTGGAATTTGAAGTTATAGAACATCATTCCTTACTTATTTAACCTACTCATTCATAAGAATCATTTGGATCGCTCAAAATCCTTACGAATCTTACACTTCCTAAAGAAATTTATAAACTAAATTTCTAATTTCTTATTTATTCATTTTCTCATGATTTCAACTATATGAAATCATTCTTAACTTCATCTACTTCTTATCTTCATTAACTTATGTTTTTGAACATATTAAAGTTAAAGAAAAATTAGAAAAAACTAGGGTTCGGATTACCATTCTTCTTTAATCTCTTTCCGTCGGACAAAGCGTGCACTTGGGCAAGCTTTTCCTTTTCCTTTTCTGTTCTCCCATCCGAACTCTCTCTCTCTCTCTCTCTCTCTCTCAAAGTTGTAGGATTTTCAAAATCCTTAAACAATGAAATAAGCTTTCTATTTATAGATTTTCAAGGCTAGGGGCATTTTTGACATTTCACCCCCACCTCCTTACTATTCATGGCTTAGCCACCAAGTTTACTTGGCCACCACCCTTACTTGGTGGCCAAGTGGCCGCCTCACCTCCTTACGTAGCTTCCCTTGGAAGCTTCGTGCTTTCGTCTTTCAGGTTTCATCCGACAGTTTTAAAAAAAACTGCAATTCTCGGAATCTAAATATTTTTGGATATTTCATCTTTCCTTTACCGAATAACTTTTATGCATTCTTCGGATTTCCAAAAAACCAAAAAACACTTTTTGGTGTCAAGTGTTTTCCTTCACATTTTCTCCTAATGTAGCTAAACGAGTGAAAAGTACATAACAGTACTTTTTGTCATTTTTATTTCGCCCGATTTCTGCACGTTTTTCAAGAAAAACTTTTATGAGCTTAATTAACTTTTCACGATATATTATCGTCAAATCTTTCAACGGAATGTCATTTCGACATACCAAAATCTTAAAACGGCTTAGGTTATTCAAACCCTAACCCTTAGGTTTCGTCAGGTGAATAGTGCCTATTTCGTCTCTTTCCCCGAAAATATTTTTGTTCCTGGAAAATTTTCATTTTCGTCTTGAAAATTCTTACTCGTTCAGTCTAGCTCGTAGCCAGAATCCTCCCGATTAATAATCATTCTAGGTTATAGAACGATTAATAAACACATAACACATAATAGTATTAATAAAATTCGTTTTATTAATAACTAATTCTTTAAACTTAAATTCTGGACAATCCGATTTTCCGGGTTATCACAAGACGCGCTGGCAAAACTTGGAGTTAACATTGGCGCTAAAAGGAGGCTTTTTGTGCATCAACAATAATTGTGTTACTTTTTCGGAAGAGAGCCATGGCGAGCAGGTATAATAGTGCTTCAAACCAGGAAAAAGCAAAAACCCACCACACCACTCAGGTGAGGGGGTCGGTAAAGGACATGTTGGGTTCTAAAGATCATGGAGACGACGTTGGACACACCCAATCTATCCAGCGATGGCTGTTTTGACTAGTCAGCATACCCCCATCCCCATCAGTCATGCCGACGATAACCAGTCTCGGGCATACGATAGGAGAGAGAAGGATCGGGCTGGGGGCAGCCAAGACCAGCATCAACTCATTCTACAGAAGATGATACAGCAAAATCAAGATGCCATGATGGCACTACGCCTTCAACAATAGGAGCTTGAGGAGTAGATTGTTAAGATGGTAGGAGAGCAGGAAGCCTCATCCAAGAGGCGAAGACACCGAAGTCGATCCCGGTCACCTCGCCGGGAGGAGGCAGGAAGAGAAAAGAGCAGACCTAGGAGTCGCTCTCGAGAAGGCAGAAGCTGAAGGAGAAGTCGTTCGGTAGATAAGAAATCTGAGCATTAGGGCATATTGGGAAAAAGGAGGAGAATCGAGTCTCCTGAGTACGAGAGGGACAAGCATAGATTGCCCCCTTGTAAAGAGGAATTTGATCCCATCGCTAGAAGGGTCGCAGAGTTGGAAAGTCTACTAGTGGCGAAGAACCAAATTGGATATCCTCGAGCTGCCTAGGCTCACCATTTTCACCATAAATCAACCACGTCACAGCCGACCCGAAGAAGAAGATGCCCCCGATGGAAACGTACGATGGGTTGGGGGATCCTTATGATCATTTGGATAGATATGATAGGTTGATGACTTACTACAGACATTCAGATGCTGCCAAATGCCATATGTTCGTGACAAATTTGAAGAAGAGTGTTAGAGAGTGGATGGGGACTTTTGTAGTGGGATTAATTAGTTCATGGAATGACCTCCAGGAATAGTTGCATGCTCAGTTTGGGAGTAACAAAAGAAGGGGAAAAATCAATGCTTCCCTCATGCAGGTGAGACAGCGTTCGGACGAAAGCCATGGTCAGTACGTTAAGAGGTTTCGGGAGGCTGTGGGCTCGGTAGAAGAATTAAATTCCCCTCAAGCCATGGGATTTTTTACCACCGGTCTGGATATAGGGAAGTCGAAGAAGCTGATGAAGGACCTGGTGATCAACCGTCCTGCCGACCTGACCGAAGCCCTCTCGGGCCGAAGGATTCATTGCCATAGAGGAGGCCCTAGGAAACTTCAAACCGCACTCCCAGTCTTCCGAGAAGTTTAAGGCTTGGGATAGACATAGCTATCAACATTCAGACAATAATCAGGGGAGGGCAGACAATTCTGGGAAGAAAAACTACAATGGTGGAGGATTGGGAAGTGGCCGACCACCCTTCCCGAGCAAAAACTTCAATAAAGTTTATACCCCCCTCAACACAGATCGAGCGAAGATATTGGAAGAGATACAGAATAAATCATTTTATGAAAATTGCTCGACGCATTCGAAGCCCGAGAAGAGGGATCGGGATAAGTTTTTTGAATACCATCAGAGTTCTGGGCATACAACGGAGATTTGTAATGATCTAAAGGACCTAATAGAGAAGAATGTCCAGAACAGCTAGCTAGTGCAGTATGTGGTAGGTCGGGAGGATACGGGGGCACAGAGAGAAGAAGGCAGGGGGTTGGTTCGGGATACACAGCCGAGACAGAACCAGCTAGCCTGAGGCATGATTGATGTGAATTTAGGCGGTTCTGTAGGCGTGTGACTGGAAAGAAGAGAAATGGACACCTTGATACAGTCCTATCAGTTGCTGGTTCCTCGCCTAGAAAAGATTGGGCCTACCCGGGAACATCTATCTCTTTCTCTGACGAAGACTGTCCTACATATCTCATAGAACCGCATGATGGGGCGTTGGTGATAACAGCTCAGGTCGGGCCAATGGACATGAGAAGGATAATGATAGACAACGGGTTCTCGGTTGACATAATATACACTCACACCTATCAAAGGATGGATCTGGAAGGAAAAAAGATGGAGTTGGGTGGAGAAGGCCCGTTCTATGGTTTTAGTGGAGATCCAGTGCATGTGTTAGGCACCATTAAGTTGCATGTCAGGTTCGGTACAATGCCCCAACAGATCAAAATAATGGTTAGACTCTTTGTGGTCTAGGTGGATTCGGCATAAAATGCAATTTTGGGAAGGCCGGCCCTTGTAGCTTTGCAAGCAATGCCATCTATACCTCATTTCAAAATTAAGTTTCTAACACCGAACGAGATTAGGGAGGTGAAAGGAGACCTAGACATTTCCCGGAGGTGTTATCGGGATACTTTAATTTCTTCAGGGGTCGGGGTCAGCAAGAAGAAGTAGACAATGACCATTGATATAGAGCCATTCACTAAGAGTAGTACAGAACCGCTTGCCCTGCCTACCGAAGAGACAAAGGATGTGGAGTTGATCCTGGGGAATACAAAGAAGTTGATCAAGATCGGATTGGGGTTAACAAAATTGTTCCGAATAGGGCTGATAGATCTACTTCAGGTATACGCCGACATCTTTGTATGGTAACCAAGTGACATGCCTAGGGTCAGTGAGTCAGTGGCCCTGGACAGATTACATGTGGACCCGAAGAGGAAACTGATCATACAAAAAAGAAGAATTTTTGCTCCAGAGAGACAGATGATAATAGACGAAGAAATCGCTAAACTCTTGGAAGCAGAATTTATCTTCAAAATTGATTACCTCGAGTGGCTGGATAATGTAGTTTTGGTTCAGAAACAGAAGGGGAAGTGTAGATTATGTATCGATTAAACGGACCTGAACAAAATATGCCCGAAAGATTTTTATCCTTTGCCCAACATAGACCAGTTGATCGACGCCACCTCGGGGTATGATATGTTAAGTTTTATGGATGCCTTCTCAGGGTACCATTAAATCTCAATGAGTAAGGATACATTCCGAAGACTAGCTTTATCACGCATCGGGCTATATATGCTTATCTAAAGATGACCTTCAGATTGCTCAATGCCGGGGTGACTTACCAGCAGATGATGAACTTCGTATTCACAAGCCAGCTAGGCCAAAGCATGGAAGTATACGTGGATGACATGATTGTGAAGAGCATATCAGTCAGGGGTCATCTTGAGGACTTAGAAAGCTGCTTTGAAACAGTTAGGAAACACAAACTGCGTTTGAATCCGACCAAGTGTACCTTCGGATTGGGGTCTGGAAAATTCCTGGGATATCTGATCAGCAAAAAGGGAATCAAAGCGAATCCGAAGAAAATTCAGTTGATCTTAGATATAAAGTCCCCGAAGTCTTACAAGGATGTTCAGAGGTTGATAGGTCGAATTGCGGCCCTTCAGAGATTTATGTCAAGATCAGTCGAAAGATGTTTATAATTTTTTGACACTTTGGAATGCTCGAAGACCGAGAAAAGTTTTCAGTGGACCTTAGAGTGCGAGGAGGCATTCCAAGGGATCAAGAAATATTTATCTTCAGCCCCATTATTGATTAAGTCGATCCCTTCGGAACCCTTATATTTATACTTGGCTATAAGGTCGCTTGTAGTGGGGGCAGCACTGGTCCATGACAAGAGAGGAAGACAGTTCCCGGTATACTATGTTAGCCATGTTCTTCGAGATGCAGAGACAAGATACCCAAACCTGAAAAAATTCGCCTACGCCATAATCATTGCAAGCAGAAAGCTTCGGCATTATTTCCAAGGTCGATTGGTGGTGGTGTATACAGATCAACCGTTGAAGAAGGTGCTACATACACCAGAAGTTTCGGGTCGACTTGTTGCATGGGCTATGGAATTAACTCAGTTTGCTTTGAAATATCATCCCCGAACAATAATCAAAGGATAGACATTAGCAGATTTTGTGGTAGAATGTTCCTTTACAGAACCAGATGTGGGCATGGTTACTGAAATTCAACAGGTGCAGACTTCGTGGACTCTATATGTGGATGAATCATCAACATTGGACATCAGTGGAGCAGGGGTTATTTTGACAAGTCCTGAAGGGTTTAAAGTACAAAAAGCCATTCGATTTCAGTTCAAAGCCACAAATAATGAAGTAGAATATTAAGCCATTCTAGTTGGACTTCGGTTGGCCAAAAGCTTGGAGGTGTAAAAATTGGTTATCTATAGTGACTTCTAATTGGTCGTCAAACAGTTGTCTAGAGAATATGAGGCTCATGGAGAAAGGATGACAAACTACCTGGCTGAAGTAAAAGAAAAACTCACATACTTTAACTCTTACAGTTGCTAAGGAATCGATAGGTCAGACAACACAGTAGCAGATGCTCTGGCCCGATTGGCGATGACTAAAAGGAGTTATTTCAATGGTTCAGTTTATTTAGAGGTGTTAGAACAACCAAGCATTCCGAAGGTGGATGTGCTAGCTTTAGATCGGCTCGGCTGCTGGCTTACACCGTATATCTCTTATTTGGCCGATGGGGTTTTACCTTTGGATCGCATATTAGCAAGAAAGATCAAGCACATGAGCTCAAACTTTATTCTTATCGATGGAGATCTATACCGAAAAGCTTTCAGTTCTCCACTACTCAAGGGCATGACACCATCGAAAGCAGATTACACACTTTGGGAAATGCACGAATGTATTTGTGGGGATCACATGGGGGCCAAGTCACTGGCTTACAAGATTTTGAGGCAGGGATACTATTGGCCGACCATCTATCAGGAAGCCAAAGACTTTGTCAAAAAATGTCCCAAATGTCAACTGAACAACGCCATCCCTCATCAGCCTCCCAAAGAGCTTTATTTGGCCTTATCCCTAATTCTGTTTGCTATATAGGGAATCAACATCTTGGGGCCTCTACCAAAGGCCAAGGGACAAGTAAGTTTCATGATCGTAGCCATCGACTACATGACCAAGTGGGTCGAAGCCAAATCTCTACAGAAGATCACCGAACATGAATGTCTCAATTTTTTTAAGGAATGTGTTGTTTATCGATTCGGTATCCCAATGGCGTTGGTCTAGGACAACGACAAACAATTTATGGGAGCAAAATTTGAAACCTTTTTGAAAGAGTTGGGGATTTAGCACAAAAAGACTTTAGTTGCTCACCCTTAGTCAAACAGTTAAGTGGAAGTCACCAACCGAACTCTACTCAACGGTATCAAAACGAGGTTTGATGAATTGAAGGGTCGGTGGCCTGAGGAATTACTCAGTGTTTTGTGGGCCTACTGGACCACCAAGAGGATGACAACTGGGGACTCACCATTCTGATTCGGGACTCACCGTTCAAGGTTGGGGACTTGATACTTCAGGAGTCAGAGGCATTGACCCCCCAGAACACTGGCAAACTGATGTTGAACTAGGAAGGGCCTTACTACGTAGTAGAGGTGCTGAAGCCAGGTACTTATCAGCTTCGAGCAATGGACGGTTCGGAAGTGAAGAATACATGGCATGCTGGAAGACTTAGAAAATATTACCAGTAAAAGTTATGTCATTCTTTACTTTACTTATATAAACCATGCTATTTATCAATGAAATAAATGAGATTTCTCTTCGAAAAAATTTTGTACTTCATTTATATTCATAAGCTTTTACAAAACCGACCAAACAAGCTTCGGACAAAACCAATCAGAAAGTTAAAAACAACATAACTGATCGATAAAAGTCACAAGTATAACTATTCGGAAAAATTACAGAAGAAAGAAAATTTTTGTACTTTATTCATATTTATATGTTTTTACATAATCCGGTCAGATAAGCTTCAAACAAAAACTGATCAGAAAGTTACAAACAACATAACTGATCGGTAAAGTTACAAACACAACTAATCAAGAAAATTATAAATACAGAAAAGAAATGAAGACCACAAAAATTACAAGTCCTAAAAGAAGATATTCTTGTGTACCCCCATCTTCGGCTTCAGATTCTTCGTCAGAAGAATCAAGGACAGAAGCATCGTGCCCAGCAGCCGTTACCTTTGCCCAAGCCTTTTCTCGATAATTCATATCCTTCAGCAAATTGGGACATGATCTTTGTGACTACCCCAAATCCAGGTACTTGAAACCCGAACTCGGTGCTTCACGATACCATTTCTATAAGCTGAATAATGCAATAATAATATTACATTCAAACTTAATTTACATACATCAAAGTTTACTTCCCAGGTACGAGACCTTCAAATACATTTCATACAATACCTGAACAGATACCAATACTAACTATAATCATTAACTCATAATATAACTCATTCGAACAGCTTCCCTTTTTCCCTTGTTCGTGTACTCGAGCCTTCGTGTTGCTCATACATAATCGAAAAACATTTAATTTAAGCAAGGGTGAGCATTTGAGTGCCCAACAAGTAATAGCAATTATATATATAAGCTGAAAGAATATAAGTATTCTCCTTACATAACACTTCTACAACGAATTGAAAGTTGTGAAGTAATCTGTACTGATAAAAAATTCACATAACAACTCTCTTTCAAATTCTTTAAATTTGGCTCGCTCTACCCCCTTGAATAGGGTTTAAGAAACATACTATGAACATTCTTTTCATTTTCGAAAAGGTTTAGCAGAAATCCATTCGCAAACCGTCACAACTTACGGGCACGGAGGGTGATCAGCCCCGTTGTACCTTGTATTGATCAATACTACATAACTTGAACGAAATTCATCGCTCACTTTATCCGCCTCGGGCGCAAAATTTTCCCATATAGGGATGTTCATACATGTCTGGTTCCAAACCCGAAGGTTTTTAATCTTGCTCAACAATAATATGTAATTCAACATATATATACGGGTAATTGACAAAGGTGTATCAACATGTGAATAAATGCCATGATTATCCAAGTGGGGACACTTGTATAACCATTTAGAAATTAAATCTAATGTAAAATATATACGAATTAACATGTTGATAATCAAAGCGTACATAATCTGTACAGGAATAGAAAAGAATTCTGAAACTTCTTACTCATGTCCATTGCATAAAGGAAATGCAAAGGTAGGATACTTGCCTGATTCGCTGATTACAAATCTCAACTTAGGTTCTATCTCTTTATATCACAACCTATCATTAATCAAATCATTCGTTCGATTAGAACAATATATCTTAACACATAGTACTGTCTATTACAGTCAGCACATAGTCTAATCACATAATCACAGTGATCATACTTTTAGTTCCTATTCTATACTTGAAATATTTTTATACATTTTTCAAATATCTCATCCATGCTCTTACAGTAGCCTTTTCTTTCTTTTATAAGGTCTGACATTTGTTTGCGGCGCATCGACGACTTTATCGAAGTAAATACTGAGTCTAAGACTCTTATTCTATACCTCAACATCTCAGAAATATCGGACATCTTATTTTTAATCATTTTCAAAATTTCCGTAAATTGAAAAATTTAAAATAATTCAAATCATCACTAAAGGGCCTATAGTGATATAATCATTACTTATAGGTGTTCTTCTTCAAATTCGAACTTCATAATCGGTTCTCAAGTCAAACTAGTTTGGTAATTTATAACTTTCAAATATCTAATCATAATTAAATGATTTAAACATTAAACAATTCCATTATCATTAATAGTTTAATTAATACTAAACTATTAATGAAACCATTGCTAAAATATAAAAGTTATTTATAATAACTTAAATAATTACCATTAATATTTAAATATTAATGCACTATTTATCCAAATATTAAAAGTCATTAATTATAACTTAAAATGTTTTTAAATCCTTAAGTCTTTAAATGGTTTTTAAATAAATAAAACCATTTTTAAACTATTTATTTAATAATACTTATTAAATAAACTAAATATCATTAACATTATCTTAATATCATTAATATTTAATTATTAATGAAATTATCATTTAAATATTAAAAGTTATATTTTATAACTTAAAATATTTTTAAATACCTTATTTTCATTTAAAATGATTTTTATAATATTAAAATCATTTTTAAACTAAATTATTTAATATAATCATTAAATAACTTTAATATCATTAATAATAATTAATTAATGAAATTCATCACAAAATATTAAAAGTCATCACAAATAACTCATTTACATAATCAATTCCAAGCCAAAAAAAACATAGTAAACTGACTAGTTTATTAACAACACTAACTAAACTTCAAAAATTCAAACTTAAATAACATTACAAAAATTAAATAAGAAACATACCCGAAAATACGAATTCCACAAACTGAATACATACTTCCACGCAAAAATTTAACTAAGGAGATTTTTATAAAAAGTCCTCACACAACAAAGCCTTTCTCAAAAATTGGAGGCCTTACTGTTGGTGAATGAAACAGTGGCCAAGACCTTCTATTTATAGGTTTAGAAAATGGTGAAGTTCTCAATTTAGTCGATGTGGGACTTGGTTTAAACTAATCTTTCAATAGCTCACTTTGCGATTTTCTCACACCTTGCTAATCTATCGTAAAAATTCCCAACTTTGGATATGTTATACATGGTATACCAGTAGTATTTTTAAAAATATAACCCAATAATTTCTCGACCTCTTAGGAAGCCTAAAATGCACCTCAAAAATGTCCACTCATGACTGCTTTTATCTATTTCCCAGATTTACCCTTTTCGCTAAAAACAGTCATAACTCTTTCGTTTTAAAACATTTTTAGACGATTCTTGAGCCCACGCGAAGCTATCTTCCGAGACTACAACTCTTCCCTACTGACTTATTTCCAAATTCCGAACACATCAGCCCAGAAATTTTGTTCAAGTGGACTGCACCGCACTTGTTGGACAGTTTTGACACTACTACTTTGAAATGTCATAACTCTCTCCTCCGATATCGGATTTAGTCCGTTTCGGAGTCTATGGAAAGCTTATTCAGTGTACTACAACATATCAAAAGCCCAGAACTTTTAAAGCACAAAAAGTGGACTAGAATGCCCCCATTACAAACTGCCCAAAATCAGTTTATCATGATCGGTCAACCATGTTTGACCATCTATAACTTCTAATCTATACATGATATGGACTTGATTCTTTTTGCAGATTAAAGACCACATATCAGGCTACACATAACAACTTTTAAAGAACAAAACTCATGATAGAGCAAAGAGTTATGGCCTCTGACATTTGGTGAAAAATAACAGAATTCGGTTTTTCCAACTTGCTTAAATCTTCAAATTCGTGCACTTTGATGTTATGGGTCTTTGGTTTATCAACCCATATCATCAATTAACATCCTATTACACAACTTTAAACAATCAATTGCATCAAATAACATCGAATCAAAGGATTTCTAGGTTTAGTGTTCTTATACCCTTTTTACCAAAAAAATTCTTGATTCTTGCTTCTGATTTGTTATAGGTGATAGTTGGGCTTTGTTTAAGAGTGTATGGGAAATCTTGTACAAGGCAATTAAATGTAATATTTAATCACTAGATTTAATTCTTATAATTTACCAATTAACTTCTATCCTTTGGTAAATTAAAACACTTATACAATAACATCGAAATTAAACCCGGTAATTAAAATTAGGGTTTTCTATAGAAAATTTAAGATTCTATAATTAGGGTTTCTCAACGTCATCAATTAGGGTTTCTAATTGACCATTAGTGGTTCTTTAATTATCTCGTATATTACTAACAACACGATTACGTTCTGGTTTCTAATTTCAACCTATTAGGGTTATAATAATTAGGGTTTGTCCTAATTATGTACGCATAACAAGATAATTAGGGTTTCTTCTAATTACCGATATTCTTATACACAGTAACTTCATATATACAGTCACTACTCAGAAATATCTCATAACTGAGTTTAATAATTAGGGTTTCACAACATGGTAATATGTTATGACCTAATTGACCGTCATTGCTCAATATTATCTCATTCACACATACACACGATTACATAATTATGGTAATCTTTGAAAATCATTATATAAATAATATAATATTATTATTCTCATCTCTTGATCACAATCCCAATCCGGGTTTGGATCTCATATCGACTTATTCTTCAGTACACAAAGATCAATAATCAAGTTAAAATAATTAACTTAAATATTCTCAACAATTCATATAATAAAATATTTATTATATAAATCTAATTATCACTTCATATATTATTTCCAATCATGTTTTCATGAAAAATAATTAATAAAAATATTTCGGCTTACAGAAATTTATTACCATATAATTTGTGGTAATTAATAATTCCAAAATTATTTCTAATTTTTCAAGTAATAAATATATTCGCATTTATCGTTCACTTTACTTGACACTTAGTCTCGCCATTAAATAAAAAAAAAAAAATTATACGCAAAATTTCTTATTTATTTTATATAGAAAATCTCGGGTTATTACATTCACCCTCCCTTATAAGGATTCCGTCCCCGGAATCACCGCTTTAAAAACTCATATGCAGAAGGGTACATAGCATATAATCATTGTACGTAGATCTCGATCATACTTGATCGAACTGATCTTTAATTATTCTTCATAATACTTGTCTATCCGATTAAGCAGAAATATAAGATATATAAGTTATTCAAATAGCACCTGGAGTTCTGTTTCCAGCTGCCACCGTATCCTGGACCGTCATGTTGTAAACCCTCGGAGTTACTTTCGTTGGGTTACTGGTTGAGTTTGGTCCTGAAATTGCTAACGTCCCACTGCTTCTCCCCGTGGTTACGTTCCCTACCTCCATTCCCCTCTGTGGACAGTTCCTCACCTTATGCTTAGTCGATCCACATATGAAGCATCCACTGATCATCCTTGAGTTGGGGCAGTTGGGAGAGATATGACCCTCTTGCACTCGCACTTGTAGCATACAAACTTGCCCTTGAGACACTCGCCCAGAGTGATTCTTCCCAGATTCTTGACCTTTGCATTACCGCTTTTTGTACCTTCCTGCTTCACTTGCATGTTCTCAGAAAAATTCCTCATTCTTTTCTCACCCCTATTCCCACTACTACTTACTATCTTTACTACTCCTCCTGACTTTCTTTTGTTCTTCTTCTCCTTGTGGTAGAGGCTCATGGCCTCACTTCCCTGTTCAGCTATGATAGCCTTCTCCATGAGTCTTTAAAGTTTTGATTTGCGATCTGGACTCCTTATTAGAGAGCCGTGGTTTTAAGCCCATCTCAAATCTCCTTGCCTTCCTAGCCTCTCAGATCCACTTGATGTGGAGCAAACCTAGCTAACTCATTAAATTTTGCGGCATACTCATAATGGTCATGTTATCTTGCTTTAACTCCGTGAATTTCACCTCCATTCTAGACTGCATACTAACAGAGAGATAGTTTTCGAAAAATAAATCCTTAAACCTATCCCAAGTAATTTCTTCTTCTCCTACCCGAGTCTTATTTGCCTCCCACCAAAAGTTAGCTTCCCTTTCATCATATAAGTGGCAAAACGGTCTTTTGCCCTCATCTACTTTTTTTGCGATTACAAACGCCTTCTCTATCTCTGCTCACCCAAGTCCTGGCTTCTAGGGTCACCGATCCTCCTCAATTCGTGGTCCTACTGACTTTTTGAAGTCTTTGAATTTTGCCAAGCGATTGTCCTGGCCGGTTTCCCAACCCGGTGTTCCTCACTGAGATAATTGAGCTACCATGTTTGCAAAGTTTTGCATTAGTTAAATTTGTCGCTCCTCAAAGATTAGTAGATTCTTCTATCCTTTGGTTTTGAGTTTGACGTCTTGGCGGCATTATCTGGTCAAATAAAACGATAAATTATACCCTTACATTTTAAACCTTATTGCATAAGATTAATGTATTAAACTCGTTTCATTTCTAAAACTTAGATTCATATTCATTTATCTAATATTTACATAACACATCCTGCTTTAATCAACAGCTATCCCTTTGTGACTACGAAAGTCGGGATTTAAAATCTTGACCAACATAAAAGTTGAAAATAGTTCATTACTTATCACACATATTACATATATAACCGATACTACTTATTTACCAAGCCTTTTTCTCGGACATTCATTCGCTCGATGTCCTTTCATCCCACAATTAAAACATCCACCTTTTTTATAGTCGGGGCAACGAGGAGAGGTATGTCCTTCACGGCCGCAAATATAACATATCTTCTTCCCTTTCTTCTTATCAGGTTTTCCTAAGTCAGGATCTTCTATCTATCTATCTTTCTTTTCGTTTTCTTTTTTTTTTACCACTCGGAGCTGCACACGATGTGTTACTTGAGGCTCCATCTGGTTAATTTGGATTTTGAGCTTATCATGCTCTTCTATTGTTTCCATTAACGCCTGAGCAACAACTTTTCTATCTCCCACAACCCTTCCAATGAAGAAACCTTGTTCTCCAGATCCTGCACCTCCGTTGATGCTTGAGCAGCTTCAACTTTAGTGTCTAAATCACTATTTGTCAAATCCAACATTTCTGGATCTGATGCTACGTTTTCCACGATAGCCACCTTGTCCGATTTGGGTTCCTGGTGAGCATCTATTTCAGTTGTTGGCCTCGATATTAGCTCGGGGGTATGGATCTGATCCTTCTTATTCCACATATCTTTCTCACCAGACATCTTCATACATAAATTACCCTGATTAACATATAGTATATATACACATCAATCAAGAGTTCTATATACGTTGTCTCTTATTTTAATTGACGATAAATTTATTCAATTCTCATCAACGCTTATCTCTGCCGAAAGGCAGCTCCATCCATTGTGCATCGAATCGCATGAAGGTAATGACTTAAGCCTGCTCCAAGGTATATATCCTAGTGTCTTTGGCTTCTATCTCAACTTTCAACTGTCCTATCTGTATATCTCCCTCTGCTCCAACCTCCCTTGTAACTCGGCTAACTCTATCTGTGCTTACAACATTCACACATATCATCACATACTACCCAATACACCTCTCACAAGAGTAAAGTTTTCAAATTGTGTTGAGGGGTCATATAAACCATGAACACATAGTTTTAACGGTATTCATACCGCAAAATAAAACATTACCTGGTATGTTTACAATTACAAAGAAGGTAAACTACCATTAATAGTACTTTAGGTGATTAGCCTATTGTACCCCTAAATACGCCATGCATAACGATTAATCATGCCTAGCGAATATTTACGCTATTAGATTGGATTATTTTATCCAAACAACATTGTTCACCTCAGTCTTATCATAGGATTCCGCACAAAAACAATTTGGTTCGGGAAATTTCTTTCAATGAACACTTAGAGTTTTCATAAACATTAGTCTAGCTGATTCAAATAGCATAGACTCATCAATAATTCAATTCAATCGAATTATTTAGATGTAGCCAAACCCCGTTGGCAAATTAAACTTTTGAAAACATTTTCGAGAATGACGTCATGATGCCGCATTAACAATCCCGTTGAGGATGCCAGTCATTGTATGACTTTGTCATAACACATCATACTGATAGTGGAACAAAGTGACTTCAGTCAAATTCACACTAAGTATTCATGTATTTACAACTCCATCACATTTTTATCATCTCTCGCACTTGAGTTACATGGTACATGAGTGATAATTAAAAACAAATTTTGATATTTCAAATCATTTATGTCTAGCCAAAATAAGTAGCATAGAATAGTACTTTAAAACCGCTTTCAAAAATGGTTACTAGTCTACATTTAAAAAAAACACATAGTGCATATTTAGCTTGATGTAAAATTTTTGAAGTTTAGCATAAGCGCTAGGAGTTTAGGAAAACCTAACACCTTCACTAAAAATCATTTACTTAACAATCTATCTGTTCCTGTAATCCATAACACTTCATTCACAAAAAACTATACCCAGTTCATCAAACCACACTTATGAGTTCATAAATTGCCACAATCATATGAGTTTAAGAACTTATCCTAGTCAGACCTTTGGCGTCCATTCGCTTAGGGGTTCATAAATATTTCATATAATTATGAGTCAAGGATGTCTCATAAGTATGAGTTTTAAGAACTCGTACTTAATCTTATATTCTCTATCTATGACCTATCTACCTGTTATACACTTAAGAATGGAGTCATCCTCTTAATGTGCATATAAAAAATAAATAGCGACACAGACATTTCAATGATTATCACCGCCGAAACTAAGTGGTTTTTACACCAAGTACAATTCAAATCCCATACGAAGAATCATACAACTCAAATTACCGACATGAGTCCTCAATTGAATCCCCATCTAACACTAACCCCATTCTCCATACGAATTTAATTCGTGATTTATAATCTTTTTCGGATCTGCACTCAATTCATAGCATAAATCATACACGGCAATCTTGTCAGTAAACTTTCCAATCATCGATTGATTCTTTCTCGTCATCATAGCCTTATCGAGATCACTTTAATGATCTCATCGTATATATTACGATTCAGTTCTATATCTTGATCGTTTTATTTTACGATCTCTCATAACTGCACTTTCAGTCTTTTAGACTCAATCTATTCCCCACTACTGTTTAACTTTATTATCAGAGTTAGGGAACTCTGTGTCTTTACACTCGCCGAGATTCATCTTTGAATCTTATCGACCAACTAACTCTATATGAGTTAGTACTTATCCTAATCATTGCGGTTATTAGTCTCAGGTATTCCTACCTAAGCTTCATAACCAACAGCTTTGATACCAACTTGTGACTACCCCAAATCCAGGTACTTGAAACCCGAACTCGGTGCTTCACGATACCATTTCTATAAGCTGAATAATGCAATAATAATATTACATTCAAACTTAATTTACATACATCAAAGTTTACTTCCCAGGTACGAGACCTTCAAATACATTCCATACAATACCTGAACAGATACCAATACTAACTATAATCATTAACTCATAATATAACTCATTCGAACAGCTTCCCTTTTTCCCTTGTTCGTGCCTGAGCCTTCAGGTTGCTCATACATAACTGAAAACATTTAATTTAAGCAAGGGTGAGCATTTGAGTGCCCAACAATTAATAGCAATTATATATATAAGCTGAAAGAATATAAGTATTCTCCTTACATAACACTTCTACAACGAATTGAAAGTTGTGAAGTAATATGTACTGATAAAAAATTCACATAACAACTCTCTTTCAAATTCTTTAAATTTGGCTCTGGCTCTACCCTTGAATAGGGTTTAAGAAACATACTATGAACATTCTTTTCATTTTCGAAAAGGTTTAGCAGAAATCCATTCGCAAACCGTCACAACTTACGGGCACGGAGGGTGATCAGCCCCGTTGTACCTTGTATTGATCAATACTACATAACTTGAATGAAATTCATCGCTCACTTTATCCGCCTCGGGCGCAAAATTTTCCCATATAGGGATGTTCATACGTGTCTGGTTCCAAACCCGATGGTTTTTAATCTTGCTCAACAATAATATGTAATTCAACATATATATACGGGTAATTGACAAAGGTGTATCAACATGTGAATAAATGCCATGATTATCCAAGTGGGGACACTTGTATAACCATTTAGAAATTAACGAACAGAAAATATATCTGAATTAACATGTTGATAATCAAAGCGTACATATATAATCATGTAGAGAAATATAGAAAAAATTAAAACTTCTTACTCATGTCCATTGCATAAAGGAAATGCAAAGGTAGGATACTTTTTCGATTCACGATTACAAATCTCAACTTAGGTTCTATCTCATTATATCACAACCTATCATTAATCAAATAATTCGTTCGATTATAACAATATATCTTAACACATAGTACTGTCTATTACAGTCAGCACATAGTCTAATCACATAATCACAGTGATCATACTTTTAGTTCCTATTCTATACTTGAAATATTTTTATACATTTTTCAAATATCTCATCCATGCTCTTACAAAGAGCCTTTTCTTTCTTTTATAAGGTTCGACATTTGTTTGCGTGCATCGGTACGACTTTATTGGGAAATCTTTGAGTCTAAAACTCTTATTCTATACCTCAACATCTGTAAATATCAGACATCTTATTTTTAATCATTTTCGAAATTTCTAGAAATTGAAAATTTTAAAATAATTCAAATTTGTCACTAAAGGGCCTATAGTGATATAACTGTTACTATAGGTGTTCTTCTTCAAATTCAGAACTTCATAATCGGTTCTCAAGTCAGCTAGTTTGACCGGCTATAACTTTCAAATATCGGAATCATAATTAAATGATTTAAACATTAAACAATTCCATTATCATTAATAGTTTAATTAATACTAAACTATTAATGAAACCATTGCCAAAATATAAAAGTTATTTATAATAACTCAAACTATTTTTAAAACATTTATATTACCCTTAAATGATTTTTAAAACAATAAAAATCATTTTTAAATAATTACCATTAATATTTAAATATTAATGTACTATTTATCCAAATATTAAAAGTCATTAATTATAACTTAAAATATTTTTAAATCCTTAAGACTTTAAATGGTTTTAAATAAATAAAACCATTTTTAAACTATTTATTTAATAATACTTATTAAATAAACTAAATATCATTAACATTATCTTAATATCATTAATATTTAATTATTAATGAAATTATCATTTAAATATTAAAAGTTATATTTTATAACTTAAAATATTTTTAAATACCTTATTTTCATTTAAAATGATTTTTATAATATTAAAATCATTTTTAAACTAAATTATTTAATATAATCATTAAATAACTTTAATATCATTAATAATAATTAATTAATGAAATTCATCACAAAATATTAAAAGTCATCACAAATAACTCATTTACATAATCAATTCCAAGCCAAAATAAACATAGTAAACTAACTAGTTTATTAACAACACTAATTAAACTTCAAAAACTCAAACTTAAATAACATTACAAAAATTAAATAAGAAACATACCCGAAAATACGAATTTCACAAACTGAATACGTACTTCCACGCCAAAATTTAACTAAGGAGATCTTCATAAAAAGTCCTCCCACAACAAAGCCTTTCTCAAAAATTGGAGGCCTTATTGTTGGTGAATGAAACAGTGGCCAAGACCTTCTATTTATAGGTTTATAAAATGGTGAAGTTCTCAATTTAGTCGATGTGGGACTTGGTTTAAACTAATCTTTCAATAGCTCACTTTACGATTTTCTCACACCTTGCTCATCTATCAGAAAATTCCCAACTTTGGATATGTTATACATGGTATACCAGAGTATTTTTAAAAAATATAACCCAGTAATTTCTGACCTCTTAGGAAGCCTAAAACAGACCTCAAAAATGTTCACTCGCAACCGTTTTTATCTATTTTCCAGATTTACCCTCTTTCGCTAAAACAGTCATAACTCTTTCGTTTTAAAACATTTTTAGACGATTCTTGAGCCCACACGAAGCTATCTTCTGAGACTACAACTCTTACCTACTGACTTATTTCCAAATTCCCAACACATCAGCCTAGAAATTCCGTTCAAGTGGACTGCACCGCACTTGTTGGACAGTTTTGACACTACTACTTTGAAATGTCATAACTCTCTCCTCCTATATCGGATTTAGTCCATTTCGGAGTCTATGGAAAGCTTATTTAGTGTACTACAACATATCAAAAGCCCAGACCTTTTAAAGCACAAAAAGTAGACGAGAATGCCCCCATTACAAACTGCCCAAAATCAGTTTATCATGATCGGTCAACCATGTTTGACCATCTATAACTTCTAATCTATACATGATATGGACTTGATTCTTTTTGCAGATTAAAGACCACATATCAGGCTCCGCATAACAACTTTTAAAGAACAAAA
This sequence comes from Panax ginseng, assembly GCA_020205605.1. Taxonomy (NCBI): domain Eukaryota; kingdom Viridiplantae; phylum Streptophyta; class Magnoliopsida; order Apiales; family Araliaceae; genus Panax; species Panax ginseng. The sequence continues at coordinate 125,669,531 of CM035134.1, forward strand.
CTCATGATCGAGCAAAGAGTTATGGCCTCTGACATTTGGTGAAAAATAATGAATTTGGTTTTTCCAACTTGCTTAAATCTTCAAATTAAATTGCACTTTGATGTTATGGGTCTTTGGTTTATCAACCCATATCATCAATTAACATCCTATTACACAACTTTAAACAATCAATTGCATCAAATAACATCGAATCAAAGGATTTCTAGGTTTAGTGTTCTTATACCCTTTTTGCCAAAAAAAAATTCTTGATTCTTGCTTCTGATTTGTTATGGGTGATAGTTGGGCTTTGTTTAAGAGTGTATGGGCAATCTTGTACAAGGCAATTAAATATAATATTTAATCACTAGATTTAATTCTTATAATTTATCAATTAACTTCTATCCTTTGGTAAATTAAAACACTTATACAATAACATCGAAATTAAACCCGGTAATTAAAATTAGGGTTTTCTATAGAAAATTGAAGATTCTATAATTAGGGTTTCTCAACGTCATCAATTAGGGTTTCTAATTGACCATTAGTGGTTCTTTAATTATCTCGTGTATGTTACTACGATTACGTTACGGTTTCTAATTTCAACCAGCTTAGGGTTATAGTAATTAAGGTTTGTCCTAATTATCGACGTTACATAATAATTAGGGTTTCTTCTAATTACTGATATTCTTATACACAATAACTTCATATATACAAATACTACTCGTAAATATCTCATAATCGAGTTTAATAATTAGGGTTTCACAACATGGTAATATGTTATGACCTAATCACCGTCATTGCTCAATATTATCTTTCACGCATACATACACGATATACATAATTATAGTCTTGTAAAATCATTATATAAATAATATAATATTATTATTCTCATCTCTTGATCACAATCCCAATCCGTGGTTTGGATCTCATAACCGACTTATTCTTCGTACACAAAGATCAATAATCAAGTTAAAATAATTAACTTAAATATTCTCGAACAACTCATATAATAAAATATTTATTATATAAATCTAATTATCACTTCATATATTATTTCCAATCATGTTTTCATGGAAAATAATTAATAAAAACATTTAAACTACGTAAATTTATTACCATATAATTTGTGGTAATTAATAATTCCAAAATTATTTCTAATTTTTCAAGTAATAAATATATTCGCATTTATCGTTCACTTTACTTGACACTTAGTCTCGTCATTAAATAAAAAAAAATTTATACGCAAAATTTCTTATTTATTTTATATAGAAAATCTCGGGTTATTACAATCTTCTCGGTCAAGGCCAGAGATTCTTTGTACTCTTCAATGGCACGCTGCTTGACTTCGGCTTGCTCTTCCCTAAAGGTGTTATTTTCCCGAATCAAATGCATCATTTTCTTATGCATCTCGGTAAACTTCTCCTCGAGGACATATAGCGCCTGCTCCTGACCATTGTTTTCATCTGACAAGAGATCTCTCTCCTAAATGAGTTTTTTGGCATGATTATCGAGGCCAACGAACTCCTGCTGAAGTAAGGAGTACTGTTCTTTCAGTTCATCGGTCTGACGTTCAGCCTCAGTTATTTTATTTTAGGTCTCAGCATGAAGATCCTTCTCCTTCTTTTTCTCTGACCGAAGACCCCGGACCTCTGCCCCGAACAGTTCCATATCCGTCTTCAGCTGAGCCTCCTTTTTGGTGGCGTGGGCCAGAGGTGGAATGACTCGGGCGAGAATAGAGTTGGCCTATACTACAGTGAAGGAATGTATCAGTTATGGAGAACGAAGTATCAATAAAGAAAGCATTTTAAGTTATCAGATTTACCTGACACTGGGCCTTGATGTAGGCCAGCAAGTATTCCTCGGAGGAGAATCCCTTGAATCGCTCGTCGTCTCCATGAAGCTTGAAATGTTCGTGCTGATTAAAGGGAAAAACGTCTGAAGGGCTCCTCGGCCAGAAAGTAGTAGGCGTTCCCTGGGAGGAGCTCGTCTCAGTGTTCGATCTTGAGGTGGGTGTTGATGTTGGAGATGGGTTGGCCTCCATGATTTGTAGTTCGGGGCCTTTAGCTAGACGAGGTTCAAGAGGAACCTCTTTGATTTCTTCTAAATCCTCGATCACCATAACTGGTGTAGGGGGGTGGAGGAGTCGGCTTTGGCAGGGCTGAAGAAGTGGCCTTGGGGGGGCTTTGTTGGAAGGCTTCTTCATTTTCTTTAGCAAGGCAATATTTTCAGCCCTGTTCATCTTCAGTACTTTCTTGTTTGTGGGATCGGCAACGGTGGTGTTCGGAGGGGTTGAACCCGATGAAGAGCCCGTGGATAGCTCTGCAATCGAAATGGTCTCTTCCTCGGGTGAATCATCTGTGATCAGGGGGTGGATGAGTTTGGCCGTGATTGGCAGGGGCATCAAGGAGGCATCAGCCCCCTCGGGTTTGGATATGGTTACTGCAAGACAGATAAGACAGTTAAGGAAGAACATCAGAAGATAAGCTAAGACATGTAAGAGGTTGGGGATTATAATTTACAACCGTGTTTGTAGAGCCAAGACTCGTTGGACAAGACCTCAAAACCTCATTCAGTCTTCTGAAGCTTCTTGTAAAACGTTTTGAAGGCATCATCCTGATCCTTCAAGAATTTGGACACCTTTGCAATGGGATCTTCAGGGGTGGCCCAGTTTTCTAGGAGTTTGAGGTCGGTCCCCCTCATGAAGACCCACTGTGGATGCCATCCTTTGTTGCGGGAAGGGGTCTTCATAAAGGTGGCTCGGCTGGGAACACGGTTTAGTTGCCGAAGGCCTGGTTCTTGGACTTGCCAATGGTGAACAAAACAAAGAAGAAGTCCAGTTTGGGGGTTATGCCTGCCTCCTGACACAAGGCTATAAAACTGATCAGATGGATATACGAGTTCGACACTAGTTGTGCGAACCCGATCCCAGTGAAATAAAGGAACAATGAGATGAACTCATGGAGTGGAAACTAAACCATGTACTTCAGGGTGTAGAGTGGGATGGTGACCCAATCACCTTTGGGACTCTAGAACATCCTTTCGTTTTGTTCTGGTACCCGAAGTTTGTACTTTTTGGGAATATTTAACAAGATTCGGATATCAGACAATTGGGAAATAGTGATGATAGACTTGGTGTTGACATTTGAGAAATTGGTCTCCGAGGCATAAAGATTTCAGATCTTTGATTCAGAACTGTCAGTGGAAGTATCGATGGGTGCATCCGGTAGATCGACCGAAATCAGATCTCTGGTGGAGATAGTGGTGGTGGTGGTGACAGTTGGTGGAACTTGCTCAGAGGTGGGAAGAATGCTAGAATCAGCCATTTGGAGTACATTTGAAGGAATGAGGCACGAATATAAAGTTTAAAAAAGCTGAAACAAGCAGAAAAACTAGAATCAGAGGAGTTTGGTGAAGTAGAGTACTATCCGAAAATCGCCTTCGCCGGAAAGTTTGAGAAAAGAATTTGAAATGATGGAAGGCTCGAAAAAGTGACAGTGATGGATTGATGGGGGGTTTTATAGCGTGACCGTACGAATCCCAAAGGCAACTATTTATGGTAGGTGGGGCCCGGTCCTAGGGAGGCATGTAGCATTTTAAAAAATGAGGAGGATCCATTTAATTTCCCCAGGCAACTCATCATTTCCTATCGTGACTCCCCAAGTTCGTGTCCTTTCAAGTCTATAATTATAAATATGTTATAACAACAGACTGTGGGGCAATGTTCAGGAGCATTTTACCGATCAGCATGTGGGCCGAAGGCCTGGCACCAGAAGAGGTTGATAAGCCAATTGGGCCGAAGCTAATAGGGATGTTAAAGGCGTTTGGGCTTGGGGATCTGAGTCTTCTGGGCCGGAGTCCTATTCGAGCTTATGGTATTTGGGGTTGGGCATCTGAGTCCTTTGGCCGGAGCCTAGACCGGCGCATATGGGTTCTGTTGGATTAGGCCTATACAGTGGGTTAGCCCTCGTATGAAGTCTGCATTCATAAGGGTTCTAAATGGTTAAAGATCCTAATCCTAACCATATTCGGATAATTAACTCCAAAGGTAATATTTAGATTGGATTCCACTTGCACCTTTTAAAGAGATTGTGTTGGACCCAAATAATGGTAAATACCATATTTAGGAGTCCTAAATCGACTCGGAGATGGATTCTAAGGTAGTAAGAATGACTATAAATACAAGGCTTGGTTTCAATTAACAGGTAATACACCCTTGAGCACTAAACACTAAAGCCTCCATTGTTAAACCTTGTGAACAATCTGTACTTATTCTCACACCGGAGCTATCCCCTGGCGGCACAAGCCATCAAGCTTCGCGTGTGATCTATTATTGTTCAGGATTCAGAGCGTAGATTTGGTGATTGGACGCGCCGGTGAAACATGGCGTTAATAGTTAGTTTAAAAAATAGAGAAAATTCATAGAAAATTCTATAAATGGTGAAAAATTATGAATTCTGCTGAAAAATGTTATAATAGCATAAGATTAATATTTATAATGTTTTCAAGATATAAAAGTATGTGGAGTTAGTATTTCTATTTTGAAACTATTAAATGATAGTTTTTATAAATAGAAATAATTATAGAAAATTATTGGATAATCCGAAAAATGTGAAAATTATTTAGAAAGTTCAGAATAGTATTTTAAATATTTTAGAAGTGTTAATAAGCTCATGAGGTGTTGGGATATAAACGCACAAGTAACGAATGAGTTATGATAAAAAGAAAAATAATTTTTTTGTTAAAGTAAAAATGGTGATAATACCAGAGTAGTGGATTGTCATATATGAGGTTTTAGATTTCTCAAGTTTAATTATTCACTTCTAAAGTTTTGGAATATGAATAATGATATTATGCGATAAGTAAAGACAACTTGAATGAATAATGAATTATTAGTTGGTTTATATGTTATTCGAGGTAAATATGTTTTGGTGTTTACCCCGACTTTTAATAAAATTAGTAAGGTATTGATTTGATTCTTACGTAAGAAGTCACTATGTATTTCATTCAATTGTCACAATAGTTATTGAACAGTGACTCATATTATTGATTCTTAATTACGTAAGAAGTCACTCAGTCTTTTATTCAGTAATTGCCACAATAGTTATTGCACAGTAACTCATTATTTGATGTAATTAAACCAGTTGGCAGTATTACTAGTCTATGTTAATAATTGTGAATAATTATTGAAAGATTGAAAATGTGTAAATAATTGATGAATAAAAGGTGTTGATTAAAGATAAGTATGATATGCAGATGTTTGTTCAATTATTTTCTTTTTACAAAAGTAAGTTTGATAGGACTTGCCGACACTCTAATTTTCCTAAAGTAATCTGGACCAAAACTCAACACAAGTTGGTTTAATTTTCCCCGTGAGACCATAAATTCCTCTACTACCATTATTATATACCTCACTTGGTTATTTTGTCAAAGCGGGTGTGCTAGTTATTTACAAAATTTTCAGTTAAATATGTTGCTCGGTTGAGTAACTAAACACACACCATCACTACACTAAAAATATAAAATTCTCTTACTACAATATTATGAGTATAAATATTGCGAGTATTTCTATTGAGTGTAATGTTACTCTAAGTGTAGATATAGAATAAAAATATTGTTTAAGTTGATCAATTTCACGGAAAGCAGAATCAAGTCACATGCTAAGGTAAGGGATATCATTATTGTGGTAAGGGGTATCGTTTTTATGGTAAAGTGATATTATTTTCTTTCATACTCCATATTATGGTAAGATATTATTATTTGGTTCTTCAGCTTATCATTAAATGATGAAAGGTCCTGAAATGATTAGAATATCCTTAATAGTTGTGCTTCATCTAATATCATGTTAGCAATTTGGACACTGGATAATTAAGTTGAAAATTATTAAGATCTATTTTATCTTATTGTTCTGATTATTTATGTTTATTCATTATAAATATCATTGTTATCATTCTCATGCTTATATTGGGTTGAAAGTCATCTTTGGCACGTAGTGCGTAGATGGACTGTTGATTGGTATGATTATGACCAGGGATTATTCGGTATAATCATGACCATTGATGATAACACGAATATCCTTGGCCCGTAGTTCATGGACAATTCATGGATGTGATACTAATGAATATCTTTGACCCGTAGTACATGGATAATTCAGTGATGTGGACTAGACGGGTAAATCCTTCACTAGTATGACTTACCTAAGCATATTTGTTATTTAATTGGTTGGTCAGAATATAGGGACTATATGTGGAATGTCAATTAACCCTTGTTTTGAAAATGTATTTTAGAATGATATCTGAAATACAGGAGATGAGCAATGGATGAACCATGAAACTGAGGAAGTAGCTTGGGAGATAGAATTTGAAATTTTTATCTCTTCAAAATTCCAGGTACCTTCGTAAATTCCGGGGACGAAATTTCATAAGGTGGGTTGATTGTAAGACCCCAACTTTTATGAAATAAAAGTCTAATTTAATTTATGATCATTATTTTAAAATTGTAAAATGTTAAATTGATAAATGGTCAAATGAACAATTAATCAGATAAATGAGCAAATAAAGAGAGTAAGTGGAAAATTATTGGGAGGCGGCTAATGCTGATAATTGTGGGGGAGATGCTTTTCTCCAACTTTCCAAAATTTCTCTAATTTCCTACAAAACTTTTCTTTGATTGGCCAATTCTATTTTGGTGGGACATGAGATGTTGGAAAACTAGAACTTCATCTCCTCATTTTATTCCCACACACTGCACTCCCATGAAAGGTTACAAAGAAATAAGAGAGAGAAAAGAGAAAGGAGGAAAAGAAGAAAAAATGGAGAAGAAAAATAGAAAGGAGAGAGGATGAATTATTAATCTCCTCACTCCCACCACCCTCACTCATTCGGGAAGAAATCTGAAAATTAGAGAGAGAGAGAGAAATAGAAAAAGGAAGAGAAAGAAGAAGAAGGAGATGGAGAAGGAGAAATTAAAAAGGTATTTTTTTAAATCATTGATCTATTATTAGATTTATGCATTTTATGAGTACATATTTATGTATGTGCTGGTTGAGATGATTTAAACTTGCAAAAAGATGAATAAAAGGAAAGAAATTAAGAAATTAAAAGAAGAACAAAATCTTGAAATTTTTAGAAAAATTAATTTACTACTTGATTTTGTAAAATTTATAACTCTTTGTGTATAATGAGTTAGGAGATGAGCCATATATCAAAAGAAAGCCCTAGAAGTAATATAAACGAAAGAATTTGAATCACCTAAAAATTCTTTGTGAATTTTTTATAGTGACAGTTTGAGTGAAACTGGTCCGAAGGATTTATAGTCCGAAAAATCAGTTTTAGTAAGATCTATTACGTGAGTTATAATTTTTAATCCGACCGTTGGATCGTGGTAATTGTTGGATATGTTATGCATATAAAATTGAGTATTTGTCCATAAATTTTGAACTGTTACAGATTAACATATGATTTGTTATAAATTTAAGGAGGTGACTGATCCAAAAATGTTTGTAGCAGAATTTTTGGTAAGAATATCTCTCTATGTTAGAGTCAGAATTTGGAAAAACTTTGTTCTACAAAGTTGTGAAGAATTAAATTATATATGGAAAGGACATAAGATTCGTATTTTTCTGATAAAAGTGCTAATTATTATGAATTATTGAAGTTCTGAATATTAGAAATTATAATTAAATTATCAGAAAAATTAATTGGGTTAAAATATTTTTTACAGAATGCTTATAATATCATATTAGAATTTCTATAAATTTTTGATGAATTATTGAAAGGTAGAAGTAATTATTGTATTTTTAAACTATTTATAGTTACTTTGAAAATAGAAAATATTCATAGAATATTCTATTATTGGTGAAAAATTATGAAACGGTGATAAATCTTATAATAATATTTTATAATTTACAAGGCGCTTTAAAAATTATTGAATAACAAAAATATTTATTGTATTTTAAAGCTAATTTTGGTTAGTTTAAAAATAGAAAAAATTCATAGGACATTTTATGAATGGTGGAAAATTATGAATTCTGCTTAAAAATGTTATAATAGCATAAGATTAATATTGATAATGTTTTAAAGATATAAAGTATGTGGAGTTAGTATTTCTATTTTGAAGCTATTAAATGATAGTTTTTATAAATAGAAATAATTATAAAAAATAATTGGATAATCCGAAAAAATATGAAAATTATTTAGAAAGTTCATAATACTATTTTAAATATTTTAGAAGTGTTAGTAAGCTCATGAGGTGTCAGGATGTAATGCACAAGTAACGAATGAGTTATGATAAAAATAAAACTAATATTTTTGTTAAAGTAAAAATGGTGATAATACCAGAGTAGTGGATTGTCATATATGAGGTTTTAGATTTCTCAAGTTTTATTATTCACTTCTAAAGTTTTGGAATATGAATAATGATGTTATGCGATAAGTAAAGACAACTTAAATGAATAATGAATTGTTCGTTAGTTTATATGTTATTCAAGGTAAATATATTTTGGTGTTAACCCCGACTTTTAATAGAATTAGTAAGGTATTGATTTGATTCTTACGTAAGAAATCACTATGTATTTCATTCAATTGTCATAGTAGTTATTGCACAGTGACTCATATTATTGATTCTTAATCACGTAAGAAGTCATATTAGTTATTACACAGTAACTCATATTATTTGATATAATTAAACTAGTTGGCAGTATTGTGAGTCTATGTTAATAATTGTGAATAATTATTGAAAGATTTAAAATATGCAAATAATTGATGAATAAAAGGTGTTGATTAAAGATAAGTATCATATGCAAATGTTTGTTAAATTTTTTTTTTAAAAAAGTAAGTTTGGCAGGACTTGCCGACACTCTAATTTTCCTAAAGTAGTCTGGACCACAACTCAATACAAGTTGGTTTAATTTTCCCCGTGGGACCATAAATTCCACTACTACCATTATTATATACCTCATTTGGTTATTTTGTCAAAGCGGGTGTACTATGTTTACTAAATTTTTAGTATAAATATGTTGCTCGGTTGAGTAACTAAACACACACCATCACTACACTAAAAATATAAAATTCTTTTAATACAATATTGTGATTATAATATTGTGAGTATTTCTATTGAGTGTAATGTTACTCCAAGTGTAGATAAGGAATAAAAACATTGTTTAAGTTGATCAATTTCACAGAAAGCAGAATCAAGTCACATGCTAAGGTAAGGGATATCATTATTGTGGTAAGGGGTATTATTTTTATGGTAAAGTGATATTATTTTCTTTCATACTCCATATTATGGTAAGATGTTATTATTCATTTTTTTTAGCTTATCATTAAATGATGAAAGGTCCTAAAATGATTAGAATATCCTTAATAGTTGTGCTTCATATAATATCATGTTAGCAATTTGGACGCTGGATAATTAAGTTGAAAATTACTAAGATCTATTTTATCTTATTATTCTGATTATTTATGTTTATTCATTATAAATATCATTGTCATCATTCTCATGCTTATATTGGGTTTAAAGTCATCTTTAGGCCGTAGTGTATAGATAGATTATTGATGGGTATGATTATGACCAGGGATTATTTGGTATAATCGTGACCATTGATGATAACACGAATATCCTTGGCTTGTAGTGCATGGATAATTCATGGATGTGATACTAATGAATATCTTTGACCCGTAGTGCATGGATAACTCAGTGATGTGGATTATTTATTGAAATGAGTCTCAGCGATGAAATATTAATTCATGGATGTGATACAAATGAATATCCTTGGTCGTAGTGCATGGATAACTCGGTGATGTGGATTATTTATTTAGTTGAGTCTCAGTGATAAAATTGATGATAAACTTTTTAAACCATAGAAGATAGTAGATATCATGCTCTACTTAACTTATCTAAAATATAGTTGTATGTCTTGGCTCGTAGTGCAAAGATGGACTGTTGATTTACCTGAGTATAAAAATAAATTGTGAATTTAACTATAATCTTTGGTGGTCCATGTGAAGACAGATGATTAGAGTTATCTTTGTCTTGGTTACAATAAAGAACTGTTAATGATTATTACAGTAATGAAATATTAATGATGGACTTTTAATTTGGAGAGCATAGTAGACATTATGTTATACTTGACTCTTCTAATGGATTATCTGTAACGCCCCAAAATTCGGTCTATTTTCACATCCGGATTCTGTACGTCACGATCCCATCTTCTTCCAAACATACATCATTATATATCTAAATATAACAACATACATTCTCAAATCCCAGGTTCTAATACCTTATAAGCTCTTTCATTACAAATAATGATAATTAGATTATTCTTTACATCTTACATGAGTGACTTTCATCCACCAACAAGGATACATAATCGTTCATTAAACTATTCTATAGTTTAATTATATCATTCTTTATTACAAGTCTTTGCTTGATCTTCACGCTCATTCATATAATGAATGGCACTTCTTTTGGATACCGATCAGCTTGATCTTTATGGGATCCTTAAGTTCTTCTAACATCATTCGCTGAAAATATTTTTATTTAAAGCAAGTATGAGCATTCAATTGCTCAGCAAGTTTTAGCAGTTGAACAAATAACTTCAAGAATTTAAACATTCTTTTAAGACTCTAATAACCGAACAAAGGTTATGAAGCAGCTTGAATAATAGGAATAATCTTGATTCCTATCATTTTAAAACATTAGTCACATTCACTTTAAAATACTTTCATTCTCTACTCTTTTTCATACACATTCTGTCTGGCTAGAATCAATAGCACAGACTTAACAATAACGGTTCATGTATAAACAGAACATTATTATATTGAACAGTTCAATCATAAAACAGTTCATCTCACAGAAATACCAAAGTGTTCAAATTGTGGCACAAGGCCTCATACATTCTAACACCTTGTGCAAATATCACACAATTACACATAAACATAACTTCTCAAGTTCAATATCTGAGACGTCAGAAACTAGCATTCATTTAAAATATAAATGAAGTTAGGAAACTTGTCTTACACATAGCTACAGCTTATAGTTTACGCTGAACTGCTCATTCCAGTTCCTATGTAGCACATAAGAAAATAACACATACACAAATTAGTCATATACTTGACTTACGCATTGGTTTACTTAACTTTACTTCTTAGGGTTCGCGTTCTTTCAACCTAATTTTACGCAACCAACTTTCTCTTTCGGTTTATGGCTTCATGACATACGAATATGTCTTACTCATACGTTCATCATCTTTGATAATTTACATTCTTATCTTCTTTTTATACTCTCCTAGGACTCAGCACACATCGTGTCTCTGCTAGTAGTCCATATGGTACTCTGAGTGGTTTCCCATAAATAACAAACAAATAAGTTCCTGTCTCATCTACACTGCCCATAATAGTGAGTAGATCGATTGCCAGTTTCGTATATACCTTCGCTCTGTGAAGGAATTGTTTAGCCCAGCTCCCATATGTCAACCACCAAAGGTTACAATTATAGTACAACCTAAATTCATCTTAACTTATCCAAACCATTAACTATAACGTTCGTTAAGTCCATTTCATATTCCTTATGGCTTTCTGGCAACTAAATGCCATACCTCAGGATTCATTCTTTATCATCTAAGTCATATAGTCTTTTGTATACTCAGAACGATCATTCAATATTCATTCTACGCATTTATAGCATTAAGCATTTTACATTACCTTATTCTTATCTTACAACGTCCGGTCCATTCGACACGGAACGTCTTCCAAGTTATAAACATTAACTCAGCTTCTTTACGTTATACGTACTTGTCTTTAATTCATCTTCTTCACTAATCACATGATTAATAATTGATCTTCATTACCTTATGGTCAAACCATACACAGAGTGTAGGTCCTGTCCGTTTAATATTCGCGTACCCTCAACCTTCACTTTGGTTAAAGTTTTTAACGCTTACATTTCATTCTAACATTCTCCATCAGACTCACATTCGACTTTCATTAATCTTATTATCATTCGCTACGGCTTTCTTGATAATTCATATCTTACTTACTACCTTCGTCAACGTCTAAGTCATACAACCAATGTATACTTAATATTCGCGTACCCTCAACCTTCACTTTGGTTAAAGTGTTTAACGCTTACATTTCATTCTAACATTCTCCATCTGACTCACATTCGTCTAAGTCATACGACTAATGTATACTTAGAATGTTTGCCCGACGTGAATACGATTCATGAGAATCATTTATGTATTCAACGTTTACATTATTTATCCCTTAATCTCTCATTCAACCTTTACCTAAGGTTTTAATCACTTTCATTCACTACTATCACCTGAACCCCATGTTCAATATTCTTTCTTAATGTCAAAGCCATACGGTTCGTTGTATGTTAAGACCGATAGTTCATCGTAACAACGTTGCATTCACAGCATCTATACGCTTTACATTCATCTCTCATTACCATATCATAACATTGAAATGTTATACATTACCCTCATTACTCAACGTCTAAGGAATCACAATCATAGCAATCCCCCACGTTCGTTTCATTGCGACTACAGTCCCCGGATATCAGTTTCGTAACCCGTGTTTACATTCTTTGTCGTTTAATCTTTTCGTTCAATCTTTACTAAAGGTTTAATTCACTTGTTTAAGTGTTACATTAGGCAAACTATATGTTCTTTTTCTTCCCTTACACGTTCCCCAAGAGTTGAGCAATTAAAAGTTCCTCTCTGGGCTTTGCCCTGCACCGGCGTCGCGGCGTCGGGCCCCTTCCTTTTCCTTGTGTTGGAGCACCACTCTGCAGTGCCTTCTCCCCTGAGCTGGTGCTGCGGCACCGCCCTACAAGGCATGATTGGTGCTTTGGCGCCAAGCCTTAAACTCAGAAAATATTTCGAAGTGTTGAAAATTGTTTGAGACGCTTACTTCCTAATCTCATAACTTCTTCGTTATAACTCGGAACGAGGTTGTTCCAAAGCCATTCTCTTCCTTATCTTATTTACTTTGATTACCCTCTAACAGAACTTCGTTCTGAATCCGTTAACATGCCATTTAATTGGCTTAATCTTCGTCCTTCGTTCGTTTTACGTTTTTAACGTTCTTCGTTCGTTCGTCCGTAATTCGGTCATTCAAACTCAGAATTCGTTCATTCTTGAGTCCACGACTCACGTTTTCTAAGTTCTCTTAGATTCTTATAAAACCCTACACATTCGGGTTCCTTTACTAACTTTCTAATTCTTGTTCGTCTTTTACAAAATTTTCTCCATAACTTCGTTATAGCTAAGTTTTAATCCATTCTTCATGAACGTTTCTACCGTTCCTAACCAAGCAATAACCAAATAACTTATACGTGATGGTTTTTAACTTGTCCATCAACAACAATTACACTACGATGGTTTTAAATTTGTCCATCAACAACGTTCTTCGCGTTCTTTGCGTGTTCTTCCCGTTCTTCATTCATTCTTCATTTTTAATCGATATTTTGATTATGATTTTACTTTTTCTTGGAATTCGATGTTATAAAAGACTATCCTTTACTTATTTCATCGAATCGTTCATATGATTCATTCAGATCATTCTAATTCATTACGAATCTTACACTTCCTTAAAAAATTTATAAAATAAACTTCTAATTTCTTATTTCTTATTTTCTCATGATTTCAACCATATGAAATCATTCTTAACATCTTTTACTATGACAACCGAGATTTTGTAATTTAATTTTAATATTTATTGGATTGAATAAATATTTTTCGATAAATTAATTATTAGATTAAATAATTAATTGATAAAATTGTGGTAGATTAATTTAATTATATGTGTTATATTTATTAAATTAATGTGGAGAATTTTATTATTCGATGTATGTATTTATGTGAGCTTATTGAATTAAAGGAAATATTTAATAAACCTTTGTTATTTTAATTAATTTAATTATTAATTAGAGATTTAATAATTGATATTATTATTAAATGAGAAAATTTAATCATGTGACTATGTGAATTAATGAGAATTTATTTTATTTTATTTAAATAAATTAAACTAGATATTTGATTTAGTTTATAATGAATGTGACATTTTTTAAACTATATAATAAGGTTTTATTAAAATAATGGGTTTTGAAACCTAGTATGCTAGCCAAACATGGCCTTAATGGGAGTTGAGGGAGTAACTGACCACAACTCGTCAGATGTTTCTTTATTATACGCCTTCCCCTCCCTTTTTCTTCATTAATTTTCCTAAGTCTAGAAAGTGTCAGAGAGAGAGAGAGTTTCAGAGAAAGATATAAGAGAGAGTTGAGAATTCAGAGTTTTGGTGGAGGAGGAATTCACTTCCTAGTAAATTAATCTACGCTTGGGTAATCTCTTCAACCCAATTTATATATTTTATGTCTTTTAAGTTTCATGAATATGGCTTAAGTTTTCTATGAGTCTCTGTATTTGGGAAATTCAGTTGTTATAAGAATATATGTAATAATTCGAGTTGTATGGCATATTTTATATATATATTGTGTGTTTCCATATCATTAATTTCATAAGATTACAACGTATGATTATGGCTTGTTATTTCAAAAGTTTGCAGAGTATGTGATATGGCCATATGGCCTTATACGTGATTTTTATATGCCAAACATAAATTATTTTGCAAAATTCACACATTGATATGACTATGCATGTTAAAATGAACAAAATGAAATTTGAATGGTTGGATTTGGCTTTATAACGAATCCGTAGCATTAAAATCCATGTTTTTGTTCAAGAACATCAAGAACAGTCCAATTTGCATGCTTTAATTATGTGATTATGTGTTTTAATGGGTGAAAAATACTCCATAGATGTTAAGTATTGATTATGTACAAATTATAAATTATAGGTATGTGTAATTTGGTGAAATTAGTGTTAAGAAGTGTTGATTTCGCTAAATTCTGTGTTCTTCGTGAACTGGAAATTCAGAGTCTGGGGTTTCGCGACGCGACGCCAACTCCCAATTCATTTCTCGTGTCAGCCACTAAGTGTCAAAGCACAGCATACTAAGACTTCGAGATAGAAAAAAAGTGAAATACAGGCCCACTTAGCGTAAATAATCGAAAATGAGTTTTTAAAAGTGTACAAGTATAGAAACGAGTTAGCAACTTTGTCTAATGATTATAAAGACTTGTTAGACCTATAATGAGATGTTAAAATAAATTCTTAACATGTCCATAACATAATTACGTGTGGATTGAATGATCAAATGCATAATTAGTTTATTTTTTTCGTGAAGTCTTAATTTTACACTAAGTGTAATAGTTGACTAAGTATAGTCATGAATTCGAGTTAAACAAAGAGTAAAGTTATGATGTTAGTACGTTATTATTGACTGGCATTGTGAACGTAATTGGTATGTAGGATTTAATTCAAAGAACGAGTTTGATTAAGTGTAACCTACGCACGAGGCAAGTTTCTTACCCTAAACTTTCGTTGAGCAAGTTTCCTAACCCTACTTGTTATCGTTATATAAGTTGTTTAATTCATCTTTCGATATTGAGCAAGTTCTCATTTTTATTGATCAAGCCTGTCTTGTATATTAAAGTTTATTTATCTTCAAGCATGATGTTGTTATACAATAATTATTCGATTGTATACCTTTTGAGATGTTATTCAAGTTAAATATTCATTTACTGTTAAACCTTGTTAGACTAGTGAACCCTTATTGATTCGACTAGTCCATAGTTGATGAGTGTTCTAAATTTCAGAATCCTTGATGAATTATCCAAACCAAACTTCCTTTGGTGCGGACTCGAATGTTAAACTGAGATGAACAACCCTGTATAGGGGATTATTTACGCTTTAGCATTAAGATATTGTGCACAGTATGGCACTAAGAGCTGATCCCCCTAAGTACGAGAAGAAGAGTCCATAGTCTTATGACTGTTAAAGGGTTCAAGTAAAAACACTTAACAACCTAGGACATAGTTCAAGGTCTTATGACCCTCTGAATTTCTTTTGATTCTTGTTATTCATTCTTGATTCAAAAGTTGAGCTTTATATCAGAAGTTATTATTTCTCTTGCATGTTATTATTCATTATTATATTGTTATACTTGTGGGCAATCGTGGTCACTCTTGCGTAATAATAACATTGCAGTTAAGAACGAAAGAGCAGACGAACCTTCCACTAGTAAAGGCAAGGGCAATATTATCAAGTAATGAAGACTATTTGTTTATGTGGTTGTATAATGACATTTAGAGTTGATGTTTCTTAAGACTTATTGTTTATGATTTCCTTATGAGGATGATTTAAGGTTAGAGTAACCAGATTTATTTATTATTCAGTTGATGTAACCCCATAAGGGGAGAGATTTTATTATTATTTATTTCTATTGCATGGTTTGCATTTATTTATGGGTAGATAGATAGATGATGCTTGTACAGTGAACACCAAATCTTGTGGAAATGGAAGTACCGGATTTGAGGGTGTCACATTTACTTCGTATTCTCATTAAGCTATATTTTAAACATATAAACTTAAAGAAAATTATCTAGAAGTTAGGTTCTCGGATTACCTTTCTTCTTTAATCTCATTCTGTCGGACAAAGTTTGCTAACGAGCAAGCTTTTCCTCATTCTTCTCCTTCTCATCTGATCTCTCTATCTTTCTCAAGTGTTATAGGATTTTCAAAATCCTACACAAATGAAATTTAAGCTTCCTTTTATAGAAAACCAAAGCTAAGGGTAAAATAGTCATTTTACCCCTCCAGTTACTATTCACACCTCCTTACTTCCACCGTTAACAGTTCAATTCTGGGTCTGCTAGACCACTAGCGCGTCCGCACCATGGTTAGCATAGAGTCCGGTGCGCCCGCACTGCAGAGCGCCCGCGCCTAGAGGCAGCGCGCCTGCGCTAGACACTAGAATCAGTTTTACAGCAACGTGAATTGAAGCTCTGCTCTAACCAAAAGTTCCAATTTCTCCCAATACCATAGTAATTCATTAAACCCAATAGCTACAAACTTACTACAACATTGCTAAGCATATACATAACACTTCTAACAACAAAACAACCAAAATTTTTAGGATTAAAACCATATTTTTGTTGTTTTCTTCATTTTTAACACATTTAGCGAATTGATTCACCAAATCCTCATTTCTTAACCAAATTACGCCATTATACATGCATTGTTTTTGTTTCTTTATGTACTAACACAATCTAACATTAATTTGCAGATTATAGCAAGTATTGAACATCAAATTTTGGACTTACCAAGCCATTTTTCATGAACATACACTGTTATTTCAATTCTCTTCCTCAAACCCAATTTTCACGTATTTGATCATCACACAACACTCATATGTGATGATTAATAAATTATAAACCATACATATATATATATATATATATATATATATCAATCCAACATAACTATCAATAGAAATTACAAAAATAAAAGTTAAAATTAGAGTAGGTTATACCTTGAATCTTTGTTTGTTCGGAAGAGAATTGCTTTCCCTTGATACTCCAACTCCTTCTTCTTAGTAAAATTTACAGGGAATTTCTCTCTTCCTCACAAACTCTCTATATATCTGCTCTTAGACCTTAGAAGAATATGTGAAATAAGAAATAACCCAACTGAGCGCTTAAACACTGATAATCGTGGTTATCAGTTTATTAAGCCAAACGTCTTTGGCTGTTATATTAACCAAAAGCCACAAGGCTTTGTTTGGTTACACATAATTTCCCATACTAGTTTATTTTTATAATATTTATATTATATATTTACTTTTGTCACACTTATTTTAGTTAATTTAAATGACTTACAATGGTAATTATAATAATTATAATTTTCATTATAATTATACTTTAAATTTGATAAATCATTATATATTTAATTTAATTATTAAATTAGACTTAAACATTACTTTATTTAATTTACTTATTTTCTTAAATATTAAACAATTCATTTAATTTAATCATTTCATTAAATTAAATCTTCAAATAAAATTACCATTATTCAATTTCATTAACATTAATCAATTTAGTTACTAAATTCTTGCATCACAATTCCATCAACTATTTATTTTTCTCAATAAATAAATTATTCAAAATATTTATTTAATTCAATAAATATTTAAATTAAACACAAAATTCATCGATCGTTACATATACTCCATTACAATTACAATTATCAAGGTTTAGGATTTAAAAACCAAAATCCATGTCCGCTAGAATAACTAGCGGACTAGATATTGCCATAATTCTACCCATTATACCCCTATACAGCTCAAGCCAATGTCTGACAACATAGAACCATGTTCTAGATGCTTAGATCACACGGATGATTAGAGAAGGCTCTTATGCTATGTTTGGATTAAAGTAATAAAGGTGGGAATGGAATGACTCATTCTTGTAGAATGAAAAAAATTATGTTTTGTTGCGATTGGAATAGATTTAACGTTTTTTTTGTTGCTATTTTTGACTGAAATTTAACATTCATGCTCAAGATTTTATGCCCAAAGCCTTATGAGTAGTTTTTTTTATCATTGAGCCATTAGAGTCTTGGGGGAGGGAGAGTATGGAATAATTCATTCCAACTAAAATAGAATGAATCATTCCAATCTCCATTCCATTCCTTCAATCCAAACGCAACATAACATAAAGGGCAGCAAAGTTGTAAAGAATACTCACCACTCCAATATACCGTTACACTAATAGAACCCCAGAACGATGGTTAAACAACGAAGGGCTTACATAACATATTTAGTCACTTTGGTGACTTAAATCTTTTATTAACGCAACTACTCTTGATCCAATAGATTCCTTAAGGGGCAAGAGAACATATGCAATCTACATCTTAGCTTCAGGATGCAGTTAACAATATTGAGAACTTCTTCTTCCAGTGATCTCATCTCTAGCATATTATACAACATTAAATATGTAAAAGTGAGAGCGATATATATATATATATATATAGGGGGCGAGGAAACTGTTAGTCTTAAAACTATTTAACTGCTCTACATTAGTTTTAGAGTTAAGTTGGCCAACTTAAACAGAGGATCGAATTGGTTGCACAATATAGGAAAAGCCAAACTACATATTATGCTTATTTTAAACTCCATTTGGTGTCAACCATATGGTAGTTTACTCTGAAAGTTATATTGCTAAGAACAATACTAAAACAAAGTGATTTTAAAAAATGCCAAAGGAATTGGAATCCTTTAAGCTAATTCGAAATTAAAAGATATTATAGGCTGCCAACACACAACTGATGCATGCTATGGACTAGTAATAAAAGAAAACTTTTCAATGCTTGCTATGGATCAATAATAAAAGAAAAATTTTCAACTTAATTACATCCGCTAGAATTCGGAGTTGACAGCTTAAATTTTTTTTTTTGCAGAAAATTTATAACTAGGTCGCTAGTTATTCTAGCGATCGACGAGTTTAGTTTTTAAATACTAACCCTTGATAATTGTAATGGAAGGAAGAGATGATATTTGTTAATTTTTTATACATAGCAAATACATGCTATGGATCATTGCCCTATGTATATATATATATATGGAAGTGCTCCATAGCTCGCATTAGCTATGGACACTATTTCAGCTAACCCTTATCCAGTCGTCCAAGATAAGATTTAAGGGTTGAACAATAAAAAGGTAAGGGCCTATCCCTCATCGGCTCGACGACAAAGATATTTTTAATCAATTTCTATACCGACTATTACTCTTCCTATGACAAGATAGAAATTGATTAAAATTTAAGGGCTTTTTATGGACTTGGCCTGGCCGTAGGTGTGACGCCCCCAAAATAGGTATACATCACCTATTCTGAGTCGCCAGATATCACACTATAAAAATCAATTACAAACATTATTTATACAACTGTTGAACTGTCGTATAGAATACGACCACAGTTAACTGTGAGTTTTAATACAAATGTATGTAACTCTCATGGTGCCTCGACCACAACCTTACAATGATACTTTACATAAAAGTATAGTCAAAAATTGTTTTAGAAATTAAAATCTTTGGGAAGTGCTCAAGGAAACCTTCGTACATGGGAAGCCATGCGTCTAGGTTATGATAGATATCATATGTCCACGGAATTATCCTTGGTTGACCCAATAGACCCCAAAGAAAAACAAGAAGATTACTATCATCTTCTTTCCAATGATGAGTCTTCTCTTAACATATAACTATCTCCACTGCCTCCAAGTAAAAATTATATTTCAAATAAACTCCAAGATCATATAGGTTGTGCTCGTAGATATACTCAGCAAGTGGATGTGCACAACCCTATCTTATGATAACACGAGGTTGTATGTCATTAGACATCTTGTACGATAGTGGCAAAACACTCTTCCAAAGTTGGGTTCACCTCACCCTATTTGGTTCACCAAAATTAAATATCAAATGACGTATACAATATGACACACTTATCTAAAGTTCTCAATAAATTTATTTCTATACTATTTAGGGAGAACCTCAACAACTATATACCACCGTTCTATTCCCCTGTTATCCCCGCTCGACCCAGCTACACTCTTATTACCTTAAAGAAATTATGAAGCAAAAAGGGTGAGCACAACTAGCCCAGTAAAGAATATCATGACTAAAGATAATTTACATCATCAATAGCCTTCATCAGAAATAAATCAGAGATTTAGAACATATGGTAGATGATAAAACTTTTCAACCATAGTTGCAGCGGAACGAGAAATCCATTAGAAGAGTCAAATAGACCATCAGATCTATTATCTTCTCTATATTATATATTCTATTTATAGTCTAATAAAACAAATAACTTTATAAAAGTATTATATTTTATATAAAAAGATTTTACTATGCAAACACTATGCATAATAAAATATAATATATTCTATTTATAATCAAATAAAACAAAACTTTATAAAAAGTATTCTGTTTTATATAAAAAGTTTTCTACTATATTACGTTTATAATAATAATAAAATAAAACTTATCACTTTTATTATAATTCACAATATTAATCGACCAGGTCATTCCCAGGAAAGAGGGGGCAATTAGGTGACCAAACCTCTCCTTGGCAGAACTTCTAGACATCGTTAATATTGCAAATAATAATATTAATAACTTCTTCGTCTCAATTATTGATTCAATAATATATAAAATATCGACAATAATTGAATCAAATAACGTGAGATACTATACATCAATTACTGTAGCAATAATTAAACAAAACTGAGTGACTTCTCACGTAAGCATCAATAATCAATACCATGTGCTACTATGCAACCACGCGTATTACTGTACTTTTACTACCGAGTAGTTCAATAGTTTTAACGGTAAAACTTTCGTCGTTATTTTCATAAAAATATTTTTGTCGTTTTCTAAATCCGACAATAATTTCGCTGTGGGGTCCACCAATGATTGTATCGTCGTACGGATATTCTCCGACAAAAAGAATATTCCTTGACCAATCGAATATTATATAACAACTTGCATACTTTGCAAAATTTATAAATACTACCCACAACTATAACATTATCTCAAATCCACACCATAATATTCAAATAAAAAAATTCAAGAAAATTAAATCTTTATTCGTAAAATTTGGGGTCTCACAATAGGAGCCAGTATCAACCCGTTTGACCAGCTCTTAGGACATGCACCTAACATTTTACTCCATTTGCATCAATATGTTAAATCATTGTAGAAATTTAACTTTGGAGAGAATTTTCTAGTTCTGAGATTATAAGAAATCACTTGTTTTTGAAATTAATTTTTGGTAAGTCTTCATCAATGGTTTTCATGTCTGCTACAAATATATTTTTATCTACTTCTTCTGAATCTCTTACTAGTTTATATTGTAGAAATGCATCAGATTACGTTAATGATGTTAAAAGTAGTAAAGAGGTAATGATTCCTTATGTTTGTCAATTTTTTTCTAAATTGGAAGATGAATTTTTTTTTTTATAGATCCTATGCCCAAAAAATGGATTTGAGATTAGGATTGCTACGAGTCATAAACATTCTCAATGTAATGATTTGACGACAAGGTTATATTTATATAAACATGCAGGTAGACCAATTATTGTAAAGAGTTTATTAGATGATGAATGTGATAACGATAAGAAAACAAGACAACAAGACTCAATAGATCGAACATTATGCAAAGCTAGAATGTATGTTGTCGATGGTAAGAAAGAAGATAATTGACATATTTCAATTATTGAGTTGAATCAAAATCATTATTTAACACCTAAAAAGTAGATTTGATTGACACACATATAAATATTAAACAGGTAGCTAGAAAATTAATTTACACATTAAATAAGGCGGGTATTAGACCAAGTAGGATGATGAACGTTTTGAGCATAATGAGTGGAGCGATGCAAAATATAGGTTTTAGTGACAAGGATGTTCGTAATGTAGTTAGGGATTTAAGGCGTGACTCGGAGGATGAAAATGATGCACAAGTTGCAGTCACTTATCTGAAAAAAATTTAGTTCAAGTAGTGCGAGTAAATTCTTTTTTCATGTCAAATTAAGCGAAGACAATCGTATAACTTGTATTTTGTGGGTAGGCGCCCGATCAAGATTTACGTATCAATATTTCGGAGACGTGGTTACATTTGACACGACATATAGGACAAATAGGTATAATATGCCATTTATTCCATTTACCCGGGTCAACCACTATTATAACTCTACTTTTTTTGGATTTGCACTGTTAAGTGATTTGGACTGATTAAAATCATGGGTATATGTAGTAGTGTTATGATGAGTTATGTTGGTTATTATATGAAAACAGGAAAGTTTCTTAGAAATCACAAAGGGTTGAAAATCAGATTTTGGTAAAAATGGAACATGAAATTCAATTGACCATATCTCCTATTATATTTCAAATTTTTTGAGTGTGGTCAAGTTCTAGAGTTAGATCTATGAGTTTTCTAACTTATTCAAGTGGAATCACTGGAAAAGGTGTTGTAGATTGTAACGCCTTGAAATCCGGTCTATTTTCATATCCGGATTCCGTACGTCACTATCCCATTATCTACCAAACATACATCATTATATAGCTAAATATAACAACATACATCCTCAACTCCCAGGTTCTAAAACCATAAAACCTCTTTCATTACAAATAATGATAATTACATTATTCTTTACATCTTGTACAAGTGACTTTTATCCGCCACCAAGGATACATAATCATTCATTAAACTATTTTATAGTTTAATTCTATCATTCTATATTACAAGTCTTCGCTTGATCTTCATGCACATTCATATAATGAATGGTACTTCTTCTGGATACCGATCAGCTTGATCTTTACGGGATCCTTAAGTTCTTTCTAACATTATTCGCTGAAAATGTTTGTATTTAAAGCAAGTGTGAGCATTCAATTGCTCAGCAAGTTATAACAGTTGAACAAACAACTTCAAGAGTTTAACATTCCTTTGGAACATCGATAACCGAACAAAGGTTATGAAGCAGCTTCAATAATAGGAATAATATCGATTCCTATCATTTTAAAACATTAGTTACATTCCCTTTGAAATACTTTCATTCTCTACTCTCTTTCATACACATTCTGTCTGGCTAGAATCAATAGCATAGACTTAACAATAACGGTTCATGTATAAACAGAAATATGCTCATATTGAATAGTTCAATCACGTAGCAGTATATCATAGAAACACTGAAGTGTTCACATTGTGGCACAAGGCCTCATATATTCCAACACCTTGTGCAAATATCACACATTTGCACCTAGACAGAACTTCTCAAGTTCAACATCTTAGAAGTTTTAGAAACTAGCATTCATTTAAAATATGAATGAAGTTAGGAAACTTGCCTTACGCACAACTACAACTTATAGTTTACGCTGAACTGTTCATTCCAATTCCCATGTAGCACATAAGGAAATAATGCATACACCAATTAGTCATATACTTGACTTACACATTGGTTTACTTAACTTCACTTCTTAAGGTTCACGTTCTTATAAACTAAGTTTTACGCGACCAACTTCCTTCACCGGTTAACGGCTTCATGACATACGGAGATGCCTTACTTAATACATTCATCATCTTTGATGATTTACATTCTTATCTTCTTCTTATAACTCTCCTAGGACTCAGCATACATTGTGTCTCTGCTAGTGGCCGCCCCACCTCCTTAGGTAGCTTCCCATGGAAGCTTCCTGCTTCCGTCATTTGGGTTTCGTCCAACAGTTTTAAAAACTACGATTCTTAGAATCCAAATATATTTGGATATTTCACCTTTCCTTTACCGATTAACTATTACGTATTCTTTGGATTTTCGAAAAATTGAAAAACACTTTTTGGTGTCAAACGTTTTCCTTCACGTTTTCCCCTAATGTAGCTAAACGAGTGAAAAGTACACAACAATACTTTTTGTCATTTTTATTTTATCCAATTTTTGCACGTTTTTCGAGAAAAACTTTTATCAGCTTACTTAACATTTCACGATATATTATCATCAAATCTTTTGACGGAATGTCATTTCGTCATACCGAACTCTCAGAATGACTTAGGTTATTCAAACCCTAACCCTTAGGGTTTCGTCTGGTGAATAGTGCATATTTCGTCTTTTTCCCAGAAAATATCTTATTCCCGGAAATTTTTTATTCTCGTCCTGAAAATTCCTATTCGTTCAGTCTAGCTCGTAGCCAGAATTCTCCTGATTAATAATCATTCTAGGTTATAGAACGATTAATAAACACATAACACATAATAGTATTAATAAAATTCATTTTATTAATAACTAATTCTTTAACTCTTAAATGCTGGACAATCCGATTTATCGGGTTGTCACATTCTTCCACCCTTACAAAAATTTCATCCTCGAAATTTCTTAAAGCCAAACCCTTACCCGGGTTCTCACATTCTCCCCTTCTTCACAGAATTTCGTCCTTAAAATTTTTTCTTACTCATCTTCTCAACTTCTCTTCAAAGAAGTTCTTATCTTTCATTCATTCCCTACCCTTCATAACTTATCAAGAATCATGAAGTGAAAGGAATAACTAGGAATATAAGGATTCCTTTAAAACATTTCATACTTTTGCTGAGGGATTAAATCGACCATGAACTCATACTAGGTTAAACAACCTTTCGCCATAAACCTTTATTACACGGTAAGTTTACAATCATAAAGAAAGTAAACTACCTCTTCCATACGTAGGTGATCAACCTATCGTATCACCCCATTTCAAGGTATGTTCACCTCAGACTTAATCATTGGAATCCGCACCAAAACAATTTGGTTCGGCATAACTCTTCAAAGAAAGCTCGATTTTCTTTTAATCATGACATACCATTCGTCTTAGCCAAATCAAGTAGCTTAGACGATACCAATAAATTGGACATCAACTTGAAACATTCGTCTAGTAAACTCACTTTACATCGACCAATTCTTTAAATTCTTTTGCAATACATCAAAACGTTTCATGACGTCATGATACCGTACTTTTCACAGTACGTTGAGGACTTCGTCAGTTTATGACTTCGTCATTATACATCATACCATAGCGGGTTGTTGATCCTAAGATCACTTCCAACACTAGGTTCAGTTGCATTAATAACTCCATCCTTTTACCATCTTTGCATCAAATGCATTGATGATATAAAATTCATTTTGATATTTCAAATCAATTTCTGTCTAGCAGAAAAAACTAGCATAGACATATCAAGAATAGTTCTTTTAAAATCCATTGGTTCCAAAAATTGAACCAATTCTTTCATTTTCAAAACACGCACATTAGCACGATTTCAAGAAACTTCGAAATCTAGCATAACTAGCTGACTTGGAATATCCTATTCTCCATCTTCCTTTATTATCTTACTTACGACAATACTTAATCTTCTCTAGCACCTTCAATGCTAAGTCTGCTGAAAATAACTCATTTCAGTCTAAACATTCCTATACCTTAGTACAGTCCATCAACTTACCACACATTATGAGTTCAGGAACTTTCCACAACAATATGAGTTTAAGAACTATCCCAAATAGACCATAGGCGTCCATTCGCTGAGAAGTTCAAAAATATACCATATAATTATGAGTCACGAACTTACCATAAATTTGAATTTTAAGAACTCGCACCTACCTTATCATTCTCTACCTATCAAGTATATACATGAGAAAAGATTCACCTTCTCATCATATACATCTTGATAGCGCGACCAATTTCAATGATTATCACTGTAATAAAAGCGAGTGGGTCATATACCCAAAGCATAAACCTCTCGTCCCATACAAAGATTCATACAACTCACCTATCACATGAGTCCTCAATTGAAATCTTACAACTTCTAACTTTCTCTTTACTTAATACAAATTTTCTTTAATTCGTATACTATCCTTTACAACTCCATCTGAGTTATTCTTCCCGTACTACTTTGTAGTACAATTCATTCATAGCATTAGCTATAAATCATTCATCGTTTAACAGCTCGCCTGTTGCTACAATTTACTATGATCACGTTGTGATCTTCTTATCCTTCTATTTACGATTATAGTCTTAGGTACTCATACCTAAGATTTATAACCTATCAGCTTTGATACCAACCTGTAACGCCCCGAAATCCGGTCTATTTTCACATCCAGATTTTGTACGTCACGATCCCATCTTCTTCCAAACATACATCATTATATAGCTAAATATAACAACATACATCCTCAACTCCCAGGTTCTAAAACCTTAAAACCTCTTTCATTACAAATAATGATAAATACATTATTCTTTACATCTTGTACAAGTGACTTTTATCCTTCACCAAGGATACATAATCATTCATTAAACTATTCTATAGTTTAATTCTATCATTCTATATTACAAGTCTTCACTTGATCTTCACGTACATTCATATAATGAATGGCACTTCTTCTGGATACCGATTTCTTGATCTTTACGGGATCCTTAAGTTCTTTCTAACATCGTTCGCTGAAAATGTTTTTATTTAAAGCAAGTGTGAGCATTCAATTGCTCAGCAAGTCATAAAAGTTGAACAAACAACTTTAAGAGTTTAATATTCCTTTGGAACTTTGATAACCGAACAAAGGTTATGAAGCAGCTTGAACAATAGAAATAATCTCGATTCCTATCATTTTAAAACATTAGTTACATTCGCTTTGAAATACTTTCATTCTCTACTCTCTTTAATACACATTCTGTCTGGCTAGAATCAATATCACAGACTTAACAAAAACGGTTCATGTATAAACAGAACATGCTCATATTGAACAGTTCATATCATAGAAACACCGAAGTGTTCACATTGTGGCACAAGGCCTCATATATTCCAACACCTTGTGCAAATATCACACATTTGCACCTAGACAGAACTTCTCAAGTTCAACATCTTAGGAGTTTTAGAAACTAGCATTCATTTAAAATATGAATGAAGTTAGGAAACTTGCCTTACGCACAGCTATAACTTATAGTTTATGCTGAACTGCTCATTCTAATTCCCATGTAGCACATAAGGAAATAACGCATACACCAATTAGTCATATACTTGACTTACACATTGGTTTACTTAACTTCACTTCTTAAGGTTCACGTTCTTATAAACTAAATTTTACGCGACCAACTTCCTTCACCGGTTAACGGCTTCATGACATACGGAGATGCCTTACTTAATACGTTCATCATCTTTGATGATTTATATTCTTGTTTTCTTCTTATAACTCTCCTAGGACTCAGCACACATCGTGTCTCTACTAGTAGTCCATATGGTACTCTGAGTGGTTTCCCACAAATAACCAACAAACAAGTTCCCGTCTCATCTACACTGCCCATAACAGTGAGTTAGATCGGTTGCCAATTTTGTATATACCTTCGCTCTCTGAAGGAATTGTTTAGCCCAGCTCCCATATGTCAACCATTAAAGGTTACGATTGTACTAGAACCGATGAGTGAGTTTTATACCCATGAATTGGATACATTCGGGCTTAATTTATTGTTGTTCTTAAGTCTTTTAGGATGTTTTTATGCGTTTGTGTCTATTCATATATGTTTTATGTTATTTTATAGGAATTGGGACAAAAGTTACATGGATCGATGTTTGGGGTGGCTAGATTCGCGTTTTCGGCTTGCCATTTACACAGCAGCCACTTCGGAGCCAATTTGACTATATTGGCTGACATTATTTCGAAAAACTCAAAGAACGAAAGTTGTAGATCTACTTCTCCTCTTTCCGGAACATCTTGAATCATCAAAATCGGAGTTCAGAAGAAGTAGTTATGGCCATTTTCCCAAAGGACGTCGGAGCAGAAAATGTCAGATTTTGGGCCAACGCCGGGGCGCGATTTTTAGTGTATTTTTACGGTCAAGGGGCGCTAGGGCGCGACTCAATAGCCCAGTGCCCAAGCGTTGATAACAAGGCTGGGGAAGGGTTTGGTGCGGCCTGGACGCATTTTGGGCGAATTTTGACACCTTTTAGACTCCAAATTGGATTGGGTTTGTTCCTAAACTAAAAATTGTACTTGTAACCTATAAATACATGATGTAAGGCATAAAATAAAGGGAGATTACATAGCTTAGCCTAGATTAAACACTCCTTTAGATTAGAAAATAACCCTAGTTCTTATTAGTTTTGGAGATTGAAGCAACTTGGAGACCATTGAAGATCAAGAGCAAGAGCAAGAGGGAAGCATCAGATTTATTTGACAATGATTCTATTCTCTTCTCTCATCTTACTTTTATCTTTGATGTCTATTCAGTTGTGGATTCTTGGTTTTAATTCATTAATTATGAACTAACTATTTTTGAGATTTCAATTGAACTTTTTATGGCTATGAATTAGTTATTCATTATATTCTAATTATTTATGTTAAAGTGAGTTGTTTATCTTGTCTTGTGCTTATTGCTTAATTATTTGATCAAGAATTACTTTGTTACTCTAGAAAGAATTGGAAGAGGAATTCTAGGGTTAGAATCGGGCATGATATCATGTGACTTAGTTATTTGCACAAAGGAATAATTAGGTTTGTGAATAGAATGGAAATATCTTTTCACCGCATGTAACACATAAGGAATTGGGATTGTAACGAGTTTAATTCAATTGTTTTGCATAGGAATATAGCAAAATTAATCTCGGATTAAATAGAAGGTAATTGATCACTTGGAAAAGGGCTCTTGGCAATTGAGAATTCCTCAACAACAATTCAAGAGGCATAATAATTGGGATAATTGGATAATTGATTTATAATTCATAATTGGGGATATTGAAGTCTTAATCTTTATTTATTTGAATTCATTCGTTAAAATCTTAGTTTTAATTAGTTAATTTAGTTTTCTTAATTAGAAAAAACACGATTTGAGATTGTTTAAATAAAATTAGTTTGGTTAAGAATTAGTACTTGGTGATTTTTATTAAATAATTCCTCGTGGGAACGATACTCTACTTTCACTTTATTACTTGTTGACCGTGTATACTTGCACGTATTCATTGATTGCGAAATCGATCAACAAGTTTTTGGCGCTGTTGCCGGGGAATTAATTTAATAATTATTTACCAATATTAATTTCAATCAAATTAGTCTTAATTTAAACATTTTTATTTTTATTTTTAATTCTCTTTCTATATTTCTCTCTTTTCAGGTACCATAGATGACTTTGTGTATCAATGGCCATACACGAAGATGACTCAACCAAGGGGAGTGGAGATTGAAAGACTCGAGAAACTTTCTGCATTGTTAGCACAGATTGAGACACTTTCGAGGATGTTTGAAGCTTTTGAAGCTCAAATGTATGGTGGTTACTTGTGATTATTGTCTTTGGAAATCATATGAGTCATCAATGCACCATCAGTTTTGAGCCGGTATAGTATAGTGGTGATTACCCCAATAATTATGTTTATCCCAACAACTATCATCAGGATTGGGGGTATCACCCGGATTTTTCATGGAGTAACAATCAAGATCAATTTTATGCTCCAAGTCCAACATACCCACAGGATTTCTTGTGTCCACCTCCACTACAACAGGAAGAACATTCAAATTGGGAGGAAGCCTTGGAAAAATTTATTAAAGCTTCTGAAAAAAGGAATGAGGAACAAGACAAGAAAATGAATCAAGTAGAGCTGAATTTGCAAAGCCAAGGGGCGTTGATTAAGAATTTGGAAAATCAAGTGGAACAGATAGCACATTTGTTGAACAACCGTCCTCAATACACCTGGACCTATGACATGGATTTCGAGACTGATGGAGAGCCCGAGCCAAATCTACAACTGGATGAGCCACGAGATGAAAAAGAGGAGACAAGTGGGGATAATGACAACAAGGTCGGTGAAGAACTAATTGTGAGAACCAATGATGATGAGCCAATGTTATTTATGCCTCAAGTGCCTTCTCCTCTATAGTTCAAGAGTCCGGTTAGATTTGCAAAACCTTGTCCGATTGGTAGTCATGTCGCTTAATACTCTCTGTGATGTAAAAGCAAGTACACCTTCAAACCATGGTGCGATGAGCTAGAGAAGATAGAAGAAGAAATTGTTGTGTCCGACAAGCCTCTATTCCGTAATATATTCGCAGACATTAATGGAGAAACCACCTAGATGCTTGGACGCTCTTGAATGTGATCTTATCTCAAGAAAGCATTCTAGGTGACTTTAATACAATGGCTATTACAAATGGGAACCTACCAAAAGCTATATTATTTCCGATGGATGGAGGGTTCCTCAACTTTCGTAGGGGAATTGGATAGAGAATTGAAGAAG
The DNA here is from genome assembly GCA_020205605.1 of Panax ginseng. Taxonomy (NCBI): domain Eukaryota; kingdom Viridiplantae; phylum Streptophyta; class Magnoliopsida; order Apiales; family Araliaceae; genus Panax; species Panax ginseng. The sequence goes on from CM035134.1 coordinate 125,700,197, forward strand.
TCAAATGAGACTATAAAACAAGCGCTTATCGGGGAGGCAACCCAAGTTTAATTTTTATTTTTAGTTTTTATTAAGTTTTATATTAGTAGTTTTGAATTTGCATTTATTTAGGATTTAATAAAATTGCTTCTATCATGGTTTTGTAGGTTATTCAAGTCAAATTCAAGTGTGGTGCCCAATTTGTTCCATGTGCTTAGCCTATTCTCCAAACTTAGCGCAAGGAGGAAGATTGCTATATTTTCGTGGAAGTCCTCTGCTTTAATTTTTTCTATTTCAAATATTGAGGACAATGTCTAGTTTAAGTTTGGGGGCATTTTAGTGTCGTATTGCATATAGTTAGTTATTTACATTGTAGTTCGTTATGTTTTCTAAGTTATTTACATTTAGTTGTTGCATTCGCTTTTTTTTTTTTTTTTTGTTCAAAAAAAAAAAATTTAAAAAATCGCAAAAATAATAGTTAGTACTATGTTTGTTGCGCTTAGTTTATATTTGCATGATTCCAACCGTTAGATAGTAAAAGTCTATTTTGGCCAATGATGAGACCGAGTTAAGTAGATAAGTATAGTATTGAATATTCAAAGCTTTGATGTGATTTCTTGTTATGAATTGAATCTTTTCCTGTTTGAAATCGGTATAATCAAGGTTAAGACGTTAATAACAAATTATGTTAACTCGATTAAGTTTAAATTGATACATAATGGATTTCTTAAGTATAATACTAGTGTGAAGGAATGAAAGACATGAATAAAGGAGATGGCTAAATTTTGATAAAACTTAAGTTTGGGGGAAATTTTGGGGTATATAAGCTTTAGAAAAAAAACATGTTGAGTCTTGTGGTGGGTTGAGGAGAAACACTCCCCATAAACACAAGCGTGAGATGGAGCGTAAAACGCACTCACCAACCATCTATAAAAAAAAGAGAAAAAAAAAAAATAAAATTATCGTGGCTAGTTTTGTTTCGGGGCCTTTGTTACTTGAGTAAATGCGCTCAAGGGGTATCTTAAAACCTAGCGCCTAAAGGTCTTATATGGTCCAGGAGTCGTTGGTTGAAAGCTCACTAAGGGGTGACACTCGTTAGCCTAATGGAATGAGACATTGCACGCTTATGGTTAAAAAAAAAAAATAAAAAGCGGAAAAGAGCAAAAAGCCCCGTAATGAAAAGTAAAGCATAAGTATCCCAGATTGGACTCTTGAACTTGGTGGATGTTTGACTTTAGTTGGATATAGCTTGTTCGTGAATTTTGTGAATTTGCAATCGTATGATGCCTTCAAAGATATCTATTATGTCTTAAATTTGATTTTATATCGCTTAACATTGTTGTGGAGCAAACACGCACTATATCGCTGATAATACCTAAGATTTGATGATTGATTGGGAAATTACCGATTTGTTTTAATATGATGTATTATCATGTTTACTTGATTTCTCTAAGGTAGGTTGAATAGACTTGTTTCTCGCTATTACCGTTGGATTCAGTAGGCATATAGATTAGTTTCATTACATTGCATTGCATAACATTTTTGTGTTTTTGCTTGAGGACAAGCAAAGATTTAAGTTTGGGGGTATTTGATGAGTGAGTTTTATACCCATGAATTTGATACATTCTTGCTTAATTTATTGTTGTTCTTAAGTCTTTTAGGATGTTTTTATGTTTTTGTGTCTATTCATGCATGTTTTATGTTATTTTATAGGAATTGGGACAAAAGTTACATGGATCGATGTTTGGGGTGGCTAGATTCGCGTTTTTCGCTTGCCATTTACACAAGAGCCACTTCGAGCCAATTTGACTATATCTCCTGACATTATTTCGAAAAACTCAAAGAACGAAAGTTTTAGATCTACTTCTCCTCTTTCCGGAACATCTTGAATCATCAAAATCGGAGTTGGGACGAAGATGTTATGGCCATTTCCCCAAAGGACGCCGGAGCAGAAAATGTCGATTTTGGGCCAGCGGCAGGGCGCGATTTTAGTGTATTTTACTGGCACGGCGCTTAGGGGCAGAACTCAATGCCATCTTTAATCAGCACCGGGGAAGGGTTTGGTGCGGCCTCGGACGCGCTTTTTGGGCTAATTTTGACACCTTTTAGACTCCAAATTGATTGGGTTTGTTCCTAAACTAAAATTGTACTTGTAACCTATAAATACATGATGTAAGGCATAAAATAAAGGGAGATTACATAGCTTAGCCTAGATTAAACACTCCTTTAGATTAGAAAATAACCCTAGTTCTTATTAGTTTTGGAGATTGAAGCAACTTGGAGACCATTGAAGATCAAGAGCAAGAGCAAGAGGGGAGCATCGATTTCTTTGTCGACAATGTATTCTATTCTCTTCTCTCATCTTACTTTTATCTTTTGATGTCTATTCAACCAGGATTCTTGGTTTTAATTCATTAATTATGAACTAACTATTTTTGAGATTTCAATTGAACTTTTTATGGCTATGAATTAGTTATTCATTATATTCTAATTATTTATGTTAAAGTGAGTTGTTTATCTTGTCTTGTGCTTATTGCTTAATTATTTGATCAGTAATTACTTTGTTACTCTAGAAGGAATTGGAAGAGGAATTCTAGGGTTAGAACTGGGCATGATATCATGTGACTTAGTTATTTGCACAGTGAATAATTAGGTTTGTGAATAGAATGGAAATATCTTTTTGCCGCATGTAACACATAAGGAATTGGGATTGTAATGAGTTTAATTCAATTGTTTTGCATAGGAATATAACAAAATTAATCTGGATTAAATAGAAGGCAATTGATCACTTAGAAAAGGGCTCTTGGCAATTGAGAATTCCTGTTAACAATTCAGTAGGCATAATAATTGGGATAATTGGATAATTGATTTATAGTTCATAATTGGGGATATTGAAGTCTTAATCTTTATTTATTTGAATTCATTCATTAAAATCTTAGTTTTAATTAGTTAATTTAGTTTTCTTAATTAGAAAAAACACGATTTGAGATTGTTTAAATAAAATTAGTTTGGTTAAGAATTAGTACTTGGTGATTTTTATTAAATAATTCCTCGTGGGAACGATACTCTACTTTCACTTTATTACTTGTTTACCGTGTATACTTGCACGTATTCATTGATTATGAAATCGATCAACAAGAACCTAAATTCATCTTAACTTACCCGAACTATTAAACTATAATGTTCATTAAGTCAATTTCTTATTCCTTATGGCTTTCTGGCAACTAAATGCCATACCTCAGGATTCATTCTTTATCGGCTAAGTCATACAATCTTTTGTATACTCAGGACGATCATTCAATATTCATTCTATGCATTTATAGCGTTAAGCATTTTATGTTACCTTATTCTTAACTTATAACGTCTGATTAATTCGACTCAGAACGTCATCCAAGTTATAAACATTAACTCAGCTTCTTTACGTTATACAAACTTGTCTTTAATTTAGCTTCTTCACCATTCACGGGTTTAATCATTGGTCTTGATTATCTTACGGTCAAACCATACACGGAGTGTAGGTTTTACCCATTTAATATTTGCGTACACTCAACCTTCACGTCGGTTAAAGTGTTCAACGCTTACATTTCATTCTAATATTTTCATTCGACTCACATTCGGTTTTCATTAATCTTATTACCGTTCGCTACGACTTTCTTGATAATTCATATCTTACTTACTACTCCCATCAACGTCTAAGTCATACCACTAATGTATACTTAGAACGTTCGCTCAACGTGAATACGATTCACAAGGATCGTTTACGCATTCAACATTTATGTTACTTGCCTCTTAATTCTATTCAACGTTCATCCATGGTTTTTATTACTTTCATTCATTACTCGTCACCTAAACCCCATGTTCATTACTCTTTCCTAATGTCAAAGCCATACGGTTCATTGTATACTAAGACCGATCGTTCATCGCAACAACGTTGCGTTCATAGCGTCTAAACGCTTTACATTCGTCTCTAATGACCATGACATAACATCGAAATGTTATTCATTACCCTAGTCAATCAACGTCTAAGGAATCACCATCAAAGTAATCCCTCACATTCGATTATCGCGACTACGGTCCCCGGATATTTATTCCGTAACCCGCGTCTACATTCTTTATCTTCTAATCTCATATAATCTTTTCGTTCAACCTTCATCAAAGGTTTAATACACTTGATTAAGTGTTACATTAGTTGAACTATATGTTCATATTTCTTTCTTGCACATCCCCAAAGAATTGAAAGCAAAGAAAATCTCATTTCGGGCATTGCCTCCTGACTTGGCGTCATGCGCCATGCCCTTCTTCTTTTCTTTTCATACACTGGCTTCACTTAGCAAGATAGCTAATGGCCCGAGCTCACGCTTACAAGACTTACCCCAAAAGGCACGACTTCATTTGCAAGTGCAAGCAAGCATGAAACCTAAAAAAAAATTTCTAAGTCTTTTACAAGCTTGAGACGCTGACTTCGAAATCTCATATCTTATTCGTTATAACTTAGAACGAGGATATTCCAAAGCCATTCTCTCCCTTATCTTATGTACTTTGATTTCCTAGGGATAGAACTTCTTTCTGAATGCGTTAACATGCCATTCAATTGTCTTAATCTATGTTCTTCGTTCGTTTTACGTTATTAACGTTCTTCGTTCGTTCGTCCATAATTCGGTCATCCGAACTCGGAACTCGATCGTTCTTGAGTCCACGACTCACATTTTCTACATTCTCTTACATTCTTATGAAACCCTACACGTTCGGGTTCATTTACTAACTTTCTAATTCTCGTTCTTCTTTTACAAAAATTTCGTCATAACTTCGTTATAACTCCGTTTTAATCCGTTCTTCATGAACATTTCTAACGTTTCTAACGTTCCTAACCAAGAAATAAGCAACTAACTTATACACGATGGTTTTAAACTTGTCCATCAACAACAATTATCCTACGATGGTTTTAAATTTTTCCATCAATAACGTTCTTCGTTTTAATCGATATTTTGGATTATAATTTTATTTTTTCTTGGAATTTGATTTTATAGAACATCATTCCTTACTTAATACACCTACTCATTCATAACATTCATTGGGATCGCTCAAAATCCTTACGAATCTTACACTTCCTTAAGAAATTTATAAACTAAATTTCTAATTCTTATTTCTTCGTTTTCTCGTGATTTCAACCATATGAATTCATTCTTAACTTCATATACTACTGATCTTCATTAAGTTATGTTTTAGAACATAATAAACTTAAAGAAAAAAATTTGGAAAAAATAAGGGTTCGGATTACCATTTTTCTTTAATCTCGTTCCGTCGGACAAAGCGTGCACTCGGGCAAGCTTTTCCTCTTCCTTTTCCTCTCTTCCCTCATCTGAACTCTCTCTCTCTCTCTCTCAAGGTTGTAGGATTTTTCAAAATCCCAAAACAATTAAATGAGTTTCCTATTTATAGAAAATCAAGGCTAGGGGCATTTTGGTCTTTTCACCCCCTAACCTCCTTACTATTCCAAACTTAGCCACCAAGTTTACTTGGTAGCCAAGTGGCCGCCCCACCTCCTTAGGTAACTTCCCATGGAAGCTTCGTGCTTCGGTCATTTGGGTTTCGTCCGATAGTTTTAAAAACTGCGATTCTCAGAATCCAAATATTTTTGGATATTTCGCCTTTCCTTTACTGATTAACTAATACGTATTCTTCAGATTTCGGAAAAACTAAAAAACACTTTTTGGTGTCAAGCGCTTTTCCTTCACGCTTTTCCCTAACGTAGCTAAACGAGTGAAAAGTACAAAACAATACTTTTTGTCATTTTATTTTATCCGATTTACGCACGCTTTTCAAGAAAAACTTTTATCGACTTACTTAAGATTTCACGATATATTATTGTCAAATCTTTTGACGGAATGTCATTTCATTATCATGAACTCTCGTAAGGGCTTAGGTTATTCAAACCCCAACCCTTGTGGTTTCGTCTCAGTGAATAGTGCCTATTTTGTCTTTTCCCCAAAAATATCTTATTCTAAAAAATATTTATTTTCGTCTCCGAAAATTCCTACTCCTTCATTAGCTCAGAGCTTGAGAATCCTCCTATTAATAATCATTCTAGGTTATAGAACGATTAATAAACACATAACACAGAATAGTATTAATAAAATTCATTTTATTAATAACTAATTCTTTAACTCTTAAATTCTGGACAATCCGATTTATCGGGTTGTCACATAGATTTTTCGTGTGGACTGTTTTAGAAAAGGAGTCAAAAACTGTAAAGTACCAAAAAGATACTACCCAGAAATTTAAAAGGGTATTTTCGGCCACTTAATTTATGAGAAAAATTCTGGCCTTTTGGGACATGAAAATATATGGTATAAAGTACCTCATGTCCAAAAAAGAGCTCATTCCGACTTAAAATGAGCAAGTTATGACCATTTCAATATTTAGGTTTTTCTGACAAAAAATTCTATAATCGGAGTTCTATAACTTCGATGAACGTGAAATTTAAACTGGAAGCTCACGTTAACAAGTGTAAGATCTTGCCAAGATTTGGGAATTTCTACAGTTAAACTTGAGGTAGCTAATTTCTTAAGGAATTAATTAGAAATTGATTTTTGAAAAATACTTAAGGGAGTTGAAAAATTATAAAAAAATACTTGTTGTGTATGAAATATATGTATATATGTTTGGACAAAGGATAGAAAAATAATAAGTTGATTTGGTAATTTTTCATGAAAATGGTTTAGTTACAAACATATGAGTTAAATATGTTATGTGAAGTTGAAGAATTGGTAAATAAGATTTCAGGGCTTGAAAATCCTATATGAGGTATATGCAGATTTTTGATGAGTGATTTGATCATTGGTGATGAAATCTTATGAGTATGGCATTTTTGAATGATTAAATGCATTATTTGGTAAAGTGTAAACAATTAAATTAAATTGTTTATAAGTTTAAGAAGTGATTAAAATATTGTTATAATATTAACAATATTAGATTATGAGTTATTTAAGTGAGGGATAATATTTGGATAAATTTAAAGTCTTTAATATTTATACTTGTTTTCGTTTGATTAATGCTTATATTATTGTCATCATCCTCATGCATATATTGTGATGAAAGTCATCTTTGGCTTACGTGCAGAGATGGACTTGGTATAATTATGACCAGGGATTATTCGGTATAATCAGGACCTGTAATGTTATAAATTATGTGATAAAAGTCCTCGATGGCACATAGTGCATTGATGGATGGATGCTTTTTGGTATGATTATGACCATGGATTATTCGGTATAGTCATGACCATTGATGATTTAATGAATATCCTTGGCCAGTAGTGGGGGGATGACTCAATGATGTGGTTTATTTATTAAAATCGAGTCTCAAATATAAAATGATGAAAAACCTTTAAAACATAGAAGATATTAGATTTTATTCTCTATATGACTCTTTTAATGGATTGCTTGTTCATACTGCAGCTTAAACTCGATGTCTATTATATTTTATCGCTTAACATTGTTGTTGAAGGCTAAGTATAACTTATTCTCGTATTATCTTAGTCATAATATTTCTTCATCGGGCTAGTTGAGCTCACCCCTTTCTTTCACTGTTCTCTTCAGGAAATGAGAATATAGCTGGGACTAGTCGGGGAATGGAGTGACGGTCCAGATGATAGCATTAGTAGTCCTTACTATGGCATGACATGCAATATATAATTATATTGAGGACCTAAGATGTGTGTGTCGTATTTTATATGTCACTTAATAATTAATTTTGGTGAACAACATTAGGGTGATGAGAACCCAACCACGAAAAGCGTCCAAAAGTGCACCACAAAGAAATGAAGAGAACATAAATCTTCTCTTGTCCCTTTGGAGACTATATGGCATATATTAATTTGAGTATGAATATTGTCATATTATATACGTTACAATATTTGTATTAAAACTCACAGTATATATGTCGTCGTATTTTACACGACTGTTGTACAATTAAGTTGTATTTAAATGTTATACCATGTATCTGGCGACTCAAGATGGGTGATGTATACCTATTTTGGGGGAGTCACAACAAGGATGTTCATAATGTAGTTAGGGATCTAAGGCGTGACTCGGAGGATGAAAATGATGCACAGGTTGCAGTCACTTATCTGAAAAAAATTTAGTTCAACCAGTGCGAGTAAATTCTTTTTTCATGTCATATCAAGCGAAGACAATCGTATAACTTGTATTTTGTGGGTAGGCGCCCGGTCAATATTTATGTATTAATATTTCGGAGAAGTGGTTATATTTGACACGACATATAGGACAAATAGGTATAATATGCCATTTGTTCCATTTGCTCGAGTCAATCAGTATTGTCACTCTGCTTTATTTGGATTCGCACTGTTAAGTGATTTGACAGAAGACACTTTCGTTTGGGTCTTAGAGACGTGGCTCGAAGTCATGGACTAAAAGACTCCTGTAACCATCATCACTGACCAAGATAAAATGATGAGCACTAATATTGGTAGGGTATTCCCATCCACTCATCATTTATTGTGTTTTTGGCATATTCACAATAAATTTTCAAAAAAAATTGCATCATGTTTATGCGGAACACCCATCGTTCAAAGACGATTTTAATAAAAGAAAACTTTTCAATGCATGCTATGGACCAATAATAAAAGAAAATTTTTTAACTTAATTACATCCGCTAGAATTTCAAGTTGACAACTTAAATTCTTCTTTTTTTTTTGCAGAAAATTTATAACCAGGTCGCTAGTTATTCTAGCGGCCGACGAGTTTAGTTTTTAAATCCTAACCTTTGATAATTATAATGGAAGGAAGAGATGATATTTGTTAATTTTTTATGCATAACAAATACATGCTATGGATCATTGCCCTATGTATGTATATATGGAAGTGCTCCATAGCTCGTGTTAGCTATGGACACTGTTTCAGCTAACCCTTATCCAATCGTCCAAGATAAGATTCAAGGGTTGAGAAATAAAAAGGTAAGGGTCCGACCCCTACTTGCTACTATGACCAAGCCTTATTTTAATTAATTTCTATACTAACTGTTACTCCCTCCAGCGGCCAGTATAGAAATTGATTAAAATTTAAGGGCTTTTCATGGACTTGGCCTGACCGTAGGAGCCAATAGCGGTCCGTTTGACCAGCTCTTAGGACATGCACCTGACATTTTACTCCATTCGCATCCATATGTCAAATCGTTGTAGAAATTTAACTTTGGAGATAATTTTCTAGTTTTGAGATTATAAGAAATCACTTGTTTTTGAAATTAATTTTTGGTAAGTCTTCATCAATGGTTTTCGTGTCTGCTACAAATATATTTTTATCTACTTCTTCTGAATCTCTTACTAGTTTATATTATAGAAATGCATCAGATTACGTTAATGATGTTAAAAGTAGTAAAGAGGTAATGATTCCTTATGTTTGTCAATTTTTTTCTAAATTGGAAGAAGCGAAATTTTTTTATAGATCCTATGCCCAAAAAAATGGATTTGAGATTAGGATTGGTACGAGTCGTAAACATGCTCACTATAATGATTTGATGTCAAGGTTATATGTATGTAAAAAAGCTGGTGGACTAACTATTGTAAAGAGTTTATTAGATGATGAATGTGATAACGATAAGAAAATAAGACAACAAGACTCAATAGGTCGAACATTATACAAAGCTAGAATGTATGTTGTCGACGGTAAAATAGAAGATAATTGGCGTATGTTGATTATTGAGTTGAATCAAAATCATTATTTGACACCTAAAAAAGTAGATTTGATTGACACACATATAAATATTAAGCAGGTAGCTAGAAAATTAATTTACACATTAAATAAGGCGGGTATTGGACCAAGTAGGATGATGAACGTTTTGAGCATAATGGGTGGTTGGATGCAAAATATAGGTTTTAGTGACAAGGATGTTCGTAATGTAGTTAGGGATTTTAGGCGTGACTCGGAGGATGAAAATGATGCATAGGTTGCAGTCACTTATATGAAAAAAAAATTAGTTCAAGTAGTGCGAGTAAATTCTTTTTTCATGTCAAATTAGGCGAAGACAATCGTATAACTTGTATTTTGAGGGTAGGCGCCCGATCAAGATTTATGTATCAATATTTCGGAGACGTGGTTACATTTGACACGACATATAGGACAAATAGGTATAATATGCTATTTGTTCCATTTACCCGGGTCAACCACTATTATCACTCTACTTTATTTGGATTTGCACTATTAAGTGATTTGACAGAAGACACTTTCGTTTGGGTCTTAGAGACGTGGCTCGAAGTCATGGACTACAAGACTTCTGTAACCATCATAACTGACAAAGATAAAACCATGAGCACTACTATTGGTAGGGTAGTCCCATCCACTCATCATTTATTGTGTTTTTGGCATATTCACAATAAATTTCCAAAAAACTTTGCATCATGTATAAAGTTTTAACACCCATCTTTCAAAGACGATTTTAATAAAAAAAACTTTTCAATGCATGCTATGGACCAATAATAAAAGAAAAATTTTCAACTTAATTACATCTGCTAGAATTTCGAGTTGACAACTGAATTTTTTTTTTTTTTTTAAGAAAATTTATAACCAGGTCGCTAGTTATTCTAGCGGCCGACGAGTTTAGTTTTTAAATCCTAACCCTTGATAATTGTAATGGAAGGAAGAGATGATATTTGTTAATTTTTTATGCATAGCAAATACATGCTATGGATCATTGCCTATATATATATATATATATATATATATATATATATATATATATATATATATATATATATATATATATATATGAAGTGCTCCATAGCTTGCGTTAGCTATGGACACATGCTTTAGCTAACCCTTATCTAGTCGCCCAAGATAAGATTCAAGGGTTGAAAAATAAAAAGGTAAGGGCACGGTCACTACTGGCTCCTACGACCAAGCCATATTTTAATTAATTTTTATCTTGTTGATCACTACTCCCTCCAAAGACCAAATATAGAAATTGATTAAAATTTAAGGGCTTTTTATGGACTTGGCCTGGCCTTAGGAGCCAATAGCAGCCCGTTTGACCACCTCTTAGGACATGCACCTAACATTTTACTCCATTCTCATCTATATGTTAAATCGTTGTAGAAATTTAGCTTTGGAGAGAATTTTCTAGTTTTGAGATTATAAGAAATCACTTGTTTTTGAAATTAATTTTTGGTAAGTCTTCATCAATGGTTTTCGTGTCTGCTACAAATATATTTTTATCTACTTCTTCTGAATCTTTTACTAGTTTATATTGTAGAAATGCATCAGATTACGTTAATGATGTTAAAAGTAGTAAAGAGATAATGATTCCTTATGTTTGTCAATTTTTTTCTAAATTGGAAGAAGCGAAATTTTTTTATTGATCCTATGCCCAAAAAAATGGATTTGAGATTAGGATTGCTACGAGTCGTAAACATGCTCACTGTAATGATTTGACGTCAAGGTTATATGTATGTAAAAAAGCTGGTGGACCAACTATTGTAAAGAGTTTATTAGATGATGAATGTGATAACGATAAGAAAACAAGACAACAAGACTCAATAGGTCAAACATTATGCAAAGCTAGAATGTATGTTGTCGACGGTAATAAAAGAAGATAATTGGCGTGTTGATTATTGAGTTGAATCAAAATCATTATTTGACACCTAAAAAGTAGATTTGATTGACACACATATAAATATTAAGCAGGTAGCTAGAAAATTAATTTACACATTAAATAAAGCGGGTATTGGACCAAGTAGGATGATGAACGTTTTGAGCATAATGGGTGGAGGGATGAAAAATATAGGTTTTAGTGACAAGGATGTTCGTAATGTAGTTAGGGATTTTAGGCGTGACTCGGAAAATGAAAATGATGCATAGGTTGCAGTCACTTATCTGTAAAAAATTTAGTTCAAGTAGTGCGAGTAAATTCTTTTTTCATGTCAAATTAGGCGAAGACAATCGTATAACTTGTATTTTGAGGGTAGGTGCCCGATCAAGATTTATGTATCAATATTTCGGAGACATGGTTACATTTGACACGACATATAGGACAAATAGATATAATATGCCATTTGTTCCATTTACCCGGGTCAACCACTATTATCACTCTACTTTATTTGGATTTGCACTATTAAGTGATTTGACAGAAGACACTTTCGTTTGGGTCTTAGAGACGTGGCTCGAAGTCATGGACTATAAGACTTCTGTAACCATCATCACTGACAAAGATAAAACCATGAGTACTACTATTGGTAGGGTATTCCCATCCACTCATCATTTATTGTGTTTTTGGCATATTCACAATAAATTTCCAAAAAATATGCATCATGTATAAGCGGAACACCCATCGTTCAAAGACGATTTTAATAAAAGAAAACTTTTCAATGCATGCTATGGACCAATAATAAAAGAAAAATTTCAACTTAATTACATCCGCTAGAATTTCGAGTTGACAAGTTAATTTTTTTTTTATTTACAAAAAATTTATAACCAAGTCGCTAGTTATTCTAGCGGTAATCGATTTAGTTTAGTTTTTAAATCCTAACCCTTGATAATTGTAATGGATGGAAGAGATGATATTTGTTAATTTTTTATTCATAACAAATACATGCCATGGATCATTGCCCTATGTATGTATATATATATGGAAGTTCTCCATAGCTCATAAGTTAGCTATGGACAACTGCTTTCAAATAAGCCTTATCCAATCGTCCAAGATAAGATTCAAGGGTTGAGAAATAAAAAGGTAAGGTCCCGGCCCCTACTGGCTCCTATGACCAAGCAATATTTTAATAAATTTTTATACTGACTGTTACTCCCTCCAGCGGCCAGTATAGAAATTGATTAAAATTTAAGGGCTTTTGTGGACTTGGCCTGACCGTAGGAGCCAATAGCGGTCCGTTTGACCAGCTCTTAGGACATGCACCTGACATTTTACTCCATTCGCATCCATATGTTAAATCATTGTAGAAATTTAACTTTGGAGAGTATTTTCTAGTTTTGAGATTATAAGAAATCACTTGTTTTTGAAATTAATTTTCGGTAAGTCTTCATCAATGGTTTTCGTGTCTGCTACAAATATATTTTTATCTACTTCTTCTGAATCTCTTACTAGTTTATATTGTAGAAATGCATCAGATTATGTTAATGATGTTAAAAGTAGTAAAGAGGTAATGATTCCTTATGTTTGTCAATTTTTTTCTAAATTGGAAGAAGCGAAATTTTTTTATAGATCCTATGCCCAAAAAAATGGATTTGAGATTAGGATTGCTACGAGTCGTAAACATGCTCACTGTAATGATTTGACGTCAAGGTTATATGTATGTAAAAAAGCTGGTGGACCAACTATTGTAAAGAGTTTATTAGATGATGAATGTGATAACGATAAGAAAACAAGACAACAAGACTCAATAGGTCGAACATTATGCCAAGCTAGAATGTATGTTGTCGACGGTAATAAAGAAGATAATTGGCGTATGTTGATTATTGAGTTGAATCAAAATCATTATTTGACACCTAAAAAAGTAGATTTGATTGATACACATATAAATATTAAGCAGGTAACTAGAAAATTAATTTACACATTAAATAAAGCGGGTATTGGACCAAGTAGGATGATGAACGTTTTGAGCATAATGGGTGGAGGGATGAAAAATATAGGTTTTAGTGACAAGGATGTTCGTAATGTAGTTAGGGATTTTAGGCGTGACTCGGAAGATGAAAATGATGCATAGGTTGCAGTCACTTATCTGTAAAAAATTTAGTTCAAGTAATGCGAGTAAATTCTTTTTTCATGTCAAATTAGGCGAAGACAATCGTATAACTTGTATTTTGAGGGTAGGTGTCCGATCAAGGATTATGTATCAATATTTCGGAGACGTGGTTACATTTGACACGACATATAGGACAAATAGGTATAATATGCCATTTGTTCCATTTACCCGGGTCAACCACTATTATCACTCTACTTTATTTGGATTTGCACTATTAAGTGATTTGACAGAAGACACTTTCGTTTGGGTCTTAGAGACGTGGCTCGAAGTCATGGACTATAAGACTTCTGTAACCATCATCACTGACAAAGATAAAACCATGAGTACTACTATTGGTAGGGTATTCCCATCCACTCATCATTTATTGTGTTTTTGGCATATTCACAATAAATTTCCAAAAAATATGCATCATGTATAAGCGGAACACCCATCGTTCAAAGACGATTTTAATAAAAGAAAACTTTTCAATGCATGCTATGGACCAATAATAAAAGAAAAATTTTCAACTTAATTACATCCGCTAGAATTTCGAGTTGACAAGTTAATTTTTTTTATTTACAAAAATTTATAACCAAGTCGCTAGTTATTCTAGCGAATAAGCATTTAGTTTAGTTTTTAAATCCTAACCCTTGATAATTGTAATGGATGGAAGAGATGATATTTGTTAATTTTTTATTCATAACAAATACATGCCATGGATCATTGTCCTATGTATGTATATATGGAAGTTCTCCATAGCTCGGGTTAGCTATGGACACTGTTTCAGCTAAGCCTTATCCAATCGTCCAAGATAAGATTCAAGGGTTGAGAAATAAAAGGTAAGGTCCTACCCCTCACCGCTCCTACGACCAAGCAATATTTTAATAAATTTTATCTTGATCACTTACTCCTCCAAATGGTGACGAGATAGAAATTGATTAAAATTTAAGGGCTTTTTGTGGACTTGGCTTTGGATGGTAGAGCCAATAATGGTCCGTTTGACCCACTCTTAGGACATGCACGACATTTTACTCCATTCGCATCCATATGTTAAATCATTGTAAAATTTAACTTTGGAGAGAATTTTCTAGTTTTGAGATTATAAGAAATCACTTGTTTTTGAAATTAATTTTCGTAAGTCTTCATCAATGGTTTTCGTATACCATACAAATATATTTTTATCTACTTCTTCCGAATCTCTTACTAGTTTATATTGTAGAAATGCATCAGATTACGTTAATGATGTTAAAAGTAGTAAAGAGGTAATGATTCCTTATGTTTGTCAATTTTTTTCTAAATTGGAAGAAGCGAAATTTTTTTATAGATCCTATGCCCAAAAAAATGGATTTGAGATTAGGATTGCTACGAGTCGTAAACATGCTCACTGTAATGATTTGACGTCAAGGTTATATGTATGTAAAAAAGCTGGTGGACCAACTATTGTAAAGAGTTTATTAGATGATGAATGTGATAACGATAAGAAAACAAGACAACAAGACTCAATAGGTCGAACATTATGCCAAGCTAGAATGTATGTTGTCGACGGTAATAAAGAAGATAATTGGCGTATGTTGATTATTGAGTTGAATCAAAATCATTATTTGACACCTAAAAAAGTAGATTTGATTGACACACATATAAATATTAAGCAGGTAGCTAGAAAATTAATTTACACATTAAATAAAGCGGGTATTGGACCAAGTAGGATGATGAACGTTTTGAGCATAATGGGTGGAGGGATGAAAAATATAGGTTTTAGTGACAAGGATGTTCGTAATGTAGTTAGGGATTTTAGGCGTGACTCGGAAGATGAAAATGATGCATAGGTTGCAGTCACTTATCTGTAAAAAATTTAGTTCAAGTAATGCGAGTAAATTCTTTTTTCATGTCAAATTAGGCGAAGACAATAGTATAACTTGTATTTTGAGGGTAGGTGCCCGATCAAGATTTATGTATCAATATTTCGGAGACGTGGTTACATTTGACACGACATATAGGACAAATAGGTATAATATGCCATTTGTTCCATTTACCCGGGTCAACCACTATTATCACTCTACTTTATTTGGATTTGCACTATTAAGTGATTCGACAGAAGACACTTTCGTTTGGGTCTTAGAGACGTGGCTCGAAGTCATGGACTATAAGACTTCTGTAACCATCATCACTGACAAAGATAAAACCATGAGTACTACTATTGGTAGGGTATTCCCATCCACTCATCATTTATTGTGTTTTTGGCATATTCACAATAAATTTCCAAAAAACTTTGCATCATGTATAAGCGGAACACCCATCTTTCAAAGACGATTTTAATAAAAGAAAACTTTTCAATGCATGCTATGGACCAATAATAAAAGAAAAATTTTCAACTTAATTACATCCGCTAGAATTTCGAGTTGACAAGTTAATTTTTTTTTTATTTACAAAAAATTTATAACCAAGTCGCTAGTTATTCTAGCGAATCGATTTGAGTTTAGTTTTTAAATCCTAACCCTTGATAATTGTAATGGATGGAAGAGATGATATTTGTTAATTTTTTATTCATAACAAATACATGCCATGGATCATTGCCCTATGTATGTATATATGGAAGTTCTCCATAGCTCGCGTTAGCTATGGACACTGTTTCAGCTAAGCCTTATTCAATCGTCCAAGATAAGATTCAAGGGTTGAGAAATAAAAAGGTAAGGTCCCGGCCCCTACTGGCTCCTATGACCAAGCAATATTTTAATAAATTTTTATACTGACTGTTACTCCCTCCAGCGGCCAGTATAGAAATTGATTAAAATTTAAGGGCTTTTTGTGGACTTGGCCTGACCGTAGGAGCCAATAGCGGTCCGTTTGACCAGCTCTTAGGACATGCACCTGACATTTTACTCCATTCGCATCCATATGTTAAATCATTGTAGAAATTTAACTTTGGAGAGAATTTTCTAGTTTTGAGATTATAAGAAATCACTTGTTTTTGAAATTAATTTTCGGTAAGTCTTCATCAATGGTTTTCGTGTCTGCTACAAATATTTTTTTATCTACTTCTTCTGAATCTCTTACTAGTTTATATTGTAGAAATGCATCAGATTACGTTAATGATGTTAAAAGTAGTAAAGAGGTAATGATTCCTTATGTTTGTCAATTTTTTTCTAAATTGGAAGAAGCGAAATTTTTTTATAGATCCTATGCCCAAAAAAATGGATTTGAGATTAGGATTGCTACGAGTCGTAAACATGCTCACTGTAATGATTTGACGTCAAGGTTATATGTATGTAAAAAAGCTGGTGGACCAACTATTGTAAAGAGTTTATTAGATGATGAATGTGATAACGATAAGAAAACAAGACAACAAGACTCAATAGGTCGAATATTATGCAAAGCTAGAATGTATGTTGTCGACGGTAAGAAAGAAAATAATTGGTGTATGTTGATTATTGAGTTGAATCAAAATCATTATTTGACACCTAAAAAAGTAGACTTGATTGACACACATATAAATATTAAGCAGGTAGCTAGAAAATTAATTTACACATTAAATAAGGCGGGTATTGGACCAAGTAGGATGA
Source organism: Panax ginseng (assembly GCA_020205605.1). Classification (NCBI taxonomy): domain Eukaryota; kingdom Viridiplantae; phylum Streptophyta; class Magnoliopsida; order Apiales; family Araliaceae; genus Panax; species Panax ginseng. The sequence continues at coordinate 125,717,477 of CM035134.1, forward strand.
TGAACGTTTTGAGCATAATGGGTGGAGGGATGAAAAATATAGGTTTTAGTGACAAGGATGTTCATAATGTAGTTAGGGATTTAAGGCGTGACTCGGAAGATGAAAATGATGCATACGTTGCAGTCACTTATCTGAAAAAAAATTAGTTCAAGTAAATTCTTTTTTCATGTCAAATTAGGCAAAGACAATCGTATAACTTGTATTTTGAGGGTAGGCACCTGATCAAGATTTATGTATCAATATTTTAGAGACGTGGTTACATTTGACACGACATATAGGACAAATAGGTATAATATGCCATTTGTTCCATTTACCCAGGTCAACAAATATTATCACTCTGCTTTATTTGGATTTGCACTGTTAAGTGATTTGACAGAAGACACTTTCGTTTGCGTCTTAGAGACGTGGTTCGAAGTCATGGACTACAAGACTCCTGTAACCATCATCACTGACCAAGATAAAACCATGAGCACTACTATTGGTAAAGTATTCCCATCCACTCATCATTTATTGTGTTTTTGGCATATTCACAATAAATTTCCAAAAAAATTGCATCATGGTTATTGGGTTTCGTCCGATAGTTTTAAAAACTGCGATTCTCAGAATCCAAATATTTTTGGATATTTCGCCTTTCCTTTACTGATTAACTAATACGTATTCTTCAGATTTCTGAAAAACTAAAAAACACTTTTTGGTGTCAAGCGTTTTCCTTCACGTTTTCCCCTAACGTAGCTAAACGAGTGAAAAGTACAAAACAATACTTTTTGTCATTTTTATTTTATCCGATTTCTGCACGTTTTTCAAGAAAAACTTTTATCAGCTTACTTAAGATTTCACGATATATTATTGTCAAATCTTTTGACGGAATGTCATTTCGTCATACTGAACTCTCAGAAGGGCTTAGGTTATTCAAACCCTAACCCTTAGGGTTTCGTCTGGTGAATAGTGCCTATTTTGTCTTTTCCCCAAAAATATCTTATTCCCGAAAAATATTTATTTTCGTCCTGAAAATTCCTACTCCTTCAGTCTAGCTCGTAGCCAGAATCCTCCCTATTAATAATCATTCTAGGTTATAGAACGATTAATAAACACATAACACAGAATAGTATTAATAAAATTCATTTTATTAATAACTAATTCTTTAACTCTTAAATTCTGGACAATCCGATTTATCGGGTTGTCACATAGATTTTTCGTGTGGACTGTTTTAGCAAAGGAGTCAAAAGCGTAAAGTACCAAAAGATACTACCCGTAAATTTAAAAGGGTATTTTCGGCCACTTAATTTATGAGAAAAATTACGGCCTTTTGGGACATGAAAATATATGGTATAAAGTACCTCATGTCCAAAAAAAGAGCTCATTCCGACTTAAAATGAGCAAGTTATGACCATTTCAATATTTAGGTTTTTCGACAACAAAAAATTCTATAATCGGAGTTCTATAACTTCGATGAACGTGAAATTTAAACCGAAGCTCACGTTAACAAGTGTAAGATCTTGCCAAGATTTGGGAATTTCTACAGATTAAACTTGAGGTAGCTAATTTCTTAAGGAATTAATTAGAAATTGATTTTTGAAAAATACTTAAGGAGTTGAAAAATTATAAAAAATACTTGTTGTGTATGAAATATATGTATATATGTTTGGACAAAGGATAGAAAAATAATAAGTTGATTTGGTAATTTTTCATGAAAATGGTTTAATTACAAACATATGAGTTAAATATGTTATGTGAAGTTGAAGAATTGGTAAATAAGATTTCGTGGCTTGAAAATCCTATATGAGGTATATCTGATTTTTGATGAGTGATTTGATCATTGGTGATGAAATCTTATGAGTATGGCATTTTGAATGATTAAATGCATTATTTGGTAAAGTGTAAACAATTAAATTAAATTGTTTATAAGTTTAAGAAGTGATTAAAATATTGTTATAATATTAACAATATTAGATTATGAGTTATTTAAGTGAGGGATAATATTTGGATAAATTTAAAGTCTTTAATATTTATACTTGTTTTCGTTTGATTAATGCTTATATTATTGTCATCATCCTCATGCATATATTGTGATGAAAGTCATCTTTGGCTTACGTGCAGAGATGGACTTGGTATAATTATGACCAGGGATTATTCGGTATAATCAGGACCTGTAATGTTATAAATTATGTGATAAAAGTCCTCAGTGGCCTGTAGTGCATTGATGGACAGTTTTTGGTATGATTATGACCATGGATTATTCGGTATAGTCATGACCATTGATGATTTAATGAATATCCTTGGCCCGTAGTGCAGGGATGACTCAATGATGTGGTTTATTTATTAAGCTGAGTCTCAGCGATAAAAATGATGAAAAACCTTTTAAAACATAGAAGATATTAGATTTTATTCTCTATATGACTCTTTTAATGGATTGCTTGTTCCGCTGCAGTTAAACTTGATGTCTATTATATTTTATCAGTTTAACATTGTTGAAGGCTAAGTATAACTTATTCTGTATTATCTTAGTCATAATATTTCTTACTGGGCTAGTTGAGCTCACCCCTTTCTTTCACTGTTCTCTTCAGGAAATGAGAATATAGCTGGGACTAGTCGGGGAATGGAGTGACGGTCCAGATGATAGCATTAGTAGTCCTTACTATGGCATGACATGAAATATATAATTATATTGAGGACCTAAGATGTGTGTGTCGTATTTTATATGTCACTTAATAATTAATTTTGGTGAACAACATTAGGGTGATGAGAACCCAACCCTGAAAGCGTCAAAAGTGCACCACAGTAAAATGAAGAGAACATAAATCTTCTCTTGTCCCTTTGGAGACTATATGGCATATATTAATTTGAGTATGAATATTGTCATATTATATACGTTACAATATTTGTATTAAAACTCACAGTATATATGTCGTCGTATTTTACACGACTGTTGTACAATTAAGTTGTATTTAAATGTTGTACCATGTATCTGGCGACTCAAGATGGGTGATGTATACCTATTTTGGGGAGTCACAACAAGGATGTTCATAATGTAGTTAGGGATCTAAGGCGTGACTCGGAGGATGAAAATGATGCACGAGTTGCAGCGATCATTATCCTGAAAAAATTTAGTTCAACCAAAGTCTTGAGTAAATTCTTTTTTCATGTCATATCAGCGAAGACAATCGTATAACTTGTATTTTGTGGGTAGGCGCCGGTCCAATATTTATGTATTAATATTTCTGAGAAGTGGTTATATTTGACACGACATATAGGACAAATAGGTATAATATGCCATTTGTTCCATTTGCTCGAGTCAATCAGTATTGTCACTCTGCTTTATTTGGATTCGCACTGTTAAGTGATTTGACAGAAGACACTTTCGTTTGGGTCTTAGAGACGTGGCTCGAAGTCATGGACTAAAAGACTCCTGTAACCATCATCACTGACCAAGATAAAATGATGAGCACTAATATTGGTAGGGTATTCCCATCCACTCATCATTTATTGTGTTTTTGGCATATTCACATTAAATTTTCAAAAAAAATTGCATCATGTTTATGCGGAACACCCATCGTTCAAAGACGATTTTAATAAAAGAAAACTTTTCAATGCATGCTATGGACCAATAATAAAAGAAAATTTTTTAACTTAATTACATCCGCTAGAATTTCAAGTTGACAACTTAAATTCTTCTTTTTTTTTGCAGAAAATTTATAACCAGGTCGCTAGTTATTCTAGCGGCCGACGAGTTTAGTTTTTAAATCCTAACCTTTGATAATTATAATGGAAGGAAGAGATGATATTTGTTAATTTTTTATGCATAACAAATACATGCTATGGATCATTGCCCTATGTATGTATATATGGAAGTGCTCCATAGCTCGTGTTAGCTATGGACACTGTTTCAGCTAACCCTTATCCAATCGTCCAAGATAAGATTCAAGGGTTGAGAAATAAAAAGGTAAGGGCCCGACCCCTACTTGCTACTATGACCAAGCCTTATTTTAATTAATTTCTATACTAACTGTTACTCCCTCCAGCGGCCAGTATAGAAATTGATTAAAATTTAAGGGCTTTTTATGGACTTGGCCTGACCGTAGGAGCCAATAGCGGTCCGTTTGACCAGCTCTTAGGACATGCACTTGACATTTTACTCCATTCGCATCCATATGTCAAATCGTTGTAGAAATTTAACTTTGGAGATAATTTTCTAGTTTTGAGATTATAAGAAATCACTTGTTTTTGAAATTAATTTTTGGTAAGTCTTCATCAATGGTTTTCGTGGTTCCTACTATAAATATATTTTTATCTACTTCTTCTGAATCTCTTACTAGTTTATATTGTAGAAATGCATCAGATTACGTTAATGATGTTAAAAGTAGTAAAGAGGTAATGATTCCTTATGTTTGTCAATTTTTTTCTAAATTGGAAGAAGCGAAATTTTTTTATAGATCCTATGCCCAAAAAAATGGATTTGAGATTAGGATTGGTACGAGTCGTAAACATGCTCACTATAATGATTTGATGTCAAGGTTATATGTATGTAAAAAAGCCGGTGGACTAACTATTGTAAAGAGTTTATTAGATGATGAATGTGATAACGATAAGAAAATAAGACAACAAGACTCAATAGGTCTAACATTATACAAAAGCTAGAATGTATGTTGTCGACGGTAAAAAAAGATAATAATTGGCGTGATGTTGATTATTGAGTTGAATCAAAATCATTATTTGACACCTAAAAAAGTAGATTTGATTGACACACATATAAATATTAAGCGGTAGCTAGAAAATTAATTTACACATTAAATAAAGGCGGTATTGGACCAAGTAGGATGATGAACGCTTTTGAGCATAATGGGTGGTTGGATGCAAAATATATAGGTTTTAGTGACAAGGATGTTCGTAATGTAGTTAGGGATTTTTGGCGTGACTCGGAGGATGAAAATGATGCATAGGTTGCAGTCACTTATATAAAAAAAAAATTAGTTCAAGTAGTGCGAGTAAATTCTTTTTTCATGTCAAATTAGGCGAAGACAATCGTATAACTTGTATTTTGAGGGTAGGCGCCCGATCAAGATTTATGTATCAATATTTCGGAGACGTGGTTACATTTGACACGACATATAGGACAAATAGGTATAATATGCCATTTGTTCCATTTACCCGGGTCAACCACTATTATCACTCTACTTTATTTGGATTTGCACTATTAAGTGATTTGACAGAAGACACTTTCGTTTGGGTCTTAGAGACGTGGCTCGAAGTCATGGACTATAAGACTTCTGTAACCATCATCACTGACAAAGATAAAACCATGAGTACTACTATTGGTAGGGTATTCCCATCCACTCATCATTTATTGTGTTTTTGGCATATTCACAATAAATTTCCAAAAAATATTCATCATGTATAAGCGGAACACCCATTGTTCAAAGACGATTTTAATAAAAGAAAACTTTTTAATGCATGCTATGGACCAATAATAAAAGAAAAATTTTCAACTTAATTACATCCGCTAGAATTTCGAGTTGACAAGTTAATTTTTTTTTTATTTACAAAAAATTTATAACCAAGTCGCTAGTTATTCTAGCGACCGACGAGTTTAGTTTTTAAATCCTAACCCTTGATAATTGTAATGGATGGAAGAGATGATATTTGTTAATTTTTTATTCATAACAAATACATGCCATGGATCATTGCCCTATGTATGTATATATGGAAGTTCTCCATAGCTCGCGTTAGCTATGGACACTGTTTCAGCTAAGCCTTATCCAATCGTCCAACATAAGATTCAAGGGTTGAGAAATAAAAAGGTAAGGTCCCGGCCCCTACTGGCTCCTATGACCAAGCAATATTTTAATAAATTTTTATACTGACTGTTACTCCCTCTAGCGGCCAGTATAGAAATTGATTAAAATTTAAGGGCTTTTTGTGGACTTGGCCTGACCGTAGGAGCCAATAGCGGTCCGTTTGACCAGCTCTTAGGACATGCACCTGACATTTTACTCCATTCGCATCCATATGTTAAATCATTGTAGAAATTTAACTTTGGAGAGAATTTTCTAGTTTTGAGATTATAAGAAATCACTTGTTTTTGAAATTAATTTTCGGTAAGTCTTCATCAATGGTTTTCGTGTCTGCTACAAATATATTTTTATCTACTTCTTCTGAATCTCTTACTAGTTTATATTGTAGAAATTCATCAGATTACGTTAATGATGTTAAAAGTAGTAAAGAGGTAATGATTCCTTATGTTTATCAATTTTTTTCTAAATTGGAAGAAGCGAAATTTTTTTATAGATCCTATGCCCAAAAAAATGGATTTGAGATTAGGATTGCTACGAGTCGTAAACATGCTCACTGTAATGATTTGACGTCAAGGTTATATGTATGTAAAAAAGCTGGTGGACCAACTATTGTAAAGAGTTTATTAGATGATGAATGTGATAACGATAAGAAAACAAGACAACAAGACTCAATAGGTCGAACATTATGCCAAGCTAGAATGTATGTTGTCGACGGTAATAAAGAAGATAATTGGCGTATGTTGATTATTGAGTTAAATCAAAATCATTATTTGACACCTAAAAAAGTAGATTTGATTGACACACATATAAATATTAAGCAGGTAGCTAGAAAATTAATTTACACATTAAATAAAGCGGGTATTGGACCAAGTAGGATGATGAACGTTTTGAGCATAATGGGTGGAGGGATGAAAAATATAGGTTTTAGTGACAAGGATGTTCGTAATGTAGTTAGGGATTTTAGGCGTGACTCGGAAGATGAAAATGATGCATAGGTTGCGATCCACTTATCTCGTAAAAATTTAGTTTAAGTAATGCGAGTAAATTCTTTTTCATGTCAAATTAAAGCGAAGACAATCGTTATAACTTGTATTTTGAGGGTAGGTGCCCGATCAAGATTTATGTATCAATATTTCGGAGACGTGGTTACATTTGACACGACATATAGGACAAATAGGTATAATATGCCATTTGTTCCATTTACCCGGGTCAACCACTATTATCACTCTACTTTATTTGGATTTGCACTATTAAGTGATTCGACAGAAGACACTTTCGTTTGGGTCTTAGAGACGTGGCTCGAAGTCATGGACTATAAGACTTCTGTAACCATCATCACTGACAAAGATAAAACCATGAGTACTACTATTGGTAGGGTATTCCCATCCACTCATCATTTATTGTGTTTTTGGCATATTCACAATAAATTTCCAAAAAATATGCATCATGTATAAGCGGAACACCCATCGTTCAAAGACGATTTTAATAAAAGAAAACTTTTCAATGCATGCTATGGACCAATAATAAAAGAAAAATTTTCAACTTAATTACATCCGCTAGAATTTCGAGTTGACAAGTTAATTTTTTTTTTATTTACAAAATATTTATAACCAAGTCGCTAGTTATTCTAGCGACCGACGAGTTTAGTTTTTAAATCCTAACCCTTGATAATTGTAATGGATGGAAGAGATGATATTTGTTAATTTTTTATTCATAACAAATACATGCCATGGATCATTGCCCTATGTATGTATATATGGAAGTTCTCCATAGCTCGCGTTAGCTATGGACACTGTTTCAGCTAAGCCTTATCCAATCGTCCAAGAATGTAGGATGATGAACGTTTTGAGCATAATGGGTGGAGGGATGAAAAATATAGGTTTTAGTGACAAGGATGTTCATCATGTAGTTAGGGATTTAAGGCGTGACTCGGAAGATGAAAATGATGCATACGTTGCAGTCACTTATCTGAAAAAAAAATTAGTTCAAGTAAATTCTTTTTTCATGTCAAATTAGGCAAAGACAATCGTATAACTTGTATTTTGAGGGTAGGCGCCTGATCAAGATTTATGTATCAATATTTTAGAGACGTGGTTACATTTGACACGACATATAGGACAAATAGGTATAATATGCCATTTGTTCCATTTACCCAGGTCAACAAATATTATCACTCTGCTTTATTTGGATTTGCACTGTTAAGTGATTTGACAGAAGACACTTTCGTTTGCGTCTTAGAGACGTGGTTCGAAGTCATGGACTACAAGACTCCTGTAACCATCATCACTGACCAAGATAAAACCATGAGCACTACTATTGGTAAAGTATTCCCATCCACTCATCATTTATTGTGTTTTTGGCATATTCACAATAAATTTCCAAAAAAATTGCATCATGGTTATGCGGAACACCCATCATTCAAAGACGATTTTAAAAATTATGTGTATAATTCATTGTTTATCGGTTAGTTTGAACAGCGTTGGGAAATCCTTCTGAAAGAATATGATTTGTATCAAAATGAATGGATCATAAGTTTTATATGATGTGAAGGGGAAATGTATAAGTGCATATACAAAGAGGTATTTTGTTGCGGGAATGACAACCACCAGAAGAAGCGAAGGTATCAATCATTTTTTCTATTTATATGTGAATGTTTCAACAGGCATGAAATATTTTGTAGTCAAGACTCTGAAGGCTATTGAGAAATAATTCATTAGAGAGAGAAAGAATGACTACGTAATAAAACATCCGAAACATAGTTTGGTATTAGGATCATTGTTGGAAATGCATGCTTCAGAATGTTATACAAAAGAGATGTTTAGATTTTTTTTCTAAACGAGCTCGTGGATTCTCTAAAGTACAACATTAAAAAAGTCAATAAGTTTTATTGATCCAAAGGTTTATGCAGTGTACTGGGCAGATGCAATTGAAAATAGTTGGAGATATCGACAAGTTGTTAATAATCGACAGGTGGGGTCGATAACATGTACTTGTTGTGACGACCTTGAATTTTAAACAATTCAATTTTTACGAATTTTTTATATTATTATTAAATCAGTATTATGTGGAGTATTTATGATATGAGCGTAGTAAGATAGTCAAACTATATATTTGAGTAAGTAACATGAGTAAGGTTATGTTGATCAGCTGATTGATGAAAACCCTAACCCTAATTACAGATAAGGATTTGAGTATTAATACAGTTATTATAATTGTATCTATGATTATGTGTTTGTGATGTAAAGGATTAATGATCATGTGTTGATCAGATAAGGTATAACCTTAGTAAACCCTAATAGTAGACTAGAAACCCTAATATGTAGTTAGAAAATCCTAACGATCGATTAGAAACCCTAATTGTATTTTCAGAAACCCTAATTTCCTATTCGAGAACTTTAAACCCTAATTAACAAACCCTAATGGTGATTTTCAAACCCTAAGGGTAAAGATTAATGGGAATAATGTTAATTGAGCAAACTACCCTTAAAATTATGTGGGAGATTACCAAAATACCCTTTTTAATGCAAAATTACTAAAATACCCTTTACTTAATTTACAAGTTAAGAGATTTTGCCAAATATAGTGACTCACCACATCTAAGATATTAACATGTGCTCCAAATCCATGTGCATCAACAAACTCATGCCATCTTGTAACATCTAAGTCCATTGAATCAAAGTTGGAAAGATTAAAGAAAGAGAAAAACCAATGATAGCTCATTTGTGCTCAACTACTTAGCCAAGTGTTTTTTCACTCTCAAAGCCAAGAAATTTAGTTATTAAGTCAGTCCCTAAATAAGTCCATAACACCCAAGATCAAATTAGGAAGCAAGAATCAAAGGATATTCAAAGAGAGGTATAAACCCTAACCAAGCTAGATCTTGTATGCTTAGATAAATTATGTGTTTTTGTGTTTATTTGTGTGTTATAAGATGTTATATAGTGATCTATGATGATATATCATAGATCCATAACATCAAAGTGCTTGAAAATGAAGTTTTAAAAATTATCAAGAACCCTAGATTTATGGCCTGACAGTCAAATGTCAGAGGCCATAGATCCAGACCTGTTAATTATTTGACTTACTAGGTGTATCAGTGTTGTAGTATGCTATGAGAAGAGTAATCTGAAAGTGGAATCAAGTTCATATATGTCTAGATTCTAAGTTATTAATGGTCAAAGTAGGTTGACCAGTCATGGATATATATGAGTTTCTGGAAAACCCAGAAATTCTCCAGAATGGTCTGACAGCCTGTTTGTTGTGCTTAAATCTTGCTTGTTTTATGTGTTTAGCTTGTGCAAGTGTATCATTATTATACCCTGGTATATGGACTATAGAACAATGACATTAGATGTAAGACCCCAACTTTTATGAATAAAGATTTAATTTTCTCTAAATATTATTTTGAGTAATAAGGTGTGGATTTGATATAATGTTATAGTTGTGGGTAATATTTACAAATTTTACAAAGTAAGCAAGTTGTCATAAAATATTCGTTTGGTCGGCGAATATTTATTTTATTAGGGAATATTCGTACGACGTCACAATCATTAGTGGAACCACAACGGAATTACTGTCGGAGTTAGAAAACGACATAAATAACTTTTTATAAAAATAACGGCAAACATTTTACCATTAACTGTTGAAATACCCGGTAATAAAAGTAGAGGTATACGCGTGGTTGTATAGTAGCACACGATATTGTACAATATCTTTGATTATTGATGCTTACGTGAGAAGTCACTCAGTTATACTCAATTATTGCAACATTAGTTACTGCATATTATCTTACATTATTGATTCAGTTATTGTCACAGTATCATCTGCACAATATTTTATATTATTAAATCAATAATTGAGACGACACCGTTATTCATATTATTATTTACATTATTGACAATGTCTAGAAAGTTCTGTCGAGGAAAGGAGTTTGGTCATCTAATTGCACGCCAATAAAGAGAAGTCCTTATTGGAATGGCCTTTTTTTTCCTGGGAATGATCTGGTTGTTAATATTATGAGTAATAATTGATGAGTAAGATTGTGTTGATTAAAAATAAGAATACTAATTGATGAGTGAAAGATGTTTGTTCTATTAGAGTTTATGCCCTAGAGGCTAATTATTTTATATAATTGCTTAACATTTTGATATTATATTTGATTGAATAAATGAATGATTTTATTATGGTTTTATTTACCGCATTATATAAATGTTAACATAATAAAAATCCTTAGAATTGTGATTCAAATTATATAGTTTCAGGTATGTGACTTGAACATGAGATGAAATAATTACAATTAGTATCATTGCTCTTAAATGTCCCTAGTCGAGTATCATTTTTGATGGGACAACAATGATACATTGAGACTAGTATGTGGAATGACTGATGACCAAATCTCAGTGGTCATAAATATATGAGATATTGAGTCAATGCATAGGTACATGTTAGAGAACGATGTACTTGACAGACCCACCATGAGAATTCTACGTGGAGCATTATGCAAAGTGTCATTAGAGATTCTCATAGTGACAATGATGTAATGATCCTCCGACCTGAAATCACTATATTACTACACAAGAATTAATGTACTTTGATATCATCAAAGATCACCTTTAATAAGGTGGACAATAAAGGTGATTATTGGGTACATCATGAATTGTGTGAGGAATATGAGTGATCTAGATGGAATTTCACCGTCCTATATATTAGGGGTCATATCCATATGTAAGACCCCAAATAATTACAAATTTTGCAAAGTAAGCAAGTAGTTTTAAAATATTTGATTGGTCGGGGAATATTCGTTTTAACAGGGAATATTCGTACGACAACACAATCATTGGTGGGCCCCACAATAGAAGTATTGTAGGAGTTAGAAAATGATAGAAATATCTTTTTTATAAAAATAACAGCGAAAGTGATAAGTCACTCAGTTATACTCAATTATTGCTACATTAATTACTGCATCATATCTCTCATATTATTGATTCAATTATTGTCACAATATCATCTGCATAATATGTTATATTATTAAATCAATAATTGAGGCGACAAAGTTATTCATATTATTAAATTGCAATATTTATAATGTCTAGAAGTTCTGTCAAGGAGAGGTTTGGTCATCTAATTGCACGCTAATAAGGAGAAATCCTTATGGGAAAGCCCCCTCTTTCCTGGGAACGACCTGGTTGTTAAATATTGTGAATTATAATATTAATAATGAATAAGTTCGTGTTGATTAAAGATGAAATTGATAGTTCCATTGTGTTGGAATTATTAGTGTTAGTGGAAATCGACATTTATTTCGATAATAATTGATGTCTGGAGGTTATATTGACCAATCGGGTAATTAACCGGATAAATGAGCAATTAATTGCTATTGATTCACATGATTATAACTATTTGTTCACATGTGTGTACTATCACATTCTTGTACTATAAGGGGAGGTGGTGCAAGATTGATAATACTTGCATGACTAAGTTAAAAATGGAGGTACTATACTGTAATTCATATTTTCACATGTCTAGAACTATTGATTCGCATGATTGAACTATTGATTCACATTAATTACTATTAGGGGAGGTGGTGCAAGTTTGATAATACTTGAAGGACTAAATTAAAAATGAAGAAAAAGAGGAATGTATTATACTGTAATATTTTGAGCCCCAAAACGTGCAATTATCGAAACTATATTTTCCTATAAATAGAATCTCATTCTTCCTTTATTTCTCACCAATTCACTAGAGCTATAAAGCAATTATTATCGAGAGAAATTATAGAGAGAAAGAAGAAGAGAAGTCTGCTACCTCACTATTTCAGTATCCAGTCTTTTTTTGAGGTAAGGGATATTATTTCTTTCGTATTCATGAAGAGAGCTATTGTTATTCCATTCCTTATTATTCCGTTGGAATAACTCAGTATACGTGACTCTACCGTATACATGGTAAAATTCTTCTCATTATTCCATTCTTTATTATTACGTTGAATAACTTTGTGCCTATGCAAGTACCGCATACATGGTGAAATTCTTCTCATTATTCCATTCTTTATTATTCTGTTGGAATATCCATGCATGCGTAATACATTTAGCCGGGTTCCATTATTTATTATTCGCTGGAATAACTCATCTGCATGCGGTCTATCGCATGCTTGGTGAATTTCATTGTTATTCCATTCTTTATTATCTCGTTGAAATACCACGCCTGTGGATTACACATGACCTGGTTCCATTCTTTATTATTTTGTTGGAATATCTTGTCTGTGCGGATTACACATGACCTAGTTCCATTCTTTATTATTATGTTGGAATAACCTGTCTATGCGAAGTACCGCATACATGGTGAAATTCTTCTGTTATTCCATTCTTTATTATTATGTTGGAATAACCTGTCTATGTGGATTTACCACATGCATGGTGAATGATCCTTCGTATTCATTCCTTATTAAATTGTGGAAATGATCTGTCTACGTGGATTACCGTATGGCGGGCGAAAATCTAGTTGCAGATTCATATATTCTATTATACTCAGTTGGTTAAAGTTTTGGCTTCTATACTCCATGAAATTAGTGGAATATCCTTGATATTTGCGCTTCATCCAGTATCTTTTCATGGAAATATTCTTCTGAGCATTCTTTAATTTTACTCTACAAAGCAATATCATGTTGACAATTTGGACATTGTTGATTTTTGTATAAATTAAATTATAAATCTTTAAAATTTATCCTTGAACTTGTTTTATTGAATTATTATGTCATTGTCATCATCCTCATACTTATATTGTGATGAAACTTATCTTTGGCTTACGTACATAGATGGACTTGGTATGATTATGACCAGGGATTATTCGGTATAATCATGATCGTAATGTGACAAATGATGTGGTGAAAGTTCTCAGTGGCTTGTAGTGCATTGATGGACAATTTTTGGTATGATTATGACCAGGGATTATTCTGTATAGTCATGACCATTGATGATTTAATGAATATCATTGGCCCGTAGTGCAGGGGAGATTCGATGATATGGTTTATTTATTAAGCTGAGTCTCAGCGATAAAAATTGATGAAAACATTTTAAATCATAGAAGATAGTAGATATCATGCTCTACTTGACTCTTCTAATGAATTGTTTATTCTACTGCAGTTAAACTTGATGTCTATTGTATTTTATCAGTTTAACATTGTTGAAGGCTAATGATAATTTATTCTGCATTATCTTAGTCATAATATTTCTTACTGGGCTAGTTGAGCTCACCCTTTCTTTCACTGTTCTCTTCAGGAAATGAGAATATAGTTTGGACGAGTTGGGGAACGGAGTGACGGTCCAGATGATTGCATTAGTAGTCCTCACTATTCTGTTAAATAGTGTGACAATATGTGTAATGAGGACTCCTTTGAGTGTGGATATTGTCTAGATGACAATATTCTTATTAAAACTCTCAGTTTATGTTTTGTCGTATTTTACATGATAGTTGTATTATTAAGTTGTATTTGGATTTATGTACCACGAATCTGGTGACTCAAGATGGGTGATGTATACCTGTTTTGGGGGCGCCACATCAGTAGTCCAAGGTATGTTACAATTATGGAAGAGAAGGTCACCTAGCCCGATTTTGTTATGCACTGAAGTCAAGTCTAGCTGGGATGGAGGCATCAAAGGTCGTCCCAAACAAGGCAAAACCGTTAGTTCAAGGGAGAGCGTTTGTCGTAACCTCACAAAAAGTGAGGAATCCGAACGAGGTGATCACGGGTAAACTAATCATAAACTCTAGCGAAGTATATACTTTATTTGATATCGGTTCTACCCATTCTTTTATTTCTCTTACTTGCGCTCAACGTTTAAATTTAACTCCAGAGAAATTAGACTTTGACTTATCTGTTGAAACTCCGTTGGGAGAATCCTTCATTACATCCACTGTTTATAAGTCTTATTTGATTCAAATCGATAACCGAACGTTACCTATCGATCTTATCTCTTTGAAAATACTTACATTTGATGTGATTTTAGGGATTGATTGGTTAACTACTCAACATGCTAAAATCGATTGTTTTCGTAAGGTTGTTAGCTTTCATATTCCTAACCAACCTATTATGCGAATTCAAGCAACCAAACCACTAAAGTCAATCACTGTCATATAAAGCTATTCGTTTATTGAAAAACGGATGTCAAGCTTTCTTAGCCCATGTCACAGATTTAAATAAAAATACATCAGATTTGAATAAAATTTCTATTGTTAATAAATTTCCTGACGTATTCCCTGAAGAACTTCCTGGCCTACCCCTAGAGTGAGAAATCAAATTTTATATTAACCTTGAAATCGGTACAAAACCCATTTCCAAAGCCCCATACGAATGGATCCTATTGAACTTCAGGTGTGACACCCCCAAATCCGGGCACTCCAATCCCACAGATTTGGTATTCACTATCCAATTAAATCATAACTAACTACCCATACACAAAGGATATAATTAAACTCAAAAGTTTAAACAATCAATCTCCCATTAAAGGGTTACATAATCTAAAATAAATCCCAGGTCATCTAACCTTTATTACAATCATCAGTGGAAAATTAAAACATGATCATATTAAATCTATTACATAAGCTTCATAAATAAAAGATAAATTAAACGTTGACTTCTAATCAAGCACTTTTTCCTTTCCCTTGATTGTAGAAAGCTCTTCAAACTTTTTAACTTCATCTGCATTGTTTGGGTGCAACAGTGAGCAAACAATTGCCCATAAGAAGGATAGTATACAATAACATTTTATGAATGACAATTTACTGAACTTTCAATGGTAAAGTATTCTTACCGGAACAATAAACTTTATATCAACAACTATGAGTTCAAAGGAATAATGAACGTTTAACTTAACAACATATATCAACATCAAAGAATACACCGAGAGTCACAAGACCACGAACTATACTCTAGGTTTTCAAGTATTTCTACTTTAACCTTTAATAGTCTAAAAGACTATACTCATCATCTATGTCCTAGGTTAACAGGTGTTTCTACGGTAACCCCTAACAGTCTAAACGACTATATGGACCATCATCCTGTACTCCAGGTCATCAGCCCTTTGTACTATGTATTGCACAAATATTTTAACGCTATTGCGTAGCTCTAAAGTAATCCTCTAATATAGGGTTGTTCATCTCAGCTTAGATTATCAGGTTTCGAACCAAAGGAAGTTTGGTTGGGAATTAACTTCAAAGGAATTCTAGATTTTTAGAACGCTCATCAACCAAGTACTGGTTGAATCAGATAGGGACTAATAACTATTCAAGAATTTGATTATAATATTTTCATGAACGAGGTATATCGACAAATCAATAAGAGCTAGAGTATTAACAATTTCTAAATTGAACAAATGTTATCATCGACAACATGCTTTCAAAATTGTGTGAGTACATAATCAAACCAAAGGGAGTTTGGTTTGGGTTGACTTCAAGGGTAATTTAGAGTTTAGAACATTCATCAACTAAGGATTAGTTGAATTGGTAAAGAATCACTAGGCAACTTAGAGTTCGGTACAATAATGTATGATAGTACAATGACATTGGAGAACGAAGATCAAACAGCAGTTATTAGTAGCTGAATAAACACATTTCTTACAATAAACTTACTGATTTTGAATACCCAAGGTAATCTTGTTTGGAATAAAGAAATAAAGATTAATTAACTTGCTCAACAATAAATGAGGGTTAAAGAACTTGCATAACAATAAATTGCTCAACAAGAGATTAGAGATAGAGAACTTGCATAAGTATAACATGATAGTGAAAAGTAACCTTGCTGAATAATAAAGTAGCAAAGGTTAGGGAACTTGCCTCTTGCGTAAGCTATACAATTACAACTCACGTACTCCAATGTCCTACACATACCATTAGGATTAACACATCAATTAGCTATATACATTAACCTCATAGATTCACTTCTCCTCCTAGTTAAGTTATAACCTTTAGTTTAAGGTCTAACCATATTAATAAACCACATAACACGAATCTGAAAACTCACTAACACATACATAAGACTTTTAGCATCCAAATCACATTTTCAACTCTTATTAATCAATACTACATTTCTCCTTAATCGAACTTGAAGTTCAATCAAGTGTTTAAGTCTTCCTAAGACTCATTAGTTTTATATTAATCACCTTCCATATCTTATAATGTTCATCTCAGAAACCACAAGTGTTAGCTTCATAACACCCATTCACTAATCATTGTGTTCACTAAGTTCTAACATATCACGTTCATAACTTATAAATTCTTTTACAACTTTGAAATTATCAATGACATGACACGGTTCTGTTTTAACCTGCTTATTACATGTTTATTCCATTAACACATCATTAGACGAAGGTATGTTGCTATCCCGAATCGCGATGGCGAAAAAAAGTCACTATCTCGGAGATGTATGGCATATGTACGATTCATACCATACACAAGCACAGGGACCGGCAGTATTCTAATGCGCCGTTGCTTCAACAATGCATTAAGTACTAATTGCGCTGAGTACATAAACAGAACCGTAGAAGGCTTGTGAATAGTAGCCGACTTTAGCCCAACTAACCCGAATTTCACCCACAAAACAATGAATTTAACACTAACAATTGATATAGAACTATTACAAACATGTTTCCTCACATATTCATCAACATAGAACAATATAACAATAACTTTAGCTAATTTAAATACTTAAATTTCATATTTTCATATAAAAACTCCATTTTTGACATTCTCCATAGAAATCATCACTGTGATTGTAAGAACTCGAATTTCTTGAAAATATTAAAATAAGAATTTAGTAGATAAAATTCTTAAAGCATGAGATGGGTTCGAAAAAGAATATATAAGTGTGTTACGACGTATGTGGTATTGTGAGCTATGTGATAAGTTATGTTGTGTTTAATAAATATATATCGTTATTATATATTTATTATATATTGTAGAGAGGAATTAGTAAGAAGATGGATAAAATTTATCTATGGATGTTAAATAATTTATGTGAAATTATTTTATATTAGTAAGTTGGTGACATTAAAATATCTTTGATAATCACCAATTTCTTGAGTATTTGTACGAGTGAGTATCAAGTCTAAGGTAGTGCAATCTTACTCATTAATGGTTGACGTATAGGAGCTGGGCTAAACGATTCCTTCAGAGAGCGGAGATATATACGAATTGGTAACCGATCTAACTCACTGTGAAAACAGTGTAGACGAGATGAAAACTAATTTGTTGGTTGTTTGTGGGAAACCACTCAATGTACTATATCGAATACTATTAAAGACTCGACGCGTGCTATGTTTAGACTTGTATGCGTGTACGTTGTTGACAAGAGAAGGAAATCGATATACCTTTAAAGCGGTTAGAGAATTATTGAGTAAATAGATACACGGCGAGAAGTGAGGATTAAAGGTATAAATGTATGTGTTATATTCGAGTGTTGTGTTATTGGTGGTAAGAAAACGTAAAGGAGTTGTATAGTTGGTTACACTAATGAGGGAAAATAGAGTTTTAGAACTCGAAGCGTGATCCTTAAATTGTTAAGGAAAATAGTAACCGATGGTGTGAAACCAAAGAGAGGATTAATGTTAGACGAGTTAACACTCAAGGAGGATGTGTAAAATATTTAGAAGCGTAAGGTTTTAGTTCTGCTAATGAAGAACTTGTCTCCCTGGAAATTTGGTATGGTGCAGCTGCTCCATTTCCAAGCCTATGACCAACCCAATTGCGCCGGTCTGTAGAAAACTCTGAGTCAGGTTATGATATTTGATTTCAAGCCATGTATACTAATAACTCTTGTAAGGTCATAAATGGCAATTTAGTTGATCATGTATGGATTAATTAGCATAAAGGACTGCAAGAAATATGATAATTAATATTTGATATTCTAAATATATTACATTATATTGTAATATTTGAAAGATAAGCGGTTAATAAAAGAAGAGGACCAATATAGTTATAAATAATTATTGGTTAGAGATGGAAGAAGTTGTCTTAGGACAATTAAGTAATTATACGTATAATGTATAATTTAAATAATTAATAGAGTAAATATTAACTATTCTAAGTGTAAATGTTGTACATATTATAAGTATGTAATTATTTAAGTAAGCTAAATAAATTAGCATTGAGGTAAAGTGTGTCACACAAACTTTATACTAAATAATGTGTAATATGGGAAATGTGAGCAGTAGTATATAATACCTATGGCTTAAGATTACATGAAGTGTGACTTTTAATTGGGACTAATGATATACATATGGTATAAGTGATTAAATCATAAAGTTGATTTAAATAAGTTTTGTTATCTCATCCTAGGTGATGAGAGAATTATATGTGTACCCTAAAGGATGAGAGTAAATAAATATGTGTTATTAAAATATTTATTTCAATACCAATGTGTAAGTAAATAGTAAAAAGAGATATTGAGTTATTAGTGAGCAATTAAATTAAGTCCACGCATGTTTTAAAGATTAAAATATGTAGACTAATGTATATGGACTATATGATGTGAGTACATAAATAACCCCTAACTTTACTTGGTGTTGTAGTATTTACACATTAAAATTACATTTGGGGATTAAAGTAACCAACTAGACCAAATTAGAGCACGTTGCTGCAATATAGAATTTATCAGTTGAGCAAGGTACATGAACAGTAACCTATCTCCTATTTTACGTAACCTCCAAGAATTGATCATTGGCTATGGCAATGGCTGATGGGGAGTGGTTGAGCAACTCTTGGCAAACCAGTGTGTTCTTCCTCCTCCCCTTGGATTAATTCAGTGTGCAAGACTATTAACTGAGTATTATATTTGTTATAAATAGAACCTCTCCTTCTCAAAGTCCCGTTACATGAATTGTCTATCCAAAAATTGAGTTTGAGAGTATGAGTTGCTGGAGATTAAGGAAGAGTTTAGCAATCCCAGAAGGGAGAAACTAAGCAACCTAAGCATTCAAGAGGTAATCTTACTATCATATATGTTCTTGAATCCAAGTTCTTCAATTTTTAGAAATATCATATAAAAGTAGCTTTTGAGTCACAAAATTGATGGCTAAGGGTTGTTATAATCTATGAATTGATGCTAGGTACTGTTAATATAGTTAAAAACATAAACAACGAAAGTTAAACGGACCAATTTGGTTTAGAAACAAATTCGTAGTGAATGAATTCGCTAAATTTGTCAAACATGAATATTTAGTATGAACGTGAGTTGTAAATCCATATTTGGGTTAGTTAATGTTTATGTTAGTTGATGGGTATTTGGTATGTTGTAGTTTTATGAGTTACAAACCTATAGAATCGAAAATGGACTAAATTGGATGAGTATAACTCATGTTATGATCATTGGAAAGAGGCTTGGTCTATGTAATCATGAAGAGCAGAGCCTGAGGGCCTGTTCTGCGACTTGGGACGCAACTGCGCTGCCCCCAAGGTCATTTAGGGCGCAGCTACGCTGGGCTTCAGTGCTGAGTAGACTGCTCTGACCTGCTATAGTAAATTAGGCATAACATTTTCATACGAACTGCGATTGAGGTTATTCAAGATGATCCAGAACGAGGACGAATAGAGCTACAACTTTTGATCTTTAAGGTTTTAAATTTGAGGTCGTTGGGAAGGGTCAAAATAGTCATCTTTATGACTGTTACGTAATAGGAGGCAATCCAAGGGCGTCGAGCGAGCACATACGCAAGTATAGTGCTCCCGATGATGGAATATGTTATTCTAGCTGATATAACATGAAAATGCATGATATTAGACATGACATATAACATTACCTTACTTATAAGGAATTGCTTTAGTATGATTGAGTATGTTTTCTAAAGAAACTTTAGATTTTAAAAACAAGTTTAGACGATCCATGAGTCTTTTGAATTCTGATATTTGTAGCATATGTAAAGGGTTTAGTCATGCATATAAATAGGTATGACACATGGCTTTGAGTACCTTTGTACACTATGAGTTGACTAGATGGTTATTTTCTGAAGATATATAAAGATTTTGAAAACAAACAAGTATGATGTGTGAGTAGAAGTTGCCTTGCATGATTAGTTTAGTATGACATTGACTTTGAGAATAAAGTTTTGAAGTTTTGAAACTAAAAGGGACGAACTTAAAGTAACTTGTGGACTTAAAGTTCTAAATGTAATAACATACATACATGGCTTAGTTAGCTATGAAATGAGATTTAAAGTTGCACCTAGTTGCTTTAACTTGGCCTATAATGACTTTTAAAAGTGATTTTGAACGCCTTGCAAAACTAAGCTTTCTCAAACAAGGCTTACATGTGTGCTCATCTAGTTAGACACCATATAAGTCGTGCGGGTATGAATTATAATGATTTTTCAAATGATGAACTAATGAGTTGAATAAATACGAGCATACGCGTTATAGGCGATGAAATGGTTAAGGTAGTTCATTCCTTGTACATGAACCTACTTAGTGAAAATAACTTAAAGTAAAACACAAGAGACACCCAACTTGTGCTAAGACCTCTTACCGTGTGGGTTAGTTATGTGTTAATAGTTATGCATGCTAAGAACTCCGATGAAACCAGAAAATAAATACTCAATTTTGGTGCGGCGAGGGGCCAGTAGCATTGCGCCCCATCCCAACTAAATGTAAATGTAAGCAGCATGATGCCATGTGAAGCGATGATGCTGACTATTTTAACCTTGATCTGAACTTTAAAGCATATGTGTAATGAATGTCTAAAGCTATAATACTTGACATAAATGATGTTTTAAGCATGTGAGCATGTAATGGTTATAGAAAACCCAAATTTGCTAATTTTATAAAAGTTTACAAAATGTAAGAATGATGTGGATCGCGTATCTATAAACTTTAAATATGTGTCGAACACATAGCGAGTCAAGTGTGTGGTAGCTATATATGAATGTTGATGTCATATACGAGTGGTTAAGGTATACCTAGACATACCTAGCTATTCTAAGAGTATGATGAGAATGTGAAATATAGGTTTTACAAACCTAGTTAGGAAACAATGTAACATTGTTCTTATATTAAAAGTGCATGGAATATATTACTAATGGATGTGAATCCATGATTATATAACTGTGTAGGGATACACACAGTGCAGATAAGCTTTACGCAGTTAAGTTATAGTTGATAAACTACGACTCAGGCAAGTCTTTAAGTTTCTATTTGATATATAAATCTGATAACTCTTAGTTTATCTGTATTATGCTATAAAAATGTTGATGTATATATATGAAATACATATGAGATATGTATGAAATGTGAAAATTGATCTTTGTTGATATGCTTGTGAAATAAATCTCTATGTCTGTTACATGAGAAGTAACATGCGTAGTAAATATTAATTGATTATGAATGCATAAACTGAATATGCTATTAGATGCTATGTGCTGCATGAAAACTATTAGAATTGTTGGGCTGTCGAGCTCACCCTTGCAAATAACCACTTTTGCAGGTTAAGGATACACGGTAAAGGTTACGTGCTACTTAATTGATAAAGTCCAATAGTATCGAAGGAGATTGATTTATTATTTAACTAGATGCTCTTGAACCATGTTTAGGTTCTAGTAGGTGTACATGATAGTAGTTTATAAGGTGTAATACCTGTTAAGTTGTACTATGTGATACACAGAGAAATTCGAATCGAGATGTAAAGATTTATACGAAAATTGAATAAAGTGAATCATAGAATAATTTGATTCAGGCATTTGTAATTGATTCGAGTTAAGATATCAATTAAAAGATTTATTTTTCAAAGGAGATTGAAAGAGTTTAAATTATTCCGCATATTTGTATAACATCGAATGTGATGTAAAACAGGAATAGTAAATTACCAAGATAAGAAACTTATAAAAGTTTGGGGTTATTACATAGATCCTGAAAATGGAAAGAATTTATATTCTAAATTTTAATAAGCAAGGTTATATTCATTAAGTTATGATTACAAAATATAAATAGTTTGACGATAGTAGTATCGTGGCGGACCAAATTCGAAAGGGACCTGGATTTGGGGGTGTCACAATGATCTTAGTTTTATACCAAATCACTTTGTTCAAACTACGTTCTCTTCGTTTCTTAATGAACTAGTATAAACAAAACTCAATTAACAGTTTAACATACGAATTGACCACTAAAATTGGTACTTTCATAAGCCATATGCAAAATATTCACTGTAATTTACTTTTCTTCCTTTTAACAGAAATTAGCATACCAATTCATGCCTAACTACGTACTCAAACATCATAATTATATACAATCACCATATACAAGTTATATACCAACAATTTACAAAAACTAGAATTCACAGAATATAAGAATTTTGCCGTGAAATACATATACATGTATATATATATATATATATATATATATATATATATATATATATATATATATATATTATTAAGGTTATGAATAATACCTTCACTTAGCTTGAACAACCTTGCTAAACACAGAATTTTGCTTTGGAAAACTTAAGATTTCTCTCCCAACTCCCTCTCAATTCTCTGTATTCTCTCTCTGAACTTCTCAGTTTTCACCTCTTAGGCTTAAGCCAAAAACAAAAGCGATAATGTTATCGTAAAATAAAAGTAACCGATATGGCCTTAATACACCTACTAAATATATCAGTTATACTATTATAAACGTATCCCAATTATAAATATATTTTATATTATTTATTTTATTTATAATTTAAGTTTAAAAAAAATCCAAAAGCCATAAGGCTTTGTTTGGCAAAAAGTCTTTAAAATAAAGACTTAATATTTTAAGCCTTGTTTAGGTAAATCAATTTAAAAATTACTTTAATTTATTTTAATAAACAATTAGGTTTATAATTTATAATCACATATTATTTATTTGGATTTCCATATCCAACATTAATCAAATAAATTAATTAAACATACTATATTTTAAATAAATATTCCACTCAAACAAATATAACAAAATTATAATTTCATTATAATTTTATTTAATAATTTAACATATCACCTTAAATTATTAAATCAAAACAACAATATAACATCTCATGTTATATTAGAACTCTCTAAATTATAAATTAATATCTAATAAATTTAATTCATAAATATATACTACAACACTCACATCAATAAAATATTTATTTAACAATTTCCACAATAAATACATCAAATAAATATTTATATAATCCAATAAATATTTAATATTACAATTCGAAATTTCGGATCGTTACATCCTTCCCTCCTTACAAGGATTCTGTCCCCACAATCACAACTCAAACAATCAAATCGTCACATTCTTCCCTTCTTACAAAGATTCTGTCCCCAGAATTGAAGACACAGACTAAACAAATAACTCAGGGTAATAATTTATCATTTCAGTTTCGAGTTCCCATGTAGCATCCTCGACACTGTGGTTCCTCCATATCACCTTCATAGAAGGTATCACTTTTCACCTGAGCACTTGCTCTTTTCTGTCTACTATCTGAATAAAAATTTCCTTAGTAGGACAACCATAACGGTTCATACTTGATCACATGATTGCAGTCGGGCTTGTTCGATCATACCACCGAAACATGAAAAACATTATGAATGCGCTCTAACTATAAAGGTAAGGCTACCTCAAAACCACCTTTTCAACTTCATCAATGCTTCCTATACTATAAACGTTTTATACCCAATATAGTTCGTCAAACTTACCACACTTTGGAAATTCAGGAACTTGCCATAATCATATGAGTTTAGGAAATTATCCTAGTTAGACCATAGGCGTCCATTCGCTGAGGGGTTCAAAACATACCATATGATTATGAGTCACGAACTTACCATATGCTTAAGTTTTAAGAACCGAACCTAATCTTAATATCATCTAACTTGATCTTAAAAACTTCTAACTATCAAATATATACATGAGAAAATAATCACCTTTCCACCACATATACATTGATAGCATGATACCAATATTCCAATGATTATCAATGTGATAAACCAAATATATGCACAAAACCTCTGCCCATACGAAGATTTGTACAACTTAGTCACCACATGAGTCCTCAATTGAAATTCCACCTAACATTACCTTACTATTAACTATTCTTAACTTTCCTACAACTTGTTCAATGCGGATTCTTCATATGACATTATCGAAACCTCTCGAGCGATTAGCATGCCTTCTGATGTTTGGATTTCCTTTTAGTTTGGCAATCGATTTGCAAATGATATAATATACTTATTTCTAATTGTGTTCCACACGTTCTTGCAAACCCTTTTGAAAATTCGATGTAAATCGTGAATCTCGGTTCGACACAATTGACACTGAACACCGTGTCTTAAAACAATTTCGTTAATATATAACTTCGCACACTGATCGATAGATAATATGCTAAATTTGACATACCATAAACTCTATCACCATATCTTGCCACTAAAAGTATTGTTGAATGTGCAATATATATTTGTACTTCCTCTTCAATTCTTGATACTGACGAAACTCTTGAAGCTAATTTTCCTTTACTATATCCAACAAAGCTGTATGGTTTTCCATCTGAATAGCTTCTCCTCTTAATTTTCATATATCTTACCTCCTACCACAAATTAGTCATTTTTATTATGAACCCATCTTGCACAGTTAACAAAAATAACTACTACCTTTTTCTTAAGACGTCGGCAACAACCTTCGTTTAGGATTTTGCAGTTATAATTCTTGAACAACTTCAACTATTACTTTAATGCATGCTTAAATATCTATGTGAAAGGTTATACTTTAGACACTTATGGTATGTTTATATCTCACACTATTTCCCAAAATAACACCTCTAAATCCTCAGAGCAACCACTAATACCTCTACTCTGAGTCGTGAGTCGGATACCTTTTCTCATAAAAATTTTAACTAATGCGATGCATATGAAATGACCTTGTCGTCCTGCCTAAACACACATCCTAGTACATTGTAAGATGCGTCGCTATACAACACAAAGTTTTCTGCCCATATAAATTCCACTGATTTTCTCGTTAAGTTAGCTAACGAAATGGTTATCTTGAACTTCGCGTATCCCACACAATATTTTCTTGATAACTTCTTGATTCACAACATCGATAGATAACTCTACCGTACAGATGTCTTGCAAATAAAAGAATAAAATACTACCTTTAACTTCCTCAGAGTCTCATAAATCAAATCGAAAATAAATCCATTGACATTACGTGGCCTTTAATACCAATACAAAAATTCTACACATCCATTTAAAAGGAATCATTATTCACACTTTCTATATTTAAGGAATAGTCTAACTCTTCCCGAAGCGAACCTAGTTTCTAAGCAAATTCATCAGACATACATTAACAAGTGGCACTTGAATTAAATAACACACAGTTATATAAATAATTGATCGGAACCATACCTTGCATTGCATACCGCCTCGTCATGTTTGGATGAATGTTCATTGAGTCGACTTTACGGGGCGATTCTCTGATAACCGGTTTGCCACGCCCCTTTGCTTCCACTTGTTTTTCCTACCGCTTTCTTTGGGCACCCTTGAGCCAAGTGCTATTTCGATCCACACGTGAAGCAGGCTCCCTTCCTCGTTCTTGAACATTTTGGTGCAATGTGGCCCTTCAAACCACAATTAAAGCACACCCTTTTTCCCTTCAAACAAACACCTACATGTTTCTTTCTGCAGTTGCTACATGCCTCCACCTTCTTTTTTTCCTTCCCTTGCTGATTTTCAGCGTTAATATTATTGTCCCACTTTCTTTTCCAAGCGTTACCAGACCATCACCCACCTTATAATCTTCACTCTTCTTTCCCCTCTGCTCTTGATTGTATGCCAGTGTATTACCTTCCCCGTCTACGTCAATCATTCTTTCCAACCCTGTTGTGAACGAATTTGGTTGGAACATCGAGATTTGATTATATAGCCAGAAATTCAGTTAATTTGCCAGTGCTCCCACCAGAAAATTCACTAATTATTGCACTGGATTTGCGTTAACTTCCCTATTGTATGCATATTCCTTGGGGCTCTGTTGACGTTGTTGTCTTCTTCTAGGCGGCATCTTACTGTTTCAAACTTGCATCATTAGATCATCGTTCATTCTCACATTCAAATTTTCAAACTTATCTCAACCACTTATAGATAACACACAATATATCTTAATAAACAATGATGTCTTTATTCATTTATCATACAACTCATAGCAAAATAGCCTCGATGCTATTTATATGATTTATCCTATAGTAATTAAATTCCAGGATTACTTAATCATATCCCACAACTTATTTCAAAAGTCAGGATTTACATCCTATTAATTTTCATCGTGATTTATATATAATCTTAATGTTTTTCTTGAAATCTATAAGAACTTTCCACATTGTACAACTTCATTGCGCTCTTGCTCCATGATACGAATCATTGTCGATCCATCACATACCAAAGATAAATCTCAACCTATACAAAAAATAGAATACTAAATTCTAAGTTCCATCAATCGCTTGGCCTTCTTCAACTTGTCTTCAACACGATCTATACGTTTAGAAGCCTTCACCCATGCGTCCTCAGCTCTCGCACGCTTTGCTGACTTCTTTTCCCAGTCATTCATGCGCAATCTCATTCCCAACTAATAACTATCCTCTTTAATATTCTGACAGAGCTAATATCCGCTCTATATCCGCAAGTTGTGCAGTAAGGTCTTGAGTCGCGACATCTTCTTACGCTAAGGTGGCCTGGTGCTTTACGGCTCGACCTTCTTTTATAACTCAATGTTATGACCATACATCTCATTTGAGGAATCCCCCTCCTCGTACTCATCCTTCACCTTTATCACCCTCAATTTATCCTCTCGTTCAAACTCAAGCCTATACCCAAGATCTACAATAGAAATCAATGGGTATAGCTTTCCTAATACCAACCATACCCAGACTATACGAACTTCTCAGGCTTCGTCAGTCATTCTGACAACAAAGTTTTAACAACCCCACAACTTGATATGTATAATACTCGCTACTCCTAAGTACTTGCGAGCACAAAAGTCATTAACATATAAACACATAAAGTCTTTTATCATTTTATCTTCAATGAATTTCCCTCAATTCATTCCTTAGAACTCGATAAGAGTTTATCACCTCTATATTTTTGATCTCCTAAAAGGTTATAGCCTAAGGTTTCCCCACCTAAGGTTCATAACCTAAAGCTTTGATACCAACTTGTGACACCCCCAAATTCGGGCACTTCAATCCCACAGATTTGGTGTTCACTGTCCAATTAAATCATAACTAACTGCCCTTACACAAAGGATATAATTAAACTCAAAAGTCTAAACAATCAATCTCCCATTAAAGGGTTACATAATCTAAAATAAATCCCAGGTCATCTAACCTTTATTATAATCATCAGTGGAAAATTAAAACATGATCATAATTAAATCTATTACATAAGCTTCATAAATAAAAGATAAATTAAACGTTGACATCTAATCAAGCACTTTGTCCTTACCCTTGCTTGTAGAAAGCTCTTCAAACTTTTTAACTTCATCTGCATTATTTTGGTGCAAGAGTGAGCAAACAATTGCCCACAAGAAGGATAGTATACAATAACATTTTATGAATGACAATTAACTGAACTTTCAATGGTAAAGTATTCTTACCTAAACAATAAACTTTAATTCAATAGCTATGAGTTCAAAGGAATAATGAACGTTTAAGTTAACAATAGATATCAACATCAAAGAATACACTGAGGGTCACAAGACCACGAACTATACTCTAGGTTTTCAAGTATTTCCACTTTAACCTTTAATAGTCTAAAAGACTATACTCATCATCTATGTCCTAGGTTAACAGGTGTTTCTACTGTAACCTTTAATAGTCTAAACGACTATATGGACCATCATCCCGTACTCCAGGTGATCAGCCCTTTGTACTATGTATTGCACAAACATTTTAATGCTATTGCGTAGCTCTAAAATAATCCCCTAATATAGGGTTGTTCATCTCAGCTTAGATTATCAGGTTCCGAACCAAAGGAAGTTTAGTTGGGAATTAACTTCAAAGGAATTCTAGCTTTTTAGAATGCTCATCAACTAAGTACTGGTTGAATCAGATAGGGACAAATACTATTAAGAGTTTGATTATAATATTTTCATGAACAAGGTATATCGACGAATCAATAAGAGCTAGAGTATTAAAAATTTCTAAATTGAACAAATGTTATCATCGACAACATGCTTTCAAAATTGTGTGAGTACATAAGTAAACCAAAGGGAGTTTGGCTTTGGTTGACTTCAAGGGTAATTTAGAGTTTATAACATTCATCAACTAAGGATTAGTTGAATTGGTAAAGAATCGCTAGGCAACTTAGAGCTCGGTATAATAATGTAAGATAGTACAATGACAATGGAGAACGAAGATCAAACAACAGTTATTAGTAGCTGCATAAACACATTTCTTACAATAAACTTACAGATTTTGAATAACCAAGGTAATCTCGTTTGTAATAAAGAAATAAAGATTAATTAACTTGCTCAACAAT
This sequence comes from Panax ginseng, assembly GCA_020205605.1. Taxonomy (NCBI): domain Eukaryota; kingdom Viridiplantae; phylum Streptophyta; class Magnoliopsida; order Apiales; family Araliaceae; genus Panax; species Panax ginseng. Next base: position 125,746,770 of record CM035134.1, read on the forward strand.
AAATGAGGGTTAAAGAACTTGCATAACAATAAATTGCTCAACAAGAGATTAGAGATAGAGAACTTGCATAAGAATAACATGACAGTGAAAAGTAACCTTGCTGAATAATAAAGTAACAAAGGTTAGGGAACTTGCCTCTTGCGTAAGCTATACAATTACAACTCACGTACTCCAATGTCCTACACATACCATTAGGATTAACACATCAATTAGCTACATACATTAACCTCATAGATTCACTTCTCCTCCTAGTTAAGTTATAACCTTTAGTTTAAGGTCTAACCATATTAATAAACCACATAACACGAATCTGAAAAATCACTAACACATACATAAGACTTTTAGCATCCAAATCACATTTTTCAACTCTTATTAATCAATACTACATTTCTCCTTAATCGAACTTGAAGTTTAATAAAGTGTTTAAGTCTTCCCAAGACTCATTGGTTTTATATTAATCACCTTCCATATCTTATAATGTTCATCTCAGAAACCACAAGTGTTAGCTTCATAACACCCATTCACTATTCATTGTGTTCACTAAGTTCTAACATATCACGTTCATAACTTATGAATTCTTTTACAACTTTGAAATTATCAATGACATGACACTGTTCTGTTTTAACCTGCTTATTACATGTTTATTCCATTAACACATCATTAGATCAAGGTATGTTGCTATCCCAAAATCAGCGTAGATGGCGAAGTCACTGCTCTCGGGGACGAGGGTATGGCGTAAATTGCGCCCATACACAAGCAAGCACAGGGACCAAAGCCAAGCTTCTTGTGGTTTAAACTTTAACACAACAACCGCAATTTACGCATGATACCTGAACCGAGAACCGGAAAGGCTATGAAACGATGGCAGACTTTAGCCCAACTAACACGAATTTCACCCACAAAACAATAAATTTAACACTAACAATTGATATAGAACTATTACAAACATGTTTCCTCACATATTCATCAACATAGAACAATTTAAAAACAACTTTAGCTAATTCAAATCCTTAAATTTCATATTTTCGTATAAAAACTCCATTTTTGACATTCTCCATAGAAATCATCACTGTGATATCAGTTTTATACCAAATCACGTCGTTCAAACTACGTTCTCTTCGTTTCTTAACGAACTAGCATAAACCAAACTTAATTAATAGTTTAACATACGAATTGACCACTAAAATTGGTACTTCATAAGCCATATGCAAAATATTAACTATAATTTACTTTTCTTTCTTTTAACCGAAATTAGCATACCAATTCATGCCTAACTACATACTCTAACATCATAATTATATACAATCACCATATACAGGTTATATAACAACAATTTACAAAAACTGAAATTCACATAATATAAGAATTTTGCAGTGAAACACATATACATGTATATATATATATATATATATATATATATATATATATATATATATATATATATATATATATATATATATATATATATATAAAGGTTATGAATAATAACTTCACTTAGCTTGAAACAACCTTGCTAAACACAGAATTTTACTTTGGAAAACTCAAGATTTCTCTCCCAACTCCATCTCATTTCTCTGTATTCTCTCTCTGAACTTCTCAGTTTTCACCTCTTAGGCTTAAGCCAAAAACAAAACTGATAACAGATACATGTAAAATAAAGTAACCGATATGGCCTTAATACGCCTACTAAATATATCAGTTATACTATTATAAACGTATCCCAATTATAAATATATTTTATATTATTTATTTTATTTATAATTTAAAATTCAAAAAAAAATCCAAAAGTCATAAGGCTTTGTTTGGAAAAAAGTCTTTAAAATAAAGACTTAATATTTTAAGCCTTGTTTGGGTAAATCAATTTAAAAATTACTTTAATTTATTTTAATAAACAATTCACTTTATAATTTATAATCACATATTATTTATTTGGATTTCCATATCCAACATTAATCAAATAAATTAATTACACATACAATATTTTAAATAAATATTCCACTCAAACAAATATAACAAAATTATAATTTTATTTAATAATTTAACATATCACCTTAAATTATTAAATCAAAACAACAATATAACATCTAATGTTATATTACAACTCTCTAAATTATAAATTAATTTAATTTAGAATATTATCTAATAAATTTAATTCATAAATATATACTAACAACACTCACATCAATAAATTATTTATTTAACAATTTCCACAATAAATACATCAAATAAATATTTATATAATCCAATAAATATTTAATATTACAATTTAAAATTCTGAATCGTTACATCAGGAGTTAAAGACCCAACTGCAGGAATTGTTAGACATCAATTTCATTCGTCCTACTACGTCTCCTTGGGGTGCTCCTGTTCTATTCGTAAAGAAGAAAGATGGAAGTATGCTACTTTGTATTGACTATCGGGAGTTGAATCACGTCACCATCAAAAATAGGTACCCATTGCCTCACATTGATGACCTGTTTGACAAGTTGCAAGGCACCAAATTCTTTTCAAAGATCGATCTTCGTTCCAGATATCATCAGTTGAAGATTAAAACTGATGACATTCCAAAGACTACCTTCAGAACCCGGTACGGGCATTATGAATTCCTAGTCATGTCTTTTGGATTGACTAATACTCCTGCTGCCTTAATGGATATGATGAATCGAGTATTCAAGAAATATTTGGATCATTTTGTGGTTATTTATTGATGACATCCTCATATACTCCAAAAGCCGTGAAGATCATGAGCAACACTAGAGGCTGATACTTCAAAAGCTTCGCGAAAACAAGCTATATGCCAAGTTGAAGAAATGCGAGTTCTAGCTTGAGGAAGTAGCATTCCTTGGGCACGTGATATCAAATCATGGAATATCTGTTGACCCGATAAAGATTGAAGCAATTCAAACCTAAGAGCAACCCAAGTCAGTGACCGAAGTACATAGCTTTCTCGGCTTAGCAGGTTATTATTGGAGATTCATAGAAGGGTTTTCTCGAATCACTACTCCATTAACTCAGCTGACTCAAAAAGATACAAAATTCGATTGGAGCGAGGAATGTGAGAAGATTTTTCAAGAACTCAAGAGGAGACTCATTTCAGCACCTGTTCTGACAATACCATCTGGCTCGGAGGAATTTGTCATTTCAGCAGTTATCGTTTTTGCGCTAAAGATTTAGAGGCATTACTTGTATGGAGAGAAGGTGGAGATATATACGGATCATAAAAGCCTCAAATACTTCATCACTCAAAAGGAAATCAACATGCAGCAATGACATTGGCTTGAGTTGTTGAAAGATTACGATCATACCATTCAATACCATCCTGAAAAAGCGAACGTAGTAGCTGACACATTGAGTAGAAGATCATATGCGGGTACGAGCGCGATATTATCAACGCAAAGGCCCATTTTGTATGACTTACAAAAGATGGAGATAGAGTTAAAGACTCCAGGGACCCATGTGATGATGGCAAATATACGAGTAGAACCGACTTTAATCGATAAAGTTAAAGCTGCTCAAGCTACAGACCTGGAGCAGATGCATATGAGGAAGAAAGTGCAAGAAGGTGTTATTCCGGAAGCAAGAATAGACGAAGAAGGAATACTTTGAGTCAACTCCAGACTTTGTGTTCCTAACGATTCTGACTTAAAGTATAAAATCATGATGGAGGCGCACAACACACCGTTTGCAATCCATCTTGGGAGTACCAAAATGTATCATGATCTTCGACATACATTTTGGTGGAGCAATATGAAGAGAGAGATAGTGGGGTTTATCTCAAGGTGTCTAACTTGTCAACAAGTCAAAGCGGAGCATCAAGTGCCAAAAAGTCCATTGCAACCACTTGAAATTCTAGAATGGAAGTGGGAGCACATTACCATGGATTTCGTTACTGGTCTTCCCAAGGTTTCTCAAGGCATAGATGCGATTTGGGTCATTGTTGATAGATTGACTAAGTCTGCTCATTTCTTATCGATACGAAAAACTTATACACTTGAACATCTTGCTCGTATGTACATGAACGAGATTGTAAGATTGCATGGTATGCTAGTATCTATAGTTTCTGATTAAGATCCAAGATTCACTTCAAGATTTTGGGTTAGTTTTCAAAAAGCTATGGGCACAGATTTACAATTTAGTTCGGCATATCATCCTCAAACGAATGGGCGGTCGAAGATGACTATTCAAACTCTTGAAGATCTATTAAGAGTTTGTGTCCTTGACTTCAAAGGAAGTTGGGACAAGTTCTTGCCATTAGTGGAATTCTCCTACAACAACAGTTATCAATCAAGTATTGGCATGGCTCCATTTGAGGCATTGTATGGACGCAAGTGTCGTTCCCCAGTATGTTGGGATGAGGTGGGTGAAGCAAAGTTGTTGGGACCGGAGTTGGTACGTATGACTATGGAAAGGATTCAAATGATCTGACAACGTATAAAAATCTCACAAGATCGATAAAAGAGTTATGTTGATCTTCATCGAAAGGACGTAGAATTCAATATTGGAGATCATGTGTTGTTACGTGTTGCTCCATGGAAAGGAGTTACGAGATTTGGAAAGAGAGGAAAGCTCAATCCTCGATTCATTGGCCCATTTGTAATCCTCTATCGAGAAGGAATTATAGTCTATAGAATCGCCATACCGTCAAGTATGTCTTGTGTTCATAACTTTTTTCACATATTTATGTTACGTAAATATGGGAAAGACCCGAACCACATTTTTGAATTAGAACCGGACGAGATAGTGGAAGATTTAACGTATGAAAAGGTACCTGTTAAAATCTTGGATAAGAAGGATCATATTCTACAATCCAAGGTTATGCCTCAAGTAGAAGTTTTGTGGAGAAACCACAATGTTGAGGAAATGACCTAGGAGTTAGAATCTGAAATGAAGTCAAGGTATCCTCACGTCTTCAACATACCAGGTACGCACCCTAATTTTGAGGGCGAAATTTCATAAGAATGGGAGGTTGTAAGACCCCAAGATTTATGAATAAAGATTAATTTTTCTCAAAATAAATTTTTGAATATTATGGTGTGGATCTGATATAATGTAATAGTTGTGGGTAATAATTATAAATTTTGCAAAGTAAGCAAGTGGTTTTATAATATTCGATTGGTTGGAGAATATTTGTTTTAACAGGAAATATTTGTACTGTGACAAACGAGCTTTTGTAATTTAATTTTAATATTTATTGAATTAAATAAATATTTTTCGAGGATTCAATTATTAGAATAAATAATTAATTGATGAAGTTGTAGTAGATTAACTTAATTATATGTGTTATATTATTAAATTAATGTGGAGAATTGATTTATTCAAAGTATGTAATTATGTGAGCTTATTGAATTAAAAGAAATATTTAATAAGCCTAATGTTATTTTAATTAATTTAATAATTAATTAGAGATTTAATAATTTGACATAATTAATAAACGAGAAATTTAATTATGTGACTATGTGAATTAATGAGAAATTATTATATTTTATTTAAAATTAAATTAAATAAGATATTTGATTTATTGCGTAAATGGGTGTGAAATTATTAAACTATGGTATAAGAGATTTATAAAATTAAATGGGAATGAGCCTTTTAAGGCTAGCCAAACGGAGCCCTATTGGGAGTTGGGCAGTTAACCACGAATTGGAGTAACTGACCACAACTGCGTTAGTTTTTGTAATTATATACGTCTTCCTTCTTTTATTTTGCTAAGTCTTTTATTTTCTAAGTCTGGGAAAGTAAATCACAAGGAGAGATTGAGAAATTGTTGAGGGAATTTGTGATTTGTGTGATTGAAGAATTCATTGAGAAAGGTTTCATCTCTACTCATCTACACTTTGGGTAATCTCTTCAACCCAATTTCTATTTTACGTTATTAAAAGTTTTCATGAAAATGGCTTTCAAGTTCTGTTAAAATCTCTGTAATTCAAAATGGTAGTGATTATGTGGATATATATGTGATAATATGTTAGCATATCATGTTTTTTACTATATATTGTAGATTTCCATATCATCAGTTTCATAAAAATATGACGTATATTATTACTTCAAAATTTCAAAGTATAGAAATATGGCCATATGACCCTTACACACAAATTTAATACGTTAACCATATGTTGTATCATAAATTTTACACTTGTATATAATTATGCATGTTAAAACGAAGAAAACAAACTTCGAATGGACAGATTTGGTATTATAACGAAACCGTATTGCCAATTTTTATGTTTTGTATTCAAAACTTTCAAGAACATTAAAATTACATGTTTTGATTCTATAAATTATGTGTTTTAACTTGTTAAAATCATGCTAGAAGAGTTGGGTAGTAGTTATATGTGTATTACAGTGTTTGGTACGTCTAAATTCGTGTAAGAATAAATTAATTGGAGGTTTTGGCCATGTTCTGCAATTTTTTGTGAATTACAGAACTGGTACTGGTTCGTCGTGCCACAACGCCAACTCCTTCCTTATGTCCAGTATACAAATACTAAAGCCCAAGCATAGCCCATGCAATAACTGCCGCCGTCGAGAACAAGCCTAACAGTGGCGTCGCAGCGCCACTCTGCAGATTGTCCAGAAATGAACATTTTTTTTTTTCGTTCAAGTGTAGGAATGTGATAGTAACTTAGTCTAATGAACATAAAAATATGTTAGACGTATAACGAGACGTTAAAATAAATTCTTAACATGTCAATAACACATTTACGTGTGGATTGAATTATTGAACGCATAGTTAGTTTATTGTTCGTGAAGTGTAAATTATGTGTCAATAAGTATGGTAATTTGACTAAGTATAGTCATAATCTGAGTTTAAACAAAAAGAATGATCGTATAACGACTAGATACGTGATAATTGACTGGTATTGTGAATGTAAATGGCATATAGGATTAAATCAAGGAACGTGTATAAATTAACGTGTAATCTACGCACGAGGCAAGTTTCCTAGCCCTACTCATTATCATTATATAAGTTTATAAATTTAACTCTTTACATCGAGCAAATTCTCGTTATTATTGATCAAGTCCATTTGTTATATTAAAGTTTATTAATCTTTTCAAAGTATGATTCTGTTATACAATACTTATTCTATTGTATACCTCTTGAGATTGTTATTCGATTTAAATATCAGTTACTGTTGAACCTTGTTAAACTAGCGAACCCTTAATGATTCGACTAGTCCATAGTTGATAAAGATTCTAAATTTCAGAACTCTTGTTGAATTATCCAAACCAAACTTCCTTTGGTGCGGACTCTAATGTCAAACTGAGATTAACAACCCTGTATAGGGGATTACTTATGCGTTAGCGTTAAGATATTATTGCATGTGATGGTACTAAGTACGATCCCCTAAGTACGAGAAAAAGATTCCATAGTCTTATGACTGTTAAAGGTTTTGAGTATAAACACTTGACAACCTAGGACATAGTTCAAGGTTTTATGACCCTCAGAAGTTGTTTTGATTCTTGTTATTCATTCTTGATTCAAAAGCCAAGTTTTCTTATTTCAGAAGTCTTTGATTCATTCGCATGTTATTATTTTATTGTTGTATTATTATACTTGTGGGCAATCGTGCTCACTCTTGCGTAATAATAACATTGCAGTTAAGAACGAAAGATCCGACAAGCCTTCCACTAGCAAAGGCAAGGGCAAAGTTAGCAAGTAATGAGGATTTGTTGTTTAGTTGATATAATTTGTTTCAGACTTGATGTTGTTTAAGACTTATTATTTATTTATGATTCCGCACAGATGTTTAAGGTTAGTTTAACCTGGGATTGTATTTATTATTATTAAGATGTTGTAACCCCTTAAGGGGAGGATTTATTCTATCTATTACATGGTTTGCATTTATTATAGGTAAATAGATAGATGATATTTGTACAGTGAACACCAAATCTCGCAGAATTGAAGTACCCGGATTTGGGGGTGTCACAGGTTGGTATCAAAGATGTAGGTTATGAACCTTAGGTGGGAGAACAACCTTAGGTAGTAGCCTTGTAGGAGATCGAGAACATAGTGCTGGTAAACTCTTATCGAGTTCTAAGAAATGAATTCCTTAATTCATTAAAGATAATAAAAGACTTTATGTGCTTATGTGATAAACTTATGTGCTCGCGAGTATCGATTAGTAACTAAAACTTAAAACTGTGTTGTCAGGATGTCTGATGTGGGAGGAGCTAGTCGAGCTGGGGAGGAGGAACCCCGACTACCTACAAAGGAGGAGTCCCGAGACATTCATGTCGTCAGGGAGCAGTTGGTACAAAGAGAGCCATCTCCGTTGATCACTATTATTGGTCAGGAGCATGAGCCTGAGTCTGATCCAGAGGAGGATCCTGAGGAAGAAGAGGAAGAAGATGAATTCCCACAGAAATCTATTAATGTTGAGATGTACGATGCACTTTATGATAGTAACATAGAGTTACGAGACACCTTTCGGAAAATTTGAAGGTGTAACGATCCGAAATTTCAAATTGTAATATTAAATATTTATTGAATAATATAAATATTTATTTGACATGTCTATTGTTGAATTGATGAAATAAATATTTTTTTATGCGATGGTTGTTGAATGTAAATTTATTAGAAAATTTTTCTAAATTAAATTAATATATAATTTAGAAATTGTAATATGGCATGAAGTGTTATATTGTTAATTAATAATTTAAAATGGTATATTAAATTATTAAATAAAGTTATAATGAAAATTATAATTTTGTGATATTTGCTAAAATGCTATATTTAATTAAAATATAGTATGTGATTAATTTAATGGGTTAATGTTGGATATGAAAATCCAAATAAATAATATGTGATTATAAATTATAAACTAAAGTGTTTATTAAAATAAATTAAAAGGGTTTAATTTAGTTTTTATCGAATGAGGCTTAATATATTAATTCTTTGAATTTATAGGGTTTTTCAAACAAAGCCTTATGGCTTTTGAATTTCTAAATTTTGAATTTAAATAAAATAAATAATATAAATAAAATAATAAATATAATATATTTATAATATATCGTTACATGTTGTAACTTATGAGGCTTATTATGGCCATATCGGTTTTGTATCTTTGTTATTACGATATCTTGGCTATTAGTTGATGTATACATTCTAGTTCTTGCTAAGTTTGAGAGTTCGGAGAGAATTGAGAGAGAAGAAGGCATAAGAGAATGGGAGAATCTTAAGATTTTTTGCACTAAATTCGATGAGTTTAGCAAGAATTATCCTAGCAATTTGAAGGTATGTTCACAACATATATATATATATATATATGGGTTTTACTACAAAAAATTGCATGTTTTGTAAATTTCATCTCTTGAATTATTGCTAGATAATTGAATAATTGTGGTTACATGCTTATGATGCTAGAGTTATGTTTAAAACAAGAAGTTTGTATGCTAATTTCATTTTAACAATTGGAAATTTTGACGGTAAATGTATTTTTCATATGGTTCATGAAAAGTATCAATTTTAGTGGTCAATTAGTATGTGAAATTGTAAATTGAAGCTTGATTATGTTAGTTCATTAAAAGCGAGCATAAGCGTAATTTTAATGGAGTGATTTGGCAAAGTATTGAATTCACAGTGATGATTTTTGGGATGAATATCAAAAAATTGAGTTTTATATGAAAAACATGGATTTTGAGAAATTAACCTAGCTTAAATTGTTGTTAAATTGTTTTAATTGGTGGAATATGTTCACAAATATGTTTGTGATAGTTCTATACCATTTTTATATGTTATTATTACTATTTGGTGGGTGAAATTTCGTGTTAGTTGGCTTAAGAAAAGCTATAGTAGCCATGTTCTCTGGCCCCTGGAGTTCGACAATCATGGCCTTGTTGCATGTGATCTCTTGGCTCAAGCGCTCTGCAATCCAATGATATAAAGCGGCGCTGTCACGCCAAAGATACCTATCACAGAGATAGTGAAGTCTGCTAATTAAGCAGACTTTGGGCGTTCAATTTAACTTAGCTTAATGTTAGGTTAATGTGAGAACCGTGTAACAACAAGGTTAAACAAAGTCATGTTATATGGATTATGAATTCAAAGTTGTAAAAGTTATTAGTAAGTTACGAACGCATTATGTGATAACTTAATTCATACAATGAATGTTAGATAAGTATTGTGATGTTAACACTTGGGAATTCTGAAATATATATGGTAGCATAAAACTTGTGCTAAAATAATAAGTTTAGCTAGTAATCGTTTTATATTGAAAAGTGAATTTTAGTATGTCTAATAGATGTTGTGGTTTTAATCATCGTATAGGTGAGCGTGAGTTGTAATATTATAGCTTACGCTCGAGGCAAGTTTTTCTAACTCTACACTTTCGTTCGAGCCTTGTAGGAGATCGAGAACATAGTGGCGGTAAACTCTTATCGAGTTCTAAGAAATGAATTCCTTAATTCATTAAAGATAATAAAAGACTTTATGTGCTTATGTGATAAACTTATGTGCTCGCGAGTATCGATTAGTAACTAAAACTTAAAACTGTGTTGTCAGGATGTCTGATGTGGGAGGAGCTAGTCGAAATGGGAGGAGGAACCCGACTACCTACAAAGGAGGAGTCCCAGAGACATTCATGTGTCGGGGGAGCGATTAGTACAAAGAGAGCCATCTCCGCTGATCACTATTATTGGTCGGGAGCATGAGCTGAGTCTCCATCCAGGAGGAGGATCACGAGGAAGAAGAGGAAGAAGATGAATTCCCACAGAAATCTATTAGTGTTGAGATGTACGATGCACTTTATGATAGTAACATAGAGTTACGAGACAACATTGGAAAATTTGAAGGTAAACGATCCAAAATTTCAAATTGTAATATTAAATATTTATTGAATAATATAAATATTTATTTGACATATCTATTGTTGAATTAATGAAATAAATATTTTTTATGTGATGGTTGTTGAATGTAAATTTATTAGAGAATTTTTCTAAATTAAATTAATATATAATTTAGAGAATTGTAATATGGCATGAAGTGTTATATTGTTAATTAATAATTTAAGATGATATATTAAATTATTAAATAAAGTTATAATGAAAATTATAATTTTGTGATATTTGCTAAAATGCTATATTTAATTAAAATATAGTATGTGATTAATTTAATGGGTTAATGTTGGATATGGAAATCCAAATAAATAATATGTGATTATAAATTATAAACTAAAGTGTTTATTAAAATAAATTAAAAAGGTTTAATTTAGTTTTTATCGAATAAGGCTTAATATATTAATTCTTTGAATTTATAGGGTTTTTCAAACAAAGCCTTATGGCTTTTGAATTTCTAAATTTTGAATTTAAATAAAATAAATAATATAAATAAAATAATAAATATAATATATTTATAATATATCGTTACATGTTGTAACTTATGAGGCTTATTATGGCCATATCGGTTTTGTATCTTTGTTATTACGTTATCTTTAATATTAGTTGATGTATACATTCTAGTTCTTGCTAAGTTTGAGAGTTCGAGAGAGAATTGAGAGAGAAGAAGCTGTAAGAGAATTGGGAGAATCTTAAGATTTTTTGCACTAAATTCAGTGAGTTTAGCAAGAATTATCCTAGCAATTTGAAGGTATGTTCACAACATATATATATATATATATATATATGGGTTTTACGGCAAAAATTGCATGTTTTGTAAATTTCATCTCTTCGAATTATTGCTAGATAATTGAATAATTGTGGTTACATGCTTATGATGCTAGAGTTATGTTTAAAACAAGAAGTTTGTATGCTAATTTCATTTTAACAGTGGAAATTTTGACAGTAAATGTATTTTTTCATATGGTTCATGAAAAGTATCAATTTTAGTGGTCAATTAGTATGTGAAATTGTAAATTGAAGCTTGATTATGTTAGTTCATTAAGAAACGAGCATAGCGTAATTTTAATGGAGTGATTTGGCAAAGTATTGAATTCACAGTGATGATTTTTGGGATGAATATCAAAAAATTGAGTTTTATATGAAAAACATGGATTTTGAGAAATTAACCTAGCTTAAATTGTTGTTAAATTGTTTTAATTGGTGGAATATGTTCACAAATATGTTTGTGATAGTTCTATACCATTTTTATATGTTATTATTACTATTTGGTGGGTGAAATTCGTGTTAGTTGGCTTAAGAAAACTGCCGTAGCCATGTTCTACAAAAATCGAGTGCAATGCGTGGCCTTGTTAGCGCAAGATCTCTTGGCTCTCAAGCGCTCTCTGCAATCCAAAGATAAAGCTGGCGGCAGTCCATGATTCCTATCACAGAGATAGTGAAGTCTCGCTAATTAAGCGACTTTGGGCGTTCAATTTAACTTAGCTTAATGTTAGGTTAATGTGAGAACAGTATGTAACAACAAGGTTAAACAAAGTCATGTTATATGGATTATGAATTCAAAGTTGTAAAAGTTATTAGTAAATTCTGAGCGCATTATGTGATAACTTAATTCATACAATGAATGTTAGATAAGTATTGTGATGTTAACACTTGGAATTACGAAATATATATGGTAGCATAAAACTTGTGCTAAAATAATAAGTTTAGCTAGTAATGTCGTTTTATATTGAAAAGTGAATTTTAGTATGTCTAATAGATGTTGTGGTTTTAATCATGTATAGGTGAACGTGAGTTGTAATATTATAGCTTACGCTCGAGGCAAGTTTTTCTAACTCTACACTTTCGTTCGAGCCTTGTAGGAGATCGAGAACATAGTGTTGGTAAACTCTTATCGAGTTCTAAGAAATGAATTCCTTAATTCATTAAAGATAAAAAAAGACTTTATTATGTATGTGATAAACTTATGTGCTCGCGAGTATCGATTAGTAACTAAAACTTAAAACCGTGTTTGTCGGGATGTCTCGATGTGGGAGGAGCTAGTCGAAATGGGGAGGAGGAACCCCATTTACCTACAAAGGAGGAGTCCAAGAGACATTCATGTCGTCGGGGAAGCGATTAGTACAAAGAGAGCCCATCTCCGTTGATCACTATTATTGGTCGGAGCATGAGCTGAGAGTCGATCCAGAGGAGGATCCTGAGGAAGAAGAGGAAGAAGATGAATTCCCACCGAAATCTATTAGTGTTGAGATGTACGATGCACTTTATGATAGTAACATAGAGTTACGAGACACTGTTCAGAAGCTGAAGGTGTAACGATCCGAAATTTCAAATTGTAATATTAAATATTTATTGAATAATATAAATATTTATTTGACATGTCTATTGTTGAATTAATGAAATAAATATTTTTTTATGTGATGGTTGTTGAATGTAAATTTATTAGAGAATTTTTCTAAATTAAATTAATATATAATTTAGAGAATTGTAATATGGCATGAAGTGTTATATTGTTAATTAATAATTTAAGATGATATATTAAATTATTAAATAAAGTTATAATGAAAATTATAATTTTGTGATATTTGCTAAAATGCTATATTTAATTAAAATATAGTATGTGATTAATTTAATGGGTTAATGTTGGATATGGAAATCCAAATAAATAATATGTGATTATAAATTATAAACTAAAGTGTTTATTAAAATAAATTAAAAAGGGTTTAATTTAGTTTTTATCAGACAAGGCTTAATATATTAATTCTTTGAATTTATAGGGTTTTTCAAAACAAAGCCTTATGGCTTTTGAATTTCTAAATTTTGAATTTAAATAAAATAAATAATATAAATAAAATAATAAATATAATATATTTATAATATATACGTTACATGTTGTAACTTATGAGGCTTATTATGGCCATATCAGTTTTGTATCTTTGTTATTACGTATACTGGCTATTAGTTGATGTATACATTCTAGTTGTGCTAAGTTTGAGAGTTCAGAGAGAATTGAGAGAGAAGAAGCTGTAAGAGAATTGGGAGAATCTTAAGATTTTTTGCACTAAATTCAGTGAGTTTAGCAAGAATTATCCTAGCAATTTGAAGGTATGTTCACAACATATATATATATATATGGGTTTTACGGCAAAAATTGCATGTTTTGTAAATTTCATCTCTTCGAATTATTGCTAGATAATTGAATAATTGTGGTTACATGCTTATGATGCTAGAGCTATGTTTAAAACAAGAAGTTTGTATGCTAATTTCATTTTAACAGTGGAAATTTTGACAGTAAATGTATTTTTTCATATGGTTCATGAAAAGTATCAATTTTAGTGGTCAATTAGTATGTGAAATTGTAAATTGAAGCTTGATTATGTTAGTTCATTAAGAAACGAGCATAGCGTAATTTTAATGGAGTGATTTGGCAAAAGTATTGAATTCACGTTGATGATTTTTGGGATGAATATCAAAAAATTGAGTTTTATATGAAAAACATGGATTTTGAGAAATTAACCTAGCTTAAATTGTTGTTAAATTGTTTTAATTGGTGGAATATGTTCACAAATATGTTTGTGATAGTTCTATACCATTTTATATGTTATTATTACTATTTGGTGGGTGAAATTAAGTGTTAGTTGGCTTAAGAAAAGCTACTTGGTAGCCATGTTCTACTTAAACTGGAGTGCAATGCAGTGTGCCTTGATGCGCGATCTCTTGGCTCAAAGGCGCTCTGCAATCCAAAGATAAAATCTGGCGGCAGTCACGCCAAAGCTACTATCACGAGATAGTGAAGTCTGCTAATTAAGCAGACTTTGGGCGTTCAATTTAACTTAGCTTAATGTTAGGTTAATGTGAGAACCGTGTAACAACAAGGTTAAACAAAGTCATGTTATATGGATTATGAATTCAAAGTTGTAAAAGTTATTAGTAAGTTACGAACGCATTATGTGATAACTTAATTCATACAATGAATGTTAGATAAGTATTGTGATGTTAACACTTGGGAATTCTGAAATATATATGGTAGCATAAAACTTGTGCTAAAATAATAAGTTTAGCTAGTAATGCGTTTTATATTGAAAAGTGAATTTTAGTATGTCTAATAGATGTTGTGGTTTTAATACTGTGTATAGGTGAGCGTGAGTTGTAATATTATAGCTTACGCTCGCTCGAGGCAAGTTTTTCTAACTCTACACTTTCGTTCGAGCCTTGTAGGAGATCGAGAACATAGTGGCGGTAAACTCTTATCGAGTTCTAAGAAATGAATTCCTTAATTCATTAAAGATAATAAAAGACTTTATGTGCTTATGTGATAAACTTATGTGCTCGCGAGTATCGATTAGTAACTAAAACTTAAAACTGTGTTGTCAGGATGTCTGATGTGGGAGGAGCTAGTCGAGCTGGGGAGGAGGAACCCCACTACCTACAAGGAGGAGTCCCAGACATTCATGTCGTCGGGGAGCGATTAGTACAAAGAGAGCCATCTCCGTTGATCACTATTATTGGTCGGGAGCATGAGCACGAGTCGATCCAGAGGAGGATCACGAGGAAGAAGAGGAAGAAGATGAATTCCAAAAATCTATTAGTGTTGAGATGTACGATGCACTTTATGATAGTAACATAGAGTTACGAGACAACATTAGTTAAATTTGAAGGTGTAACGATCCAAAATTTCAAATTGTAATATTAAATATTTATTGAATAATATAAATATTTATTTGACATGTCTATTGTTGAATTAATGAAATAAATATTTTTTATGTGATGGTTGTTGAATGTAAATTTATTAGAGAATTTTTCTAAATTAAATTAATATATAATTTAGAGAATTGTAATATGGCATGAAGTGTTATATTGTTAATTAATAATTTAAGATGATATATTAAATTATTAAATAAAGTTATAATGAAAATTATAATTTTGTGATATTTGCTAAAATGCTATATTTAATTAAAATATAGTATGTGATTAATTTAATGGGTTAATGTTGGATATGGAAATCCAAATAAATAATATGTGATTATAAATTATAAACTAAAGTGTTTATTAAAATAAATTAAAAAGGGTTTAATTTAGTTTTTATCAGACAAGGCTTAATATATTAATTCTTTGAATTTATAGGGTTTTTCCAAACAAAGCCTTATGGCTTTTGAATTTCTAAATTTTGAATTTAAATAAAATAAATAATATAAATAAAATAATAAATATAATATATTTATAATATATACGTTACATGTTGTAACTTATGAGGCTTATTATGGCCATATCAGTTTTGTATCTTTGTTATTACGTATACTGGCTATTAGTTGATGTATACATTCTAGTTGCGCTAAGTTTGAGAGTTCAGAGAGAATTGAGAGAGAAGAAGCTGTAAGAGAATTGGGAGAATCTTAAGATTTTTTGCACTAAATTCAGTGAGTTTAGCAAGAATTATCCTAGCAATTTGAAGGTATGTTCACAACATATATATATATATATGGGTTTTACGGCAAAAATTGCATGTTTTGTAAATTTCATCTCTTCGAATTATTGCTAGATAATTGAATAATTGTGGTTACATGCTTATGATATTATGAGCTATATGTTTAAAACAAGAAGTTTGTATGCTAATTTCATTTTAACAAAGGAAATTTTGACGAGAAATGTATTTTTCATATGGTTCATGAAAAGTATCAATTTTAGTGGTCAATTAGTATGTGAAATTGTAAATTGAAGCTTGATTATGTTAGTTCATTAAGAAAACGAGCATAAGCGTAATTTTAATGGAGTGATTTGGCAAAAGTATTGAATTCACGGTGATGATTTTTGGGATGAATATCAAAAATTGAGTTTTATATGAAAACATGGATTTTGAGAAATTAACCTAGCTTAAATTGTTGTTAAATTGTTTTAATTGGTGGAATATGTTCACAAATATGTTTGTGATAGTTCTATACCATTTTATATGTTATTATTACTATTTGGTGGGTGAAATTAAATGTTAGTTGGCTTAAGAAAAGCTACCAGTAGCCATGTTCTACTAAAACCGGAGTTCATGCAATAGCATGCCTTGTGCATGCTCTCTTGGCTCGGCGCTCTGCAATCCATAGATAAAATGGCGCAGTCACGCCAATTCTATCACAGAGATAGTGAAGTCTCGCTAATTAAGCGAGACTTTGGGCGCTCAATTTAACTTAGCTTAATGTTAGGTTAATGTGAGAACCGTAAGTGTAACAACAAGGTTAAACAAAGTCATGTTATATGGATTATGAATTCAAAGTTGTAAAAGTTATTAGTAAAATTCTGACGCATTATGTGATAACTTAATTCATACAATGAATGTTAGATAAGTATTGTGATGTTAACACTTGGGAATTAAAATATATATATGGTAGCATAAAACTTGTGCTAAAATAATAAGTTTAGCTAATAATGCGCTTTTATATTGAAAAGTGAATTTTAGTATGTCTAATAGATGTTGTGGTTTTAATACTGTGTATAGGTGAACGTGAGTTGTAATATTATAGCTTACGCTCGAGGCAAGTTTTTCTAACTCTACACTTTCGTTCGAGCCTTGTAGGAGATCGAGAACATAGTGGCGGTAAACTCTTATCGAGTTCTAAGAAATGAATTCCTTAATTCATTAAAGATAATAAAAGACTTTATGTGCTTATGTGATAAACTTATGTGCTCGCGAGTATCGATTAGTAACTAAAACTTAAAAGCTGTGTTTGTCGGGATGTACGATGTGGGAGGAGCTAGTCGAAATGGGGGAGGAGGAACCCGACTACCTACAAAGGAGGAGTCCCAGACATTCATGTCGTCGGGGGAGCGATTAGTACAAAGAGAGCCATCTCCGTTGATCACTATTATTGGTCGAGGAGCATGAGCTCGAGTCCGATCCGGAGGAGGATCTGAGGAAGAAGAGGAAGAAGATGAATTCCACCAAATCTATTAGTGTTGAGATGTACGATGCACTTTATGATAGTAACATAGAGTTACGAGACAACATTAGGAAAATTTGAAGGTGTAACGATCCTAAAATTTCAAATTGTAATATTAAATATTTATTGAATAATATAAATATTTATTTGACATATCTATTGTTGAATTAATGAAATAAATATTTTTTATGTGATGGTTGTTGAATGTAAATTTATTAGAGAATTTTTCTAAATTAAATTAATATATAATTTAGAGAATTGTAATATGGCATGAAGTGTTATATTGTTAATTAATAATTTAAGATGATATATTAAATTATTAAATAAAGTTATAATGAAAATTATAATTTTGTGATATTTGCTAAAATGCTATATTTAATTAAAATATAGTATGTGATTAATTTAATGGGTTAATGTTGGATATGGAAATCCAAATAAATAATATGTGATTATAAATTATAAACTAAAGTGTTTATTAAAATAAATTAAAAAGGGTTTAATTTAGTTTTTATCGATCGAATGGCTTAATATATTAATTCTTTGAATTTATAGGGTTTTTTTCAAAAACAAAGCCTTATGGCTTTTGAATTTCTAAATTTTGAATTTAAATAAAATAAATAATATAAATAAAATAATAAATATAATATATTTATAATATATACGTTACATGTTGTAACTTATGAGGCTTATTATGGCCATATCAGTTTTGTATCTTTGTTATTACGTATACTGGCTATTAGTTGATGTATACATTCTAGTTGTGCTAAGTTTGAGAGTTCAGAGAGAATTGAGAGAGAAGAAGCTGTAAGAGAATTGGGAGAATCTTAAGATTTTTTGCACTAAATTCAGTGAGTTTAGCAAGAATTATCCTAGCAATTTGAAGGTATGTTCACAACATATATATATATATATATATATGGGTTTTGACAAAAAAATTGCATGTTTTGTAAATTTCATCTCTTGAATTATTGCTAGATAATTGAATAATTGTGGTTACATGCTTATGATGCTAGAGCTATGTTTAAAACAAGAAGTTTGTATGCTAATTTCATTTTAACGAAGGGAAATTTTGACGAGAAATGTATTTTTCATATGGTTCATGAAAAGTATCAATTTTAGTGGTCAATTAGTATGTGAAATTGTAAATTGAAGCTTGATTATGTTAGTTCATTAAGAAGCGAGCATAAGCGTAATTTTAATGGAGTGATTTGGCAAAGTATTGAATTCACAAAGATGATTTTTGGGATGAATATCAAAAATTGAGTTTTATATGAAAAACATGGATTTTGAGAAATTAACCTAGCTTAAATTGTTGTTAAATTGTTTTAATTGGTGGAATATGTTCACAAATATGTTTGTGATAGTTCTATACCATTTTATATGTTATTATTACTATTTGGTGGGTGAAATTAGTGTTTTAGTTGGCTTAAGAAAAAAGCCATAGTAGCCATGTTCTACTTAAAATCGAGTTCAGTAAATGGCCTTGCCATGCGATCTCTTGGCTCAAGGCTCTGCAATCCAATTATAAAAGCTGGTGCGGTCACGCCAAATGCCCTATCACAGATAGTGAAGTCTGCTAATTAAGCAGACTTTGGGCGTTCAATTTAACTTAGCTTAATGTTAGGTTAATGTGAGAACCGTGTAACAACAAGGTTAAACAAAGTCATGTTATATGGATTATGAATTCAAAGTTGTAAAAGTTATTAGTAAGTTACGAACGCATTATGTGATAACTTAATTCATACAATGAATGTTAGATAAGTATTGTGATGTTAACACTTGGGAATTCTGAAATATATATGGTAGCATAAAACTTGTGCTAAAATAATAAGTTTAGCTAGTAATGCGTTTTATATTGAAAAGTGAATTTTAGTATGTCTAATAGATGTTGTGGTTTTAATACTGTGTATAGGTGAACGTGAGTTGTAATATTATAGCTTACGCTCGAGGCAAGTTTTTCTAACTCTACACTTTCGTTCGAGCCTTGTAGGAGATCGAGAACATAGTGGCGGTAAACTCTTATCGAGTTCTAAGAAATGAATTCCTTAATTCATTAAAGATAATAAAAGACTTTATGTGCTTATGTGATAAACTTATGTGCTCGCGAGTATCGATTAGTAACTAAAACTTAAAACTGTGTTGTCAGGATGTCTGATGTGGGAGGAGCTAGTCGAGCTGGGGAGGAGGAACCCCGACTACCTACAAAGGAGGAGTCCCGAGACATTCATGTCGTCAGGGAGCAGTTGGTACAAAGAGAGCCATCTCCGTTGATCACTATTATTGGTCAGGAGCATGAGCCTGAGTCTGATCCAGAGGAGGATCCTGAGGAAGAAGAGGAAGAAGATGAATTCCCACCGAAATCTATTAGTGTTGAGATGTACGATGCACTTTATGATAGTAACATAGAGTTACGAGACACTGTTCAGAAGCTGAAGGTGTAACGATCCGAAATTTCAAATTGTAATATTAAATATTTATTGAATAATATAAATATTTATTTGACATGTCTATTGTTGAATTAATGAAATAAATATTTTTTTATGTGATGGTTGTTGAATGTAAATTTATTAGAGAATTTTTCTAAATTAAATTAATATATAATTTAGAGAATTGTAATATGGCATGAAGTGTTATATTGTTAATTAATAATTTAAGATGATATATTAAATTATTAAATAAAGTTATAATGAAAATTATAATTTTGTGATATTTGCTAAAATGCTATATTTAATTAAAATATAGTATGTGATTAATTTAATGGGTTAATGTTGGATATGGAAATCCAAATAAATAATATGTGATTATAAATTATAAACTAAAGTGTTTATTAAAATAAATTAAAAAGGGTTTAATTTAGTTTTTATCGAATAAAGGCTTAATATATTAATTCTTTGAATTTATAGGGTTTTTTCAAAACAAAGCCTTATGGCTTTTGAATTTCTAAATTTTGAATTTAAATAAAATAAATAATATAAATAAAATAATAAATATAATATATTTATAATATATACGTTACATGTTGTAACTTATGAGGCTTATTATTGGCCATATCGGTTTTGTATCTTTGTTATTACGATCTTTGGCTATTAGTTGATGTATACATTCTAGTTAAGCTAAGTTTGAGAGTTCGAGAGAGAATTGAGAGAGAAGAAGTCAAGAGAGAATTGGGAGAATCTTAAGATTTTTTGCACTAAATTCAAATGAGTTTAGCAAGAATTATCCTAGCAATTTGAAGGTATGTTCACAACATATATATATATATATATATATATATGGGTTTTACGGCAAAAATTGCATGTTTTGTAAATTTCATCTCTTCGAATTATTGCTAGATAATTGAATAATTGTGGTTACATGCTTATGATGCTAGAGTTATGTTTAAAACAAGAAGTTTGTATGCTAATTTCATTTTAACAGTGGAAATTTTGACAGTAAATGTATTTTTTCATATGGTTCATGAAAAGTATCAATTTTAGTGGTCAATTAGTATGTGAAATTGTAAATTGAAGCTTGATTATGTTAGTTCATTAAGAAACGAGCATAGCGTAATTTTAATGGAGTGATTTGGCAAAGTATTGAATTCACAAAGTGATGATTTTTGGGATGAATATCAAAAAATTGAGTTTTATATGAAAAACATGGATTTTGAGAAATTAACCTAGCTTAAATTGTTGTTAAATTGTTTTAATTGGTGGAATATGTTCACAAATATGTTTGTGATAGTTCTATACCATTTTTATATGTTATTATTACTATTTGGTGGGTGAAATTCGTGTTAGTTGGCTTAAGAAAATCTATAGTAGCCATGTTCTCTGGCTGGAGTTCAATAAATGGCCTTGCAGCCTGCTATCTCTTGGCTCGGGCGCTCTGCAATCCAAGATAAAATCATGGCGGCAGTCACGCCAATTACCTATCACGAGATAGTGAAGTCTCGCTAATTAAGCGGACTTTGGGCGTCAATTTAACTTAGCTTAATGTTAGGTTAATGTGAGAACCGTGTAACAACAAGGTTAAACAAAGTCATGTTATATGGATTATGAATTCAAAGTTGTAAAAGTTATTAGTAAGTTACGAACGCATTATGTGATAACTTAATTCATACAATGAATGTTAGATAAGTATTGTGATGTTAACACTTGGGAATTCTGAAATATATATGGTAGCATAAAACTTGTGCTAAAATAATAAGTTTAGCTAGTAATGCGTTTTATATTGAAAAGTGAATTTTAGTATGTCTAATAGATGTTGTGGTTTTAATACTGTGTATAGGTGAACGTGAGTTGTAATATTATAGCTTACGCTCGAGGCAAGTTTTTCTAACTCTACACTTTCGTTCGAGCCTTGTAGGAGATCGAGAACATAGTGTTGGTAAACTCTTATCGAGTTCTAAGAAATGAATTCCTTAATTCATTAAAGATAAAAAAAGACTTTATGTGCTTATGTGATAAACTTATGTGCTCGCGAGTATCGATTAGTAACTAAAACTTAAAACTGTGTTGTCAGGATGTCTGATGTGGGAGGAGCTAGTCGAGCTGGGGAGGAGGAACCCCGACTACCTACAAAGGAGGAGTCCCGAGACATTCATGTCGTCAGGGAGCAGTTGGTACAAAGAGAGCCATCTCCGTTGATCACTATTATTGGTCAGGAGCATGAGCCTGAGTCTGATCCAGAGGAGGATCCTGAGGAAGAAGAGGAAGAAGATGAATTCCCACCGAAATCTATTAGTGTTGAGATGTACGATGCACTTTATGATAGTAACATAGAGTTACGAGACACTGTTTAGAAGCTGAAGGTGTAACGATCCGAAATTTCAAATTGTAATATTAAATATTTATTGAATAATATAAATATTTATTTGACATGTCTATTGTTGAATTAATGAAATAAATATTTTTTTATGTGATGGTTGTTGAATGTAAATTTATTAGAGAATTTTTCTAAATTAAATTAATATATAATTTAGAGAATTGTAATATGGCATGAAGTGTTATATTGTTAATTAATAATTTAAGATGATATATTAAATTATTAAATAAAGTTATAATGAAAATTATAATTTTGTGATATTTGCTAAAATGCTATATTTAATTAAAATATAGTATGTGATTAATTTAATGGGTTAATGTTGGATATGGAAATCCAAATAAATAATATGTGATTATAAATTATAAACTAAAGTGTTTATTAAAATAAATTAAAAAGGGTTTAATTTAGTTTTTATCGAATGAGGCTTAATATATTAATTCTTTGAATTTATAGGGTTTTTCCAAACAAAGCCTTATGGCTTTTGAATTTCTAAATTTTGAATTTAAATAAAATAAATAATATAAATAAAATAATAAATATAATATATTTATAATATATAATGTTACATGTTGTAACTTATGAGGCTTATTATGGCCATATCGGTTTTGTATCTTTGTTATTACGTTATCTTGGCTATTAGTTGATGTATACATTCTAGTTAAGCGCTAAGTTTGAGAGTTCGAGAGAATTGAGAGAGAAGAAGTCATGTAAGAGAATTGGGAGAATCTTAAGATTTTTTGCACTAAATTCAGTGAGTTTAGCAAGAATTATCCTAGCAATTTGAAGGTATGTTCACAACATATATATATATATATATATATATATGGTTTTACTACAAAAAATTGCATGTTTTGTAAATTTCATCTCTTGAATTATTGCTAGATAATTGAATAATTGTGGTTACATGCTTATGATGCTAGAGTTATGTTTAAAACAAGAAGTTTGTATGCTAATTTCATTTTAACGAAGGAAATTTTGACAAGAAATGTATTTTTTCATATGGTTCATGAAAAGTATCAATTTTAGTGGTCAATTAGTATGTGAAATTGTAAATTGAAGCTTGATTATGTTAGTTCATTAAGAAACGAGCATAGCGTAATTTTAATGGAGTGATTTGGCAAAGTATTGAATTCACAGTGATGATTTTTGGGATGAATATCAAAAATTGAGTTTTATATGAAAAAACATGGATTTTGAGAAATTAACCTAGCTTAAATTGTTGTTAAATTGTTTTAATTGGTGGAATATGTTCACAAATATGTTTGTGATAGTTCTATACCATTTTTATATGTTATTATTACTATTTGGTGGGTGAAATTCGTGTTAGTTGGCTTAAGAAAACTGCCGTAGCCATGTTCTACTTAAAGTGCGAGTCTGGCCTTGAAGTACAGCCATCTCTTGGCTCAAGCGCTGCAATCCAAAGATAAAATCAAGCGCAGTCACGCCAAAGATATTCCTATCACAGAGATAGTGAAGTCTGCTAATTAAGCAGACTTTGGGCGTTCAATTTAACTTAGCTTAATGTTAGGTTAATGTGAGAACCGTGTAACAACAAGGTTAAACAAAGTCATGTTATATGGATTATGAATTCAAAGTTGTAAAAGTTATTAGTAAGTTACGAACGCATTATGTGATAACTTAATTCATACAATGAATGTTAGATAAGTATTGTGATGTTAACACTTGGGAATTACGAATATATATGGTAGCATAAAACTTGTGCTAAAATAATAAGTTTAGCTAATAATCGTTTTATATTGAAAAGTGAATTTTAGTATGTCTAATAGATGTTGTGGTTTTAATATGTATATAGGTGAACGTGAGTTGTAATATTATAGCTTACGCCGAGGCAAGTTTTTCTAACTCTACACTTTCGCTCGAGCCTTGTAGGAGATCGAGAACATAGTGGCGGTAAACTCTTATCGAGTTCTAAGAAATGAATTCCTTAATTCATTAAAGATAATAAAAGACTTTATGTGCTTATGTGATAAACTTATGTGCTCGCGAGTATCGATTAGTAACTAAAACTTAAAACTGTGTTGTCAGGATGTCTGATGTGGGAGGAGCTAGTCGAGCTGGGGAGGAGGAACCCCGACTACCTACAGAGGAGGAGTCCCTAGACATTCATGTCGTCAGGGAGCAGTTGGTACAAAGAGAGCCATCTCCGTTGATCACTATTATTGGTCAGGAGCATGAGCCTGAGTCTGATCCAGAGGAGGATCCTGAGGAAGAAGATGAATTCCCACCGAAATCTATTAGTGTTGAGATGTACGATGCACTTTATGATAGTAACATAGAGTTACGAGACACTGTTCAGAAGCTGAAGGTGTAACGATCCGAAATTTCAAATTGTAATATTAAATATTTATTGAATAATATAAATATTTATTTGACATGTCTATTGTTGAATTGATGAAATAAATATTTTTTTATGTGATGGTTGTTGAATGTAAATTTATTAGAGAATTTTTCTAAATTAAATTAATATATAATTTAGAGAATTGTAATATGGCATGAAGTGTTATATTGTTAATTAATAATTTAAAATGGTATATTAAATTATTAAATAAAGTTATAATGAAAATTATAATTTTGTGATATTTGCTAAAATGCTATATTTAATTAAAATATAGTATGTGATTAATTTAATGGGTTAATGTTGGATATGAAAATCCAAATAAATAATATGTGATTATAAATTATAAACTAAAGTGTTTATTAAAATAAATTAAAAAGGGTTTAATTTAGTTTTTATCGAATAAGGCTTAATATATTAATTCTTTGAATTTATAGGGTTTTCAAAACAAAGCCTTATGGCTTTTGAATTTCTAAATTTTGAATTTAAATAAAATAAATAATATAAATAAAATAATAAATATAATATATTTATAATATATAATGCTACATGTTGTAACTTATGAGGCTTATTATGGCCATATCGGTTTTGTATCTTTGTTATTACGTATAATTGCTATTAGTTGATGTATACATTCTAGTTCAAGCTAAGTTTGAGAGTTCGGAGAGAATTGAGAGAGAAGAAGTCATAAGAGAATTGGGAGAATCTTAAGATTTTTTGCACTAAATTCAGTGAGTTTAGCAAGAATTATCCTAGCAAATTGAAGGTATGTTCACAACATATATATATATATATATATATATGGGTTTTACGGCAAAAATTGCATGTTTTGTAAATTTCATCTCTTCAATTATTGCTAGATAATTGAATAATTGTGGTTACATGCTTATGATGCTAGAGTTATGTTTAAAACAAGAAGTTTGTATGCTAATTTCATTTTAACAAAGGGAAATTTTGACAAGAAATGTATTTTTCATATGGTTCATGAAAAGTATCAATTTTAGTGGTCAATTAGTATGTGAAATTGTAAATTGAAGCTTGATTATGTTAGTTCATTAAGAAACGAGCATAAAGGTAATTTTAATGGAGTGATTAGGCAAAGTATTGAATTCACAAAGATGACTTTTGGGATGAATATCAAAAATTGAGTTTTATATGAAAAACATGGATTTTGAGAAATTAACCTAGCTTAAATTGTTGTTAAATTGTTTTAATTGGTGGAATATGTTCACAAATATGTTTGTGATAGTTCTATACCATTTTTATATGTTATTATTACTATTTGGTGGGTGAAATTCGTGTTAGTTGGCTTAAGAAAATCTGTAGAGCCATGTTCTCTACGTAAAATCGGAGTTCAAGGCGTGGCAATTGCCAGCCTCTTGGCTCGGGCGCTCTGCAATCCAGTATAAAACTGGCGCGGTCACGCCAGTACCCTATCACAGATAGTTAAGTCTGCTAATTAAGCAGACTTTGGGCGTTCAATTTAACTTAGCTTAATGTTAGGTTAATGTGAGAACCGTGTAACAACAAGGTTAAACAAAGTCATGTTATATGGATTATGAATTCAAAGTTGTAAAAGTGATTAGTAAGTTACGAACGCATTATGTGATAACTTAATTCATACAATGAATGTTAGATAAGTATTGTGATGTTAACACTTGGGAATTCTGAAATATATATGGTAGCATAAAACTTGTGCTAAAATAATAAGTTTAGCTAGTAATGCGTTTTATATTGAAAAGTGAATTTTAGTATGTCTAATAGATGTTGTGGTTTTAATACTGTGTATAGGTGAACGTGAGTTGTAATATTATAGCTTACGCTCAAGGCAAGTTTTTCTAACTCTACACTTTCGTTCGAGCCTTGTAGGAGATCGAGAACATAGTGGCGGTAAACTCTTATCGAGTTCTAAGAAATGAATTCCTTAATTCATTAAAGATAATAAAAGACTTTATGTGCTTATGTGATAAACTTTTGTGCTCGCGAGTATCGATTAGTAACTAAAACTTAAAACTGTGTTGTCAAGATGTCTGATGTGGGAGGAGCTAGTCGAGCTGGGGAGGAGGAACCCCGACTACCTACAGAGGAGGAGTCCCTAGACATTCATGTCGTCAGGGAGCAGTTGGTACAAAGAGAGCCATCTCCGTTGATCACTATTATTGGTCAGGAGCATGAGCTTGAGTCTGATCCAGAGGAGGATCCTGAGGAAGAAGAGGAAGAAGATGAATTCCCACCGAAATCTATTAGTGTTGAGATGTACGATGCACTTTATGATAGTAACATAGAGTTACGAGACAACGCTCGTAAAGTCAAGGTGTAACGATCCAAAATTTCAAATTGTAATATTAAATATTTATTGAATAATATAAATATTTATTTGACATGTCTATTGTTGAATTAATGAAATAAATATTTTTTATGTGATGGTTGTTGAATGTAAATTTATTAGAGAATTTTTCTAAATTAAATTAATATATAATTTAGAGAATTGTAATATGGCATGAAGTGTTATATTGTTAATTAATAATTTAAAATGGTATATTAAATTATTAAATAAAGTTATAATGAAAATTATAATTTTGTGATATTTGCTAAAATGCTATATTTAATTAAAATATAGTATGTGATTAATTTAATGGGTTAATGTTGGATATGGAAATCCAAATAAATAATATGTGATTATAAATTATAAACTAAAGTGTTTATTAAAATAAATTAAAAAGGGTTTAATTTAGTTTTTTATCGAATAAGGCTTAATATATTAATTCTTTGAATTTATAGGGTTTTTCCAAACAAAGCCTTATGGCTTTTGAATTTCTAAATTTTGAATTTAAATAAAATAAATAATATAAATAAAATAATAAATATAATATATTTATAATATATAATGTTACATGTTGTAACTTATGAGGCTTATTATGGCCATATCGGTTTTGTATCTTTGTTATTACGTTATCTTGCTATTAGTTGATGTATACATTCTAGTTAAGGCTAAGTTTGAGAGTTCGGAGAGAATTGAGAGAGAAGAAGTCATAAGAGAATTGGGAGAATCTTAAGATTTTTTGAACTAAATTCAGTGAGTTTAGCAAGAATTATCCTAGCAAATTGAAGGTATGTTCACAACATATATATATATATATGGGTTTTACGGCAAAAATTGCATGTTTTGTAAATTTCATCTCTTCGAATTATTGCTAGATAATTGAATAATTGTGGTAACATGCTTATGATGCTAGAGTTATGTTTAAAACAAGAAGTTTGTATGCTAATTTCATTTTAACAGTGGAAATTTTGACAGTAAATGTATTTTTTCATATGGTTCATGAAAAGTATCAATTTTAGTGGTCAATTAGTATGTGAAATTGTAAATTGAAGCTTGATTATGTTAGTTCATTAAGAAACGAGCATAGCGTAATTTTAATGGAGTGATTTGGCAAAGTATTGAATTCACAGTGATGACTTTTGGGATGAATATCAAAAAATTGAGTTTTATATGAAAAACATGGATTTTGAGAAATTAATCTAGCTTAAATTGTTGTTAAATTGTTTTAATTGGTGGAATATGTTCACAAATATGTTTGTGATAGTTCTATACCATTTTTATATGTTATTATTACTATTTGGTGGGTGAAATTGTGTTAGTTGGGCTTAAGAAAATCTACCAGTAGCTATGTTCTACTTAAAAATGAGTTCGTAAGTAGCCTTGCCAAGCCTCTCTTGGCTCAAGCGCTCTGCAATCCAAAGATAAAATCAAAAGTGCACGCCAAAGCATTCTATCACGAGATAGTTAAGTCTCGCTAATTAAGCGCACTTTGGGCGTCAATTTAACTTAGCTTAGTGTTAGGTTAATGTGAGAACTGTAACAACAAGGTTAAACAAAGTCATGTTATATGGATTATGAATTCAAAGTTGTAAAAGTGATTAGTAAGTTACTGAACGCATTATGTGATAACTTAATTCATACAATGAATGTTAGATAAGTATTGTGATGTTAACACTTGGGAATTACGAATATATATGGTAGCATAAAACTTGTGCTAAAATAATAAGTTTAGCTAGTAATGCGCTTTTATATTGAAAAGTGAATTTTAGTATGTCTAATAGATGTTGTGGTTTTAATCATCGTATATAGTGAACGTGAGATGTAATATTATAGCTTACGCTCAAGGCAAGTTTTTCTAACTCTACACTTTCGTTCGAGCCTTGTAGGAGATCGAGAACATAGTGGCGGTAAACTCTTATCGAGTTCTAAGAAATGAATTCCTTAATTCATTAAAGATAATAAAAGACTTTATGTGCTTATGTGATAAACTTTTGTGCTCGCGAGTATCGATTAGTAACTAAAACTTAAAACTGTGTTGTCAAGATGTCTGATGTGGGAGGAGCTAGTCGAGCTGGGGAGGAGGAACCCCGACTACCTACAGAGGAGGAGTCCCTAGACATTCATGTCATCAGGGAGCAGTTGGTACAAAGAGAGCCATCTCCGTTGATCACTATTATTGGTCAGGAGCATGAGCTTGAGTCTGATCCAGAGGAGGATCCTGAGGAAGAAGAGGAAGAAGATGAATTCCCAAGAAATCTATTAGTGTTGAGATGTGTATGCACTTTATGATAGTAACATAGAGTTACGAGACAACGCTCGAAAGTCAAGGTGTAACAATCAAAATTTCAAATTGTAATATTAAATATTTATTGAATAATATAAATATTTATTTGAAATGTCTATTGTTGAATTGATGAAATAAATATTTTTTATGTGATGGTTGTTGAATGTAAATTTATTAGAGAATTTTTCTAAATTAAATTAATATATAATTTAGAGAATTGTAATATGGCATGAAGTGTTATATTGTTAATTAATAATTTAAAATGGTATATTAAATTATTAAATAAAGTTATAATGAAAATTATAATTTTGTGATATTTGCTAAAATGCTATATTTAATTAAAATATAGTATGTGATTAATTTAATGGGTTAATGTTGGATATGGAAATCCAAATAAATAATATGTGATTATAAATTATAAACTAAAGTGTTTATTAAAATAAATTAAAAAGGGTTTAATTTAGTTTTTATCAGACATGGCTTAATATATTAATTCTTTGAATTTATAGGGTTTTTCCAAACAAAGCCTTATGGCTTTTGAATTTCTAAATTTTGAATTTAAATAAAATAAATAATATAAATAAAATAATAAATATAATATATTTATAATATATAATGCTACATGTTGTAACTTATGAGGCTTATTATGGCCATATCGGTTTTGTATCTTTGTTATTACATTATAACGGCTATTAGTTGATGTATACATTCTAGTTGCGCTTAAGTTTGAGAGTTCGTAGAGAATTGAGAGAGAAGAAGTCGTAAGAGAATTGGGAGAATCTTAAGATTTTTGCACTAAATTCAAATGAGTTTAGCAAGAATTATCCTAGCAAATTGAAGGTATGTTCACAACATATATATATATATATATATATATATATATATGGGTTTTACGGCAAAAATTGCATGTTTTGTAAATTTCATCTCTTCGAATTATTGCTAGATAATTGAATAATTGTGGTTACATGCTTATGATGCTAGAGTTATGTTTAAAACAAGAAGTTTGTATGCTAATTTCATTTTAACAGTGGAAATTTTGACAGTAAATGTATTTTTTCATATGGTTCATGAAAAGTATCAATTTTAGTGGTCAATTAGTATGTGAAATTGTAAATTGAAGCTTAATTATGTTAGTTGTGACGCCCCCAAATCCGGGTTACCTGACTCCCGAGTTTGGTGTTCACGATCCACAATATAAATAACATTTAACTACCCATAATATATATAGATAGTATCTTACATAAGTTTTTATCAGAGTTTACTAATAATACATCACCCAGGTTCACTAACCTTAACATTACAAACATACCCTTTAGATATACAAAAAAGGGTTTACAAATACAACATAATAAATATGTTAATCATAACTAGTTTATTACAACGCCTTTGCCTTTATTCTTCGCAGCACCTCCTGCCACTTCGTCCCTAGCTGAAATGTTTTATTTAGCAAGGGTGAGCAACAAATTTGCCCCGCAAGTTAATACATACAATAAATGTATAAGTATTCAAATCACCAGACTATCTATTTTGATAGAATGAAACCAAAGTTCGGGGAACTTTGAAATAGCTGAACAAATCGTTATTCAATAACAAGTTTTCTCGTATTTTATACTGCACAATAATGTAATGATGAAAGGGTACAACGCTTTCAAGGTTCTACGATATATTCAATTGAATAATCAAGAATTAATTCTACTTAATTTGCAAAGTGGATTGTTTTCCGGATTTATCTTTGAAAGCGATCCATCGGATCTTGAACTTCTCTTCTCGAAAAACTATCAAAGTTATACTTTGATATACCCAGTGTATCGAGATAACCGTAAAGATTAAATCATACCTCTCTAAGTATAACAAGTGATCAAACTTATTATACCCTATATTATGCATAATACTTAAGTCGCGGCAAGAATGATCGAATATACGATTTAATGATATTCCCTTTTATAAAAGGTTGTTCTTCTCGATCTCGTAATCAAGATTTTGATTTAACAACGAAATCTTGTGATTTCAAATTCTATTTACTTCTCGATCTTAGCAAATAATTGGCATCGATCTCTCAATAATAATTGAATTCTCTTCTCGAACTTATCAAGTTCTAACTAATATTCGCTTCAGCCGAATAATTAGCTAAGACATTTCTCAAAGATAATTTGACAATAAACAAGAATTATCTCAGACCATCAATTCTAACTTCTACATATATGAATATCCAACAACAAAGAATTCAACGAATATATATATATTCTAATTCAATAATTTAATTTCAACAATAAATCCTCGGACGTGGCATAATTAGCAATAATTATCCACCAATAGTAATTTGAATGAAATAACTCAAGGTTGAGTTAGGAACTTGCCTCTTCCAATGATTACATTCTACACAAAATACTTATTCGCTTTCAAAGACCTATAATCAATAATATCGGTCTTACAATTAGCACAATTATTCATAACACGTAATAATCGTAGTTCACAACAAACTTCTCCTAGGCACATTACCACATAGTCACATCGGTGTTTATAACCTATATAAACACATAACAAATCTAACTATATTAGTCCTGTTGGACTTCTATCATTCTCTGTTTCGATCACCCTATCCCACAATTAACACATTGATTGTCCATTAAACTTGGTCTCTAAGCTTCAATATTAATTTAGATAACTCAATTATCAATTATAATATTTTTCTAAGCTTTTAATATTTATGAAGCAATTATTATAATTTATAATAATTTTTAAACATCTAATCATTTTAAAATGATTTAATTCTCAATTAATCTTATCATTATTAATATCTAAAAATATTTAAATATCAATAACATACTTGTCAAAATATTAAAGTTATTATCAATAACTTAAAATATTTTTAAATCAACAATATTCCACTTAAATGATTTTTAAAGTAATTAAAATCATTTTTAAATCACCACCATTAATATATAAATATTAATGAAATTATTATCTAAATATTAAAAGTCATAATTTATAACTTAAAATATTTTAAAACTATTTTTCTCATTGTTAAATGATTTTAAATCAATAAAATCATTTTTAATTCATTTATTTAATATCATAATTAAATAAATCAAATATCATTAATATTAATTTATTAATGAAAATTCTCCAAAATATTGAAAATTATATTTTATAATTTAAAATATTTTCTAACACTTTATTCTCAATTAAAATGATTTTTAAATCATTTAAATTATTTTATCTTATTTATTTAATTAATAATCAAATAAATCTAATATCATTAATATTAAATTATTAATGAAAATTCACCAAAAATATTAAAAGTTACATTTTATAACTCAAAATATTTTTAAATACATTTTTCTTATTTAAAATGATTTTTCATAATATTAAATCACTTTTCTCTAATTTATTTAATACACTAATTAAATAAATTAAATACCTTTAATATTTAAATAATTATAAATATTAAAGAAAAATATTCCAATTGGTCGAAATTATTTTTCATAATTTAAAATAATTTTTAAAATCATTTTTGGTAATTTTTAGAATTTATTTCTAATTTTATTAATTTCCTAATATTCGGAAAATAAAATTAATTATTCCGTCATTAAATCCTTTTAACGACACAAAGCGTCATTTGTTGGTGTTCTTGGCTCAAGAACACTAATGATACGGCAGATTCACTTCAATCGTTTGTCCATTTGCCATTCTCGATCCAAACAGTTTACGAAATCTTTAAGCACGATCTTGTAGGGTTTATGTAACACTACAAGAATCAACAACAATCAAGGTGATATCACTCAACACCATCAAGATTCAAGCCCTAAAATCACCGACAACGTGACTTGGGAATTTTCTGGGCATGAGCAGTTCGAGTTGCCATATTCAAGCTCAATTTAAGCTATGTTCTGGTCTTAGTTTAAGTCGTTTGATGGCTCAAAGTTATATTACTAGTGTCAAGGTACATTACTAAAATATAAACTCAGGTTATCATCAACATAATCAACCTACAAGACACGGTCAAAGTATGTCAGACAGCTCGTTGCCCAGAATTCTGGGTTTTACCCAGATTTTCAAAATCTGCTTGAGACGCCTACTTTGACCAAATTTTCTGAGCAATCCAAAGAAGTTATAAGCCTTCTATGAACCCAGATCTATATCCCACACTACTAGATACAATATCTACCAATTAACAACAACAAAAGCTACACCGACTGACAGATCTAAGAACACAAAGTTGTCATCGACGTGTTTTCAAGTTCTGGGCTTGCCCGATTTTGCTTTCAGTCAATCCGGTCAACGGTTTTGACCAGATTAATAACTACTAATATAGCCATTCAATTTCTAATCTACCACTTGGATATGAAAGACAACATAGCGAAAGCATCGATTAAAACTTTAAAACAACTAAAACAACAAACACACAAGGATTTAAAGCGATCGACATTCCTTGTCGGATACGAATTTTTTCTCAAGAACAGCTTTTGAAAAAAAATTATTTGAAGGCACTTTAATGCTATGGATTCATGATAGATCATCATAGATCTTCATATAACATCCAATAGCAATTTTCTAAACACAAAAACACAAAAATGTTTCAAGCATACAAGATCAAAAATTAAAACTTGGTTATACCTTTTTAGCTTCGATTCTTGATCTTAATCCTCAAATCATATTGGTTGATCTATGGACTAAATTTAGGACCGATATACTTCTAATTTTCGGAGGTCTTGTATGGGAAAGAGTTGGTGAGAGCTAAGTTTACAAAATGTCTAAGTTATGGACTTTTTCTCTCTAAAACTTATATATAATGCTTGATGTTGCTTTAATTTGATCCTCGGGCGATTTTTTTGTTGATTTACGAGATTTTATGTTGCAAAGTCAAGAGAGTTGGTGACCTAATAAAGTTGTTGGACAATTTTGCAAGTTAACTTTAAAAAATCCCATAAAGGGCATTTTGGTCATTTCCTTAAATTTCTAGATTTTTGCATTAGATGAAACCCTTAGGTTTAGGGTTTGAACAATCTAGGGTTTAGGTTTTGTACCCTTTAGGTTTTAAAATTTCTAGCTCCCACAATTTTCAAATTTAGGGTTTAGGAATTAGAAAATAAAATTCCAAAAATGCAAAGGTTTTCTAAATAGAAAATTAATATACAAAAATATAATTAGAGCTTTCTAATCATATTGAAGTTTAACAAACACTTTAGGCATGCTAATAAAAAATTAGGGTTGCCTAATTAGGGTTTACTAATTCCTGCTTTTGAAATTAGGGTTCCTTAACGTCTAATTAGGGTTTTTAATCGTACATTTTATTTTCTAAATTTAAGATTAGGGTTTTAAATCCCTTATTAAGGTTTATTAATATTAAACCTTATCCGATCAATTATCGATCAACATTTCTATACATCCAAACACATAATCAACAATACAATTATTTTAATTGTATTTTCTCTAGAATCCTATCCAGAAAATTAGGGTTAGGGTTTCTAAAGTCATTAAGCTCAACTTTACTCTATTTTCTCAAATTCGATACACAAATTGACTAATTCTCGAGACTTGTCTCACTAATTCTCAATACACTATTAACAGTTAATATTAAATAAAATAAAATAAAAAAAAATTATTCGTAAAATTTTGATTATTCGAAATCCCGGGTTATCACATTAGTTCATTAAGAAACGAGCATAGCGTAATTTTAATGGAGTGATTTGGCAAAGTATTGAATTCACAGTGATGATTTTTGGGATGAATATCAAAAAATTGAGTTTTATATGAAAAACATGGATTTTGAGAAATTAACCTAGCTTAAATTGTTGTTAAATTGTTTTAATTGGTGGAATATGTTCACAAATATGTTTGTGATAGTTCTATACCATTTTTATATGTTATTATTACTATTTGGTGGGTGAAATTAGTTAGTTAGTTGGCTTAAGAAAAGCGTCAGTAGCCATGTTCTATTTAAAAATCGGAGTCTGCAAATAGCAGATACCAAGCAAATCTCTTGGCTCTCAGCGCTCTGCAATCCAAAGATAAAATCTGGCGGCAGTCACGCCAAAGTATCCTATCACGTATAGTTAAGTCTGCTAATTAATGCATTTTTTGGGCGCTCAATTTAACTTAGCTTAATGTTAGGTTAATGTGAGAACCGTGTAACAACAAGGTTAAACAAAGTCATGTTATATGGATTATGAATTCAAAGTTGTAAAAGTGATTAGTAAGTTACGAACGCATTATGTGATAACTTAATTCATACAATGAATGTTAGATAAGTATTGTGATGTTAACACTTGGGAATTCTGAAATATATATGGTAGCATAAAACTTGTGCTAAAATAATAAGTTTAGCTAGTAATGCGTTTTATATTGAAAAGTGAATTTTAGTATGTCTAATAGATGTTGTGGTTTTAATACTG
This sequence comes from Panax ginseng, assembly GCA_020205605.1. Lineage (NCBI taxonomy): Eukaryota > Viridiplantae > Streptophyta > Magnoliopsida > Apiales > Araliaceae > Panax > Panax ginseng. The sequence continues at coordinate 125,782,693 of CM035134.1, forward strand.
TGTATAGGTGAACGTGAGTTGTAATATTATAGCTTACGCTCAAGGCAAGTTTTTCTAACTCTACACTTTCGTTTAGCTAGTGCTATTGTTATATTGTGTAACTTTATTCTTTTGATTGAGAAAGTTTCTTACTTTAAACTTTCATTAAGTGAACTTTTGTATTCCTAGTCATTATTTGAGCAAGCTAACTATGACTTAACTTTATTCGAACAAGTTTTGAAGTCCAATATTTATTGATGCATTCTAACTTGTTTATTGTTAGACAAGTTTCTTTATTGTCATTCGGATATCATGAATGCAGTTTTTCTTGAATGCTAGTTTCTAATGTTGAACTATCTTATCTCATTTACTTAACACAATCTATTCTCATAATGAGCAAGCTTTATTTTCAGCTTGCTATTACTTAATGTATATTCAATAATTCATTGTCTTGGCTTAATTTTATTCAAGCAAGGTTTATTGTCATTCAATACTTATGCTTTGTAGTTGTTTCTAAGCATGAGTTCAAGATATAGTTAGTTCACCTACACTTATTCATCGTTTCATATTATGTTATTATTGATCAACTGTTGTGTTATTAAACACTATTGATTCGACTAGTCCTCTAGTTGATGTTCGTTAAACTTCAAATTACCCTTGAAAGCTTATCCAAACCAAATTTTCTTTGGTGCAGACTTGTACTCTAAATACTGAGATGAACAACCCTACTATTATTAGGGGATAATTTATGCTTAGCGTTGAAATGTTTGTGCACAATACATTGTACGAAGGGCTGATCCCCCTAAGTACGAGGAGTCCTTATAGTCTTATGACTGTTAAAGTTGGAGTTGAAAGATTACTTGCAACTGTGGACATAGTTCATGGTCTTATGACCCTCAGTTAGATATATTCCATTTTTTGGATTCCAATTTTTTATTATCATCGTTAGAGTACTATTCAGTTTTGATGAGCCTATTGTTGGCAGTTATTATTATCATTCTTCGGTTGATACATTGTCATATCCAGTGAGCAATTGTTTTGCTCACTCTTGCATATTTATATACTCATTGCAGCTAAAGTTGAGAAGGTAGATGAGCCTTCAACTAGCAAAGGAAAGGGAAAAATGTACAAGTGATGCAAACTTGTAATTTTATTTATTGTGATGATCATAGACTTTTATATAATGACGTGATGTAATAATTTTTATTTCCGTACTTATATGATGTTTAAAGGTTAGACAACCTGGGATGTTTTTTAATTTAATGATGTAACCCTATTTTAAGGGAGGATTATGGTTTAAATATTATTTCATTTGGGTAGATAGTATGAATGTATGGATAGTGAGCACCAAATCTTGTGGAAATGAAGTACCTAGATTTGGGGGTGTCACAGGTTGGTATCAAAGCCTTAGGTTATGAACCTTAGGTGGGGAAAAGCCTTCGAAAGTAATCTTTGAAAAGATAGTGATGATAAACTCTTATAGAGTTGTTAAGGAAGAAGTAATAAAATACTTATGTGCTTGTGTGATTACAACTTATGTGCTCGTGAGTGTCGAGTAGTAATGATTAGTAATTAAAACTTAAAATTTGATTGATAGGATGGCTAATATAGGAGGATCCAGTCAGACTAGAGAGGAGGAGCCTCGAGATATTCAGGTGATTTGGGAACAACTACTGCCATGGGAAACAGTTCTGTTGGTCACAATAGTTGAGCAGGAAAGAGTACCTGAAGATGAGGATGAGATAGAGATGGATGAGGAGGACCATGTTGAGCTGCCACAGTCGGGGGATGGGGAGGACGAGGAGGAGATTCCGCTTAACTCGATAGCTGCCCATATGTACGATGAGGTATATGACCGCAATGTGGAACTTCAAGATACTGTCGAGGAGTTGCAAGAGATAGTAGCTGAACAACAGACCTTGATGGCACAGAAAGACGACGAGATCCAGGATCGAGAGGAACGTCTGAATAACGTTGAAGAAAAGCTGGTTCACACTGAAGGAGAGAACGAGTGATGATATCAGAGATTGCAGAGTTGAAGAACAAGTTGAAAGAGGAATCTACCAAGAGGGCAAGAGCCAAAGACGCGCATGAGGAAGTTTATCAATGAGCCAGGATGGCAGAGAGGGACGCACAAGCAAAGAGGAGGAAGATGGAGGAGATGAATAATGTATTCAATACTGTAATCAATCGAGCTCAGGATCGGGTCATGTGTTATCCAATTCAATTTGAGACGCTGCCATCATATATTTTAGATTGCCGAACAATGATTCGAATCATGGAGGAAGAGTGTCGTAAGGCTACGCAGTATCTTAGTAGGACATTGTAGGAAATGTAATTGATATGTGATTAGAAAATAAATGAAATGTAAATCCCGAGTATGATACAACCAATGGGATAGATGTTGATGAAGTAATCCTATAACTTTTGTAGTTCAGGAAAAGTAATGTAAAATAGTAGTGATGCTATTGTTTTGATGTTTTTTTTTTAAAGATTATGAATAAAAGTTATTATTTAATTCAAAGTGTTATGTGATAAACTTTTATGAAGTGCAACTTAAGTATATAATACTTAAAAGGTTGAATATAATCTAATGGATGTATTTTAACAAAATGCCTCCAAGACGTCAACCACCATGACAGAAAACCACTGAGGAAAACAACAATAACAATGTGGAAGGTAACCCAGTTCAGCAGCTAGTGACTTTACTGACGGGTGCTTTGCAGAATCAACCTCAGAATCAAGGTACAATGTTTAAGGAGTTCTAGGCGGTTGGACCACTAGAATTATGTGGAACCATGAACCCGGTTGAGGCACAAACCTGGGTCATGGAGATGGAGAAAGTGTTTGATGTTGCGAGAGTAGGGAAGGATCAGAAGACTGTTTTTGCAACATTCATGTTGAAAGCAGAGGCGAGTTATTGGTGGCTGGCTAATAAAACCTGAGGAGGTCAAGGGGTAATGACTTGGGAAAGGTTCAAAGAAATGTTCTTTGAGACCTATTTTCCAGAAAGTTTAAAGAGTCAGCTAGAAGTGCAGTTTTTGGAACTGAAGCGGGGAACGATGTCGATGTCTGAGTATGCCGCAAGATTCAACGAGTTGGCTAGGTTTGCGCCATATAAAGTTATCACAGACAAACGCAAGGAGAAGAGGTTTGAACAGGGGCTGAAGCCCTGGTTGTACAGTAGAATCTCTTTGTTCCAACTAAAGACGTTTGTAGTGGTAATGGAGAAAGCAATTCTCGCTGAGAGTGGAGGCGAGGCTATAACAAAACACAACCAAGAGCAGAGAAAGAAGAAGAGTGAAGGTGAAGCTAAGAATGGTGGTAGTGGTAATGGCGGAAATGGCAACAACAATATGAAAAAGAAGTGGAATGCGAATGTAGGAGCTGGAAATCAGCAAGGAAACTAGCAAAAGAAGAAGTTCAAAGCATGTGCTACATGCGGGAAGTTTCACAAGGGTGTGTGCTTGATGGGGAAACGAGTATCCTTCAATTGTGGCCAGGAGGGTCACATCGCCCCAAATTGCACTCAACCTAAGAAGAACGTTTGCTTCACGTGCGGGTCCAAGGATCACTTTGCTCATGAATGCCCTAAGAAGAGATCTGGTGAGGTAAATGGAAGCAAGGGAAATGCTAGTGGAGGTCTTACCGGCTATTCTTTGGACCAACATCAATAAATAAGCCTGAAATGTAACCTTCATATACGACAAAGGCAGGACGTTGTGCAATCAAAAGATGTCGTGTCAGGTATTATCCCAATCAATGATATAAGTGCATATGTATTATTTGATTCGGGTGCTACATGCTTGTTTATATCTGATGAATTTGCTAAGAAGTTAGAAATACCTAGTGAAGAGCTGAATTTCCCTTTAAACATAGAAATTGCGAATAGGGAAGTGATTCATGTTAGGTTTGTATACAAGAACTGTAGGGTGAACATTAAGGGGAATGTTATGAAAGTAGATTTAATCCCGATAAAACTCGAAGAGTTCGATGTTATTTTGGGAATGGATCGGCTATTCAATTATGGAGCGATAATCGACTGCCAAAAGAAGTGTGTAAGCCTTATGACTCCGTCAAAGGTAGTTTTTTATGGTAGCAAATCGCCTAGACAAATGAAATGTCTGACGATAATGCAGGCCAAGAAGTTATTGAGCCAGGGCTGTGTATGAAATTGGAGGAAATACCAGTGGTTAGGGAGTTCGTGGACGTGTTTCCGGAGGATTTGCTAGGACTTCCTGCCTGACCAAGAAATCGAGTTCGTGATCGACTTAGCGCCAGGAACCGCTCCTATATCGAAGGCCCCGTACAGAATGGCTCCGGTGGAGATGAAAGAACTAATGATGCAACTGCAAGATGTTAGACAAGAAGTACATTCAGCCGAGTGTGTCACCGTGGGGAGCACCGATGTTGTTCGTGAAGAAGGATGGGTCAATGCGTCTTTGCATTGATTATAGGGAATTAAACAAAGTCACTATTAAGAACAAATATCCATTTCCAAGAATAGATGACTTGTTTGATCAATTGAAGGGTACTAGATATTTCTCGAAAATAGATTTGAGAAGTGGGTATCACCAATTGAAATTAAGGAAGGAGGATGTACCAAAGACAGCATTCCGAACTCGGTATGGACATTATGAATTTTTAGTGATGTCATTTGGTTTGACAAACGCCCCTGCAGCCTTTATGGATTTGATGAACAGGGTGTTTAAACCATTTTTAGAAAAATTTGTGGTGGTATTTATCGATGATATTCTGGTGTACTCTAAAACTCAAGAGGAACACGTGGAACACTTACGTCTGACGCTGGAGACGCTAAGAAAGGAAAAGTTGTACGCGAAATTCTCTAAATGTGAATTTTGGCTAGAACGTGTACAATTTCTTGTCAAGTAATCGATAAGGATGGGATTTCAGTGGATCCATCAAAAGTCGAAGCTGTGATAAATTAGGAACAACCAAGAACACCTTCGGAGGTGAGGTGTTTCTTGGGACTAGACGGTTATTATAGACGATTTATTCATGATTTTTCCAAGATTGCCACTCCGTTGACAAATTTGACGAGAAAATCTGTAAAATTTGTTTAGACGGAAAAATGTGAGGAAAGTTTTCAAGAACTGAAAAAGAAGTTAAGTGTGGCACCTGTGTTGTCGTTACTAGATAATACAGGAAACTTTGTGGTGTATAGTGATGCTTCACACAAAGGATTGGGTTATGTCCTTCTGCAGAACGGCAAAGTTATTGCGTATTCATCAAGGCAACTGAAAGACTACGAGAAAGGGTATCCGACTCATGATTTAGAGTTGGCGGCGGTTGTGTTTGCACTGAAGATATGGAGACACTATCTCTACGGAGAGAAATATGAGATCTACACAGACCATAAAAGTCTGAAGTATATTTTCACACAGAAAGACCTGAACATGCGGCAAAGAAGATGGATGGAATTGATAAAAGATTACGATTGTGAGATCTTTTATCATCCGGGCAAAGCTAATGTGGTTGTAGATGCCTTGAATAGGAAAGGAAGAGAAAAGTTGATGTTGTTAACAGATAAGGAGGAGCTTATTACAGCAATGGCAAGGTTAGAGCTGGAAATCAAATTTCCAGAAGAATCCGATGAAAAATTGTTCCAGATAGAAGCTAGTCCAACCTTGGTGGACAAAGTGAAGAATGCTCAACTACAGGATGAGGAATTCAAGAAAAATAAAGGAAAGTGTGGTCGAGGGTAAAGAAGCGAAGTACCAGGTCGATACTGCGAGAATGCTAAGATTCGAGGGACGAATTTGGGTTCCAACAGTTTAGGATATTAAAGAAGAAATCTTGACGAAAGTGCATAACTCAAGATATTCGATTCATCCGAGAAGTACAAAGATGTATCAAGATTTGCGGCATCATTTCTGGTGGCCGAACATGAAAAGAGATGTTGCAGAATGCCTTGCAAAGTGCTTGACATGTCAGAAAGTGAAGGTCGAGCATCAAAGACCAAGAGGATTAATTAAGCCATTAAAAATATCGGAATGGAAGTGGGAGCATATTACAATTGATTTTGTGATAGGTCTTCCAACAACTCAGAAAGGATACGATGCGATATGGGTGATAGTGGACAGATTGACAAAATTTGCACACTTTTTGCCAATAATGATTAGATTTAATCTTGATCAGTTGGCGAAGCTATATGTTAAAGAGATCATCTCAAGACATGGAGTTCCAGTGTCAATTGTATCAGACAGAGACCCGAGGTTTACATCAAATTTCTGGAAGAAACTTCAAGAATGCATGGGAACGCAACTGAAGATGAGTACAGCATATCATCCGCAAATCGATGGGCAAAGCGAACGAATAATCCAGACGCTGGAAGATATGCTTAGAGCATGCATAATGGATTTCAAAGGAAATTGGGATGATCATCTACCGTTGGTGGAATTTGCATACAACAATAGTTACCACGCAAGTATTGGTATGCCACCGTACGAGGTGTTATACGGAAGAAAGTGCAGAACTCCACTATGTTGGGATGAAGTTGGAGAACGTCAACTGTTAGGCCCAGAACTGGTATAACAGACCGCTGAAGTTGTCAAACTCATCAGAGCAAGATTAGTAGCTGCTCAAGTTCGACAGAAAAAGTATGTTGATCAACACAGGCAGAGTCGTGAGTTTGAAGCAGGAAATTTTGTGTTCCTGAAAGTTTCTCCTTGGAAGTGGAAAATTCATTTTGGCAAGAAAGGAAAGCTCAGCCCAAGGTCTATTGAACCTTTCGAGATTTTACGAAGAGTGGGAGAGGTGGCTTACGAAGTGGCTTACGAAGTAGCTTTATCTCCAGAATTAGAGCATGTGCACAATGTTTTTCATGTGTCGGTGTTGCGACTATATAAACCCGATTACAAACATGTAATTGAGTATGAACCGTTGCAGTTCAGTAAAGATTTATCTTATGAAGAAATTCCTATTAAGATAGTTGACAGGAAAGAACAAGTGCTCAGGAATAAAGTGATACCTCCTATGAAGGTGATATGGAGGAACCACAATGTCGAAGAGGCTACGTGGGAACTCGAAGCAGAAATGATGAAGAATTACCCTGAGTTATTTGTTTAGTCTTCGATTCTGGGGACAGAATCTTTGTAAGTAGGGGAGAATGTGACGATTTAATTGTTTGAATTGTGATTCTGGGGATAGAATCCTTGTAAGGAGGGAAAGATGTAACGATCCAAAATTTTAAATTGTAATATTAAATATTTATTGAATAAAATAAATATTTATTTGATGTGTTTATTGTTGAATTGATGAAATAAATATTTTTTTTATGTGATGGTTGTTGAATCTAAATTTATTAGAGAATTTTTCTAAATTAAATTAATATATAATTTAGAGAATTATAATATGGCATGAAGTGTTATATTGTTAATTAATAATTTAAAATGGTATATTAAATTATTAAATAAAAGTATAATGAAAATTATAATTTTGTGATATTTGCTAAAATGCTATATATAATTAAAATATAGTATGTGATTAATTTAATGGGTTAATGTTGGATGGAAATCCAAATAAATAATATGTGATTATAAATTATAAACTAAAATGTTTATTAAAATAAATTAAAATGGTTTAATTTAGTTTTTGCCAAACAAGGCTTAATATATTAATTCTTTAAATTTAAAGGGTTTTGCCAAACAAAGCCTTATGGCTTTTGAATTTAAATAAAATAAATAATATAAATAATATAAATAAAATAATAAATATAATATATTTATAATATACATCGTTATATGTTGTATGGCCAGTGAGGCTTATTATGGCCATATCGGGTTTTGTATCTTGTTATTACGATATCTTTGGTACATTAATGATGTATACATTCTAGTTAAGGCTAAGTTTGAGAGTTCGGAGAGAATTGAGAGAGAAGTCGTGAGAGAATTGGGAGAATCTTAAGAATTTTTGCAAAGAAATTCAAATGAGTTTAGCAAGAATTATCTTAGCAAATTGAAGGTATGTTCACAACCTTAGTATTATATATATATATATATATATATATATATATATATATAGGCTTTATGGCAAAAATTGCATGTTATTCGCTTTTATTAGGCTAGTAGTAAAATGTTTTTATATAAAACATAATACTTTTATAAAGTTATTCGTTTTATTAGACAATAATTAAAATATATTATATTTTATTGTAAACCAATCTGGACCGTCCGTTTAAAGTAAATCGACCTGGACCGTTCATGGATTGGTTACTATTCACTCCATTCTTCTATAAATAGAGGCTCATTCCTTCATTATTTCTTACGAATTCAATTGAAACTCTAGAGAGAAACCGTAGAGAAATTATTCTTCTATCCCGAGCGTATTTCTTTAGCGTTTAAGAAAGCTTTGGCGTAGTGCAAGTTTCTTCAAGTATATCCCCGCCTCTACCGCTTCTGAGTACTCTTCTTTATAAGGTAAGGATATTATTTTTTCATATTCATGAAGAGAACTTTTGTTATTCCATTCTTTATTATTCTGTTGGAATAACCTGTATACGCTATCTACCCTATACTTGTTGATTTCATTGTTATTCCATTCGTTATTATTACGCTGGAATATCCCATCTGCTTGTTTTTTCTGCCGGACTGGTTCCGCCTTTATTATTACTCCGCTGGAATATCCCATCACATGCGTTTTACGTCGGACCGGTTCTCATCTTTATTATTACATTGAATATCCTCATGCGTGTGTTTTACGCCGCACTGATTCCGTTATTTATTATTCTCGCTGGAATAACTTTGTCTATCAAGCAACCGCATGCATGGTGATTTCGTGTTATTCCATTCTTTATTATTATGTTGGAATATCCTCGCCGGTGCGTATACGCTTTGACTTGGTTCTCGTTATTTATTATTCGTTGAATAACATGTCTATGCTAATCACCGCATGCATGGTGATTTCTTTTGTTATTCCATTCTTTATTATACTCAGTTGGTTAAAGTTTTGACTTCTATACTCCATGAAATTGGTGGAATATCCTTGATATTTACGCTTCATCCAATATCTTTTCGTGGAAATATTCTTCTGAGCATTCTTAAATTTTACTCTACAAAGAAGTATCATGTTGACAATTTGGACGTTATTAGTTCCTGAATAAATTATTTCTTGAACTTGTTTTATTGAATTCTTATATCATTGTCATCATCCTCATATTTATATTTTGTTGAAAGTCATTTATGGCCTGTAGTGCATAGATGGACTTGGTATGATTATGGCTAGGGATTATTCGGTGTAATCATGACCATAATGTTACAAATGATGTGGTAAAAGTCCTCATTGGCCCGTAGTGCATTGATGGACAGTTGTTGGCATGATCATGACCATTGATGAATACACGAATATCATTGGCCCGTAGTACATGGATAATTTGTGGTTGTGATACTTATGAATATCCTTGGCAGTAGTGCGGGGATGAGGTGGATTATTTATTAAGCCGGAGTCTCAAATGATAAAAGTGATGAAAAACCTTTTAAATCATAAAAGATAGTAGATTTTATTCTCTACTTGACTCTTTTAATGGATTGCATGTTCCGCTGCAATTAAACTTGATGTCTATTGTATTTTATCAGTTTAACACTGTTGAAGACTAATGATAATTTATTCTGCATTATCTTAGTCATAATATTTCTAACTAGGCTAGTTGAGCTCACCCTTTCTTTCACTGTTCTCTTTAGGAAATTAGAACGTAGCCGAGACTAGTCGGAGAACGGAGTGACGGTCCAGATGATAGTATTAGTAGTCCTCACAATTCTGTTAAATAGTGTGACAATAAATGTAATGAGGACTTATTCTGAGAGTGAATATTGTCTAGAAGATAATATTTGTATTAAAACTCACAGCTTTCTTGTTGTATATTAAAGATTGTATTTGAATTCTGTACCATGTATTTGGTGACTCAGAATAGGTGATGTATACCTATTTTGGGGGTGTCACAGTTGGTATCAAAGCTTAGGGATATTATCCCTGGCTAAGATGTGAGACAAGAACTAGGAGGGGAGAGACGGGGAATTCCTTCGCTAGTATGTTCTACCTAAGTTTATTTGATATTTAATTGGTCCGTCAGAGTATAGGGATAATATGTGATATGTTAATTAACCCTTGTTTTGTGGCAGTGTTTGAAAATGGCATCCGAGAATATTGAGAACATCAATGGAGCACAGGAGACCGTTGAGTCTCCACAGATCAATAATCAGGACAATTTGCATCATGAAGGTGACAATCCTCATGCAAACAACAACACTGACCAAATGATGAATGATGGAATGTTCCGAGGCTTCATGCATTTCATGCAACATCAGGCGAGAGCGGCTCCTATCCAAAATGCAGGTGGAAACACTGGCAACTCTCAGACGGTCATCGCTAAGCAGTTCAAGGAACTGGGACCACCGGAGTTTTTTGGAGAGCTAAAACCACTTAAGATGGATACGTGGATAAAGCAGATGTGCAAGATATTTGATGTCTTGGGATGCTCCGAGGAGCAAAAGGTTCCCTTTGCCACCTTCATGTTGCGTCTGCGAGGCGATTCTTGGTGGGAATCAGAAAAGCGTATTAACTCGCCGCGATCAAGATGACTTGGGAGAAGTTCCAAGAATTGTTCAACGACAAGTATTTTCTCGAAAGTATTCGTCACATGAAAGAGGTAGAGTTCATTAAGCTGGAGCAAAACAACATGACTCTATCGCAGTACGAAGCCAAGTCTGCCGAGTTATCTCGATTTACATCCCATTTGGTTGATAATGAGGAGAGAATGACGCGAATGTTTCTAAGAGGTTTGAAACCCGAGATACGTCAATATTTTATCTCTCATAAACTGTGTTTGTATTCAGATGTTGTTAATAGGGCTCAGTTATTAGAGCGCGATAATGAGTCAACCCAACCAAAAGAGAGCAGCCAGTAAAATGATAATACCAGTGATAACAGTCATCGAAGCGGTGACAATAAGCGTGGAGGGAATCAACATGCCAGAAATGGTAACCACTTCTGTGGTAATCATGGCCAAAACAATAAGAATGGACATTTCAAGAAGAGGAGATTCAACAATGATGGAAAGACGTCAGCACCATCACCCGTGGTTAAGGAAGGAGAACGACCACCTATCATATGCTTCAAATGCGGAGGGGAAGGACACATCAGTCCAAACTGCGTGATGCCGTCCAAAGCATGTTATAATTGTGGAAGAGAAGGTCACCTAGCCCAATTTTGTCGTTCACAGAAGACAAGTTCAGCTAGGATGGAGGCACCAAAGGACGTCCCAGAAAAGTCAAAGCCAGTAGTGCAAGGGACAGCATTTGTCGTGACCTCCCAGAAAGCAAGGAACCCGAATGAGGTCATCATGGGTAAGCTTATCATAAACTCTAGCGAAGTATATACCTTATTTGATACTGGATCTACCCATTCTTTTATTTCTCCTACTTGCGCTCAACGTTTAAATTTGACTACGGAGAAATTAGACTTTAACTTATCTGTTGAAACTCCGTTGGGAGAAACCTTCATTACATCCACTGTTTATAAGTCTTGTTTGGTTCAAATTGGTACCCTCACATTACCTGTCGATCTTATTTCATTGAAAATACTTGCATTTGACTTAATTCTAGGGATTGATTGGTTAACTACTCATCATGCAAAAATTGATTGTTTTCGTAAGGTTGTTAGCTTTCATATTCCTAACCAACCTATTATGTGAATTCAAGTAACCAAACCATTAAAATCAATCACTGTCATCTCAAGCCATAAAGCTATTCGTTTATTGAAAAACGGATGTCAAGCTTTCTTAGCTCATGTCATGGATCTAAACAAAAATACACCAGTTTTGAATGATATTTCTATTGTTAATGAATTTCCTAACGTATTCCCTGAAGAACTTCCTGGCCTATCCCTAGAACGTGAAATTGAATTTTGTATCGACCTTGAACCTGGTACAAAACCCATTTCCAGAGCCCTATATCGAATGGCTCCTATTGAACTTCAGGAGTTAAAGACCCAACTACAGGAATTGTTTGACATTGGCTTTATTCGTCCTAGTACTTCTCCTTAGGGTGCTCCTGTCCTATTCGTGAAAAAGAAAGATGGGAGTATGCTACTTTGTATTGATTATCGGGAGTTGAATTATGTCACCATCAAAAATAGGTACCCATTGCCACGTATTGATGACCTGTTTGACAAGTTGCAAGGCGCCAAATTCTTTTCAAAGATTGATCTTCGTTCCGGATATCACCAATTAAAGATTAGAACCGAAGACATTCCAAAATGCGACTTTTTAACTCCTGTGATGCGGGCATTATGAATTCCTAGTCATGTCTTTTGGATTGACTAATGCTCCTGCTGCCTTCATGGATATGATGAACCGAGTATTCAAGGAATATTTAGATCACTTTGTGGTCGTCTTTATTGATGACATCCTTATTTATTCCAAAAGCCATCAAGATCATGAGCAACACTTGAGGCTGATACTTCAAAAGCTTCGTGAATATAAGCTTTATGCCAAGTTAAAGAAATGCGAGTTCCTGCTTGAGGAAGTAGCATTCCTTGGGCACGTGGTGTCAAGTCATGGAATATCTGTTGACCCAGCAAAGATTGAAGCTATTCAAAGCTGGGAGCAACCTAAATCAGTGACCGAAGTACGTAGCTTTCTCGGCTTAGCTGGTTATTATCGGAGATTCGTAGAAGGGTTTTCTCGAATTGCTACTCCCTTAACTCAGCTGACTCAGAAAGATACATAATTCGGTTAGAGCGAGGAATGTGAGAAGTGTTTTCAAGAACTCAAGAGAAGACTCATTTCAGCACATGTTCTAACAATACCATCTGGCTCGGAGGGATTTGTCATCTACAGTGATGCTTCAGGCAAAGGGTTAGGATGTGTTCTCATGCAACATGGGAAAGTCATAGCATATGCCTCTCGACAACTCAAAGAATATGAGAGGAATTATCCTACTCATGATCTAGAGTTGGCAGTTGTTGTCTTCGCACTTAAAATTTGGAGGCAATACTTGTATGGGGAGAAAGTGGAGATCTTTACGGATCATAAAAGCCTCAAATATTTCTTCACTCAAAAGGAACTAAACATGTGACAGCGACGTTGGCTTGAACTGTTGAAAGATTATGATCATACCATCCAATACCATCCTGGAAAAGTGAACGTCGTAGCTGACGCATTGAGTAGATGATCATATATGGGTACGAGTGCGATATTGTCAATGCAAAGGCCCATTTTGTATGACTTGCAAAGGATGGAGATAGAGATAAAGACTCCAGGGACCCACGTGATGATGGCGAATATACGAGTAGAACCGAATTTAATCGATAAAGTTAAAGCTACTCAAGCTACAGACCTGGAGCTGATGCATATGAGGAAGAAAATACAAGAAGGTGCTATGTCGGAAGCAAGAATCGATGAAGAAGGAATACTTCGAGTCAACTCCAGACTTTGTGTTCCTAATAACCCTTATTTAAAGTATAAAATCATGATGGAGGCGCAAAACACATCGTTTGCAATCCATCCTGGGAGTACTAAAATGTATCATGATCTTCGACATACATTTTGGTGGGGCAATATGAAGAGAGAGATGGCACTGTTTATCTCAAGGTTTCTAACGTGTCAACGAGTCAAGGCGGAGCATCAGGTACCAAAAGGTCCATTGCAACCACTTGAAATTCCAGAATGGAAGTAGGAGCACATTACCATGGATTTCGTTACTGGTCTTCCCAAGGTTTCTCAGGGTATAGATACAATTTGGGTCATTGTTGATAGATTGACCAAGTCTGCTCATTTCTTACCTATACGAGAAACTTATACACTTGAACGTCTTGCTCGTTTGTACATAAACGAGGTTGTAAGATTGCATGGTATGCTAGTATCCATAGTTTATGATCGTGACCCAAGATTCACTTCATGATTTTGGGTTAGTTTGAAAAAATCTATGGGCATAGATTTACGATTTAGTTCGGCATATCATCCTCAGAAGGACGGACAATCAAAGAGGACTATTCAAACTCTTAAAGATTTATTAAGACGCTGTGTCCTTGACTTCAAGAGAAGTTGGGACAAGTTTTTACCATTGGTGGAGTTTTCCTACAACAACAGTTATCAAGCAAGTATTGGCATGGCTCCATTCGAAGCGTTGTATGGAAGAAAGTGTCGTTCTCCAGTATGCTGGGATGAGTTGAGTGAAGCAACATTGTTGGGACCGGAGTTGGTATGTATGACTACGGAAAAGATTCAAACGATCCGACAACGTATAAAAACCTCACAAGACCGACAAAAGAGTTATGCTGATCTTCATCAAAAGGACGTGGAATTCGATACTGGAGATCATGTGTTGTTACGTGTTGCTCCATGGAAAGGAGTTACGAGATTTGGAAAGAGAGGAAACCTCAATCCTCGATTCATTGGCCCATTTTTAATCCTCGATCGAGTAGGGACTGTAGACTATAGACTCACTTTACCGCCAAGTATGTCTCGTGTTCATAACATTTTTTATATATCCATGTTACGTAAATATATGAAAGACCCGAACCACATTATTGAGTTAGAACCGGACGAAATAGGGGAAGATTTAACGTATGAAGAGGTTCCTATTCAAATCTTGGATAAGAATGAACATATTCTACGCTCCAAGGTTATATCTCAAGTCAAAGTTTTATGGAGGAACCACTATGTTGAGGAAATGACCTGGGAGTTAGTTTCTGAAATGAAATCAAGGTATCCTTACCTCTTCGACATACCAGGTACGTACCCTAATTTCGAGGGCAAAATTTCATAAGAAGGGGAGATTGTAAGACCCCAACTTTTATGAATAAAGATGAATTTTCTATAATTATCATTTTTGGAATAAATTTGATATAATGTTATAGTTGTGGGTAATATTTATAAATTTTTCAAAGTACGCAAGTTGTTATATATTATTCGATTGGTCAGGGAATATTCGTTTTAAACAGGAAATATTCATACGACGGCACAATCATTGGTGGACCCCACAACGGAATTATTGTCGGATTGAGAAAACGAAAAAAATATTTTTTATGAAAATAATGGCGGAAGTTTTACTGTTAATCGCTGTTGAAACACCAAGTGTTAAAAATATGTGAATACGCTGTGGTTGCATAGTAGCACACTTGTATTGATTATTGATGATTACGTGAGAAGTCATTCAGTTTTATTCAATTATTATTTATATTTTATATATTATTAAATCAATAATTGAGATGATAGAGTTATTAATATTATTATTTGCATTATTAAACGATGTCAGAAGTTACGCCACGGAGAGGTTTGGTCACCTAATTGCGCGCTTGATAGGGAGAAATCCTTATTGAAAGCCCCTCTTTCCTTGGAACGACACAGTCGATTAATAGTGTGAACAATAATAATGATGATGAAGTTTTGTTTTATTAGTATTATTAATGTAATAAAAGCGTAAAAGCTTTTATATAAAATAGAATACTTTTATAAAGTTATTCGCTTTTATTAGACAATAATTAGAATATATTAAATTTTATTATGCGATAGTATTTGCATAGTGCTCACGCATAGTGTTTGCATAGTAAAATCTTTTTAAAAAAGTCATTCGTTTTATTAGATTATAAATAGAATATATTATATTTTATTGTAAACCAATCTGACCGTCTGCTTAAAGTAAATCGATCCGGACCGTTCATGGATTGAGTTACTTATTCATTCCATTCTTCTATAAATAGAAGCTCATTCTCATCATTATTTCTTACGAATTCACCAAAAACTAGAGAGAGAAACTATAGAGAGAATTATTCTACTATCCTGAGCGTATTTCTTTAGCGTTTTAGAAAGCTTTGAGCATAGTCTGTGCAAGTTTCTTCAAGTATATCCCCGCCCTACCATCAAAGTACTCTTCTTTATAAGGTAAGGGGTATTATTATTTTTTATATTCATGAAGAGAACTTCTGTTATTCTATTCTTTATTATTCTGTTGGAATAACATGTATACGCGGTCTATCCTATACTTGGTGATTTCTGTTGTTATTCCATTCGTTATTATTCTGTTGGAACATCTTGTCTGTGCGTTTTACGCCGGACCTGGTTCCGTCTTTATTATTCTGTTGGAATATCCTATTTGTGCGTTTTACGCTGGACCTGGTTCCGTATTTATTATTCTATTGGAATATCCTATCTGTGTGTTTTACGCCGAACCTGATTCCGTTATTTATTATTCTGTTGGAATAACCTGTCTATGTGAAGTACCGCATGCATGGTGATTTCTGTTGTTATTCCATTCTTTATTATTCTGTTGGAATAACCTGTCTATGCGAAATACCGCATGCATGGTGATTTCTTTTGTTATTCCATTCTTTATTATACTCAGTTGGTTAAAGTTTTGACTTCTATACTCCATAAAATTGGTGGAATATCCTTGATATTTACGCTTCATCCAATATCTTTTCGTGGAAATATTCTTCTGAGCATTCTTAAATTTTAATCTACAAAGAAGTATCATGTTGACAATTTGGACATTATTAGTTCCTGAATAAATTAATTCCTGAACTTGTTTTATTGAATTCTTATATCATTGTCATCATCCTCATATTTATATTTTGTTGAAAGTCATCTATGGCCTGTAGTGCATAGATGGACTTTGTATGATTGTGACCAGGGATTATTCGATGTAATCATGACTGTAATGTTATAAATGATGTGGTAAAAGTCCTCATTGGCCCGTAGTGCATTGATGGACAGTTGTTGGCATGATCATGACCATTGATGAATACACGAATATCCTTGGCCCGTAGTGCATGGATAATTTGTGGTTGTGATACTTATGAATATCCTTGGCTGTAGTGTAGGGATGAGGTGGATTATTTATTAAGCTGAGTCTCAGCGATAAAAGTGATGAAAAACCTTTTAAATCATAAAAAATAGTAGATTTTATTCTCTACTTGACTCTTTTAATGGATTGCATGTTCCACTGCAATTAAACTTGATGTCTATTGTATTTTATCAGTTTAACACTATTGAAGACTAATGATAATTTATTCCGCATTATCTTAGTCATAATATTTCTTCTTGGGCTAGTTGAGCTCACCTTTCTTTCACCGTTTCTCTTCAGAAATGAGAACGTAATGGACTAGTAGTCAGAACGGAGTGACAGTCCAAATGATAGTATTAGTAGTCCTCACTATTCTGTTAAATAGTGTGACACTAAATGTAATGAGGACTTATTCTGAGAGTGGATATTGTCTAGAAGACAATATTTGTATTAAAACTCACATCTTTCTTGTTGTATATTAAAGATTGTATTTGTATTCGGTACCATGTATTTGACGACTCAGAATAGGTGATGTATACCTATTTTGGGGGTGTCACAATTTTATTGGCCAATAAGTATGTGAAATTTTAAATTGAAGCTCTATTATATTAGTTCATTAAGAAACGAGCATAACATAATTTGAATGGAGTGATTTGGCCAAGTATTGAATTCACAGCGATGATTATATTTAGCAAGTATCCGAGTTTATTGTGTTGCAAGTTCCTAACTTACACAACTTTGAGTTTGTGAAAGTTTTCCTATCCTTCTCATTTTGCATTGAGTAGGATATTGTTGAAATGAAAGTTATTCATTTAAGCTTGAAATCTTATTTCCAAGCATGTTATTAAGTGGTTTAATTACTTTACAGTTATTCCACATCAACATCATTGACATTCGCTCTTAGTGCACTCCAGTTCGTACAGTCTTGCACTTGTACATCATTTAAAGTTCAATAACTCTTGAACTGTGATAAATAGAGTATGAACCTTTGTCCGGTCAGACAAGCGTATGAAGTTTTATAAAAGCTATCCAAACCAATTAATGGTAAGGATTCTTAGCCTGAAATAACACCCCTCTTATGATAGGGGAGTACCCCAGGTATCTAATATAAGATACAACAGAGCAGATTTAAATGTTATGCATATACATAGAGTACGTGAGGCTGATCCCCTCAAGTACTTATTCTGTAGCCAGTAACCAAAGGGTCAATTAGCTATTGATTCCATTGGAGTGTAATAGTTTAAAGTCTACTTAACTAGAAGTTATTCTAAAAGCAATCATTATCTTTGCTTATGATATTCATATTGTTGAATCAATTGCCAGATATTTTTCCATTCATCATGATATATCCTTATTGTTGTATTTAAACTTGTTAAGCAAACTTGTTGCTCATCCTTGCTATATCTTGAATTATATTGCAGCTAAGCCCGATACCTCAGGAAAGGACAAGGGTAAAGGAAAGATGTAGGATAATTGTGAGAACCAGAATTTATGTTATGCTTAGTTTAAATTACGATTATGTAATGTGAACTCTAATATTTATTTTAGGGTATGATTGTAAGATGATATTAAGGTTATCGTATCTTGGGACTAGTAACACCTTTTGAATAAACGACATATGTTTATTATATTCCGCATTTTAGTTATCGTATGTTGTTTAGAGGTGGATGTTTGTATTTTATCGTGATGACCGAACCGGGGTCAGAGGACCCGATTCGGAGGCCGTCATGAGTTGGTATCGAAAGCGAGGGTTATAAACGTTAGGAATGCGAAACCTAGGTTATAACCTTAGTAAAAAAAACTCAAGTAGAGTATGTAAGTGATGGGTTGAGGAAATCCATCGAGTTTTATTGTGATAATGAAGTTGTTTATTTAAATCAAAAATGATTAATAGACGTCTTAAACTTCTTAATGCTAACATGGATAGCATATCACATAAAACCTAATAATTTTCTTCCTTTCCCCAGATCATGCCGCCTAAGAGAATTCAGCAGAATCAGAGGGAGGAAAGATCTGTTAACAATGGTGGAGGGGAAAATGTCGATCCAATGCAAAACTTTGTTAACTGTTAACTGAGGCAATGAAAAATAGACCCCCGCCAGTAGCAGGGCAGCCAGGACAACACTTGGCTAGCTTTAAGGACTTTAAATTGGTAGGACCACCAGAATTTCG
The DNA here is from genome assembly GCA_020205605.1 of Panax ginseng. NCBI lineage: Eukaryota > Viridiplantae > Streptophyta > Magnoliopsida > Apiales > Araliaceae > Panax > Panax ginseng. Next base: position 125,801,643 of record CM035134.1, read on the forward strand.
GGGAACCTTGGATCCAATTAAGCCCAGATATGGATAGAAGAGATTGAGAAGGTGTTTGAGGTCGCACGAGTGGCCGAAGAACAGAAGACGAGTTTTGCCACTTTCATGATGAAGGGCGAAGCTAACTATTAGTGGAAAGCCAATAGGGGCCCAGCATACGAAGGAGTTATTCCTTGGGAGAGATTTAAGGAGCTATTCCTCGAGAATTACTTCTCGGAGAATACCCAACAGCATATAGAAGTTAAGTTTCTGGAGTTGAAGTAAGGTGGTATGTCTGTCGCAGAGTACACGACAAGATTTAACAAGTTAGCCCGATTCACTCCGCATCAGGTTGACACGGAGGCTAGAAAAGCAAGGAGGTTCGAACTAGGACTGAAACCATGGGTGCAGAAGGCAGTGGCTGTGTTGAAGATCAAAACTTACTCTGATCTTTTGGAAAGGGCTATCATTGCCGAAGGAGGCAATGAAGCCATCGCTCGATTCAAACAAGAAAAGAAGACCGGTCATGAAGGGCAGAAAGGGGGAAGCAGCGGAGGTAGCAACCCCAACAAGCGTAAATGGATGGAGAGACAATCCTCTGGAGGCAATAAGTCCGGAGGGGAGGCCAAGAAAAGTATGAAGTGCAACAACTGTGGGAGGAACCTCTCGGGAGAGTGCATGAAGGGAAAGAGTGTTTGTTATCGTTGTGGACAACCGGGGCACATGGCTACTCAGTGTCCGAATAAGCAGAAGGGAGGTTGTTTCTCGTGTGGAGCCATAGACCATCAAATTAAGGATTTCCCGAAGAAAAAGGGCGATGCAGCTAGCGGCAACCACAACAACAATGGGCTGAACATTGGAGGGCCAGCCAGTCAAGCCAATAGACCAACGGCATGAACATTCAACATGACCATACAAGATGCGGTGGAGTCTAAGGATGCGGTGTCAGGTATCATTCCGATCAATGATATAGATGCATACGTGTTATTTGATTCGGGTGCTACCTGCTCTTTTATTTTCGAAGAATTTGCTAAACAGTTAAACATACCCTGTGAGAGATTAGAACACCCTATGAACGTAGAAGTAGCGAACAAGGAAATTATCCCCGTAGAATACATTCATAGGAATTGTTATACTGAATTGTAAGGATTTAAGCTCAAGGTGGATTTGATACCGATTCGTTTGGGGGAGTTCGATGTAATCCTTGGAATGGATTGGTTATCGGTTCATGGAGCAGTTATAGACTGTAAGAAGAAGTGTGTACACCTTAAGACCCCGAATAAGTCAAAGGTGGTATTTTATGGTAGTAAATCGCTGAGGCAATCTCATTGTCTGACGATGGTGCAAGCACAAAGGTTGCTTAGAAAGGGTTGTATAGGTTATTTGGCTCACATGGTTGATACTCGACGAGTCGAGGGTGAACTGAGTCAGATACCTATTTTAAGGGATTTCGTTGATGTCTTCCCAAATGAGATTCTGGGATTGCCACCGGATAGAGAGATTGAGTTTGTCATTGATTTGGCACCAGGGATAGCACCGGTTTACAAAGCGCCATATTGTATGGAACCGATAGAGATTAAAGAACTGATGGCTCAATTACAAGCGTTGTTAGATAAGGGATACATTCGACCGAGCGTATCACCGTGGGGAGCACCAGTCTTATTCGTAAAGAAAAAAGATGGGTTGCTAAGACTTTGTATTGACTACCGAGAGTTGAACAAGGTCACCATTAAGAACAAGTACCCATTACTCAGGATATACGATTTGTTTGATCAGTTGAAGGGGGAAAAGTACTTTTCGAAGACTGACTTGAGGACCGGTTATCACCAACTAAAAGTGAGGCCGGAGGATATTCCAAAGACGACATTCAGAACTCGATATGGACACTTTGAGTTTCTGGTAATGTCATTTGGTTTGACAAACGCGCCAGCAGCATTTATGGATTTAATGAACAGAGTGTTCAAGTAGTATTTGGATAAGTTTGTTGTCGTATTAATCGATGACATTCTAGTGTATTCAGAAATGGAGGAAGAACACGCCGAGCATCTTCAGATAGTGTTGGAGACATTAAGGAGGGAGAAGTTGTATGCAAAATTCTCCAAGTGTTAGTTTTGGTTGCAAAGAGTACAATTTTTAGGGCACGTTATCGACAAGAATGGTGTTTCGGTGGATCCAACAAAGGTAGAAGCGGTTATCAATTGGGAGCAGCCAAAGACACCGACAGAAATCAGGAGTTTCTTAGGATTGGCGGGATACTATCGAAGATTTATTCGAGATTTTTCGAAATTAGCATCACCGTTGACCAATCTTACCAGAAAAATAGTTAAGTTTGTTTGGACGGAGAAGTGTGAAGAAAGTTTCCTAGAATTGAAGAAGAGGCTTAGTCAAGCACCTGTGTTTGCTTTACAGGACAACACGGGAGGGTTTATAATGTATAGTGATGCATCACACAAGGGACTTGGCTGTGTACTGATGCAACATGGCAGGGTCATTGTGTACGCTTCACGTCAGCTAAAAGATTATGAGAAGGGATATCCGACTCATGACCTGGAGTTAGCAGCAGTAGTTTTTGCCTTGAAGATTTGGAGGCATTATTTGTATGGCGAGAAGTGTGAGATATATACGGACCACAAGAGTCTGAAGTATATCTTCACGCAGAAAGAATTAAACATGAGGTAGCGCCGATGGTTAGAATTGATCAAAGATTATGATTGTGAGATTTTGTACCATCCAGGTAAAGCAAATGTAGTGGTAGATGCCTTGAGCAGAAAAGGCAGAGAGAAGTTATTGAAGTTAACTATTCAAGAAGAATTAGTGAAAAATTTTGAATGATTAGACTTGGAGATTAAGTATCCGATGGAGACCACCGAACAATTATTTACAGTGACAGCGAGTCCAACTTTATTAGATAAGGTTAAAGAAGCACAAGAAAAGGACAAAGATTTCAATAACATCAAGAAGCGAGTGACTGAAGATGGTGAATTGAAATTTAAGATTGATAAAGACCGGATTTGCTAAGATTTGAAGGATTTAATTTGGGTACCGCTTAGTACGTAATCGAGAGAGGAGATTTTGCAAGAAGTGCACAGTACGAGATACTCGATACACCCAGGAAGCACGAAGATGTACCAAGATTTGCGTCACAATTTTTGGTTGCCAAACATAAAGAGAGAGGTTGCAGAATGCGTGAGTAGATGCCTAACTTGTCAGAGAGTCAAGGTAGAGCACCAACGACTAAGCGGGTTATTACAACCATTAGAAATTCCAGAATGGAAATGGGAGCACATCACAATGGACTCTGTGGTGGGACTTCTGGCAACGCAGAAAGGGCACGATGCCATATGGGTGATTGTAGATCATCTTACTAAGTCAGCTCACTTTTGCTGATTAAGATTAAGTATAGTTTGGACCAATTAGCCAAATTATATGCTAAGGAAATTATCTCGAGGCATGGGGTGCGGTATCTATTGTATCAGATAGAGATCCGTGATTTACGTCAAACTTCTGGAAGAGTCTTCAAGAAGGAATGGGGACACAACTACGAATGAGTACCGTGTATCATCTGTAGACCGATGGACAAAGTGAGAGAACGATTCAGACACTTGAAGACATGCTCCAAGCTTGTGTGATGGGCTTCAAGGGTAGTTGGGAGGATCACCTTCTATTAGCAGAATTCGCATATAACAATAGTTATCACGCCAGCATTGGAATGCTGCCATACGAAGCACTGTATGGTAGGAAATGTAGAAGGCCCTTATGATGGGACGAAGTTGGAGAATGTCGACTGTTGGGACCAGAGTTGGCACAAAAGACGGTAGAAATTATCAAAGTGATAAGAGCACGATTAGTAGTAGCTCAAGATTGCCAGAAGAAGTATGCGGACTTGCATCGCAAGAAGAGAGATTTTGAAGTAGGAAGCTATGCTTCTAAAAGTATCTCCCTGTAAATGGAAGATTCGTTTTGGGAAAAAGGGCAAGTTGAGCCCTAGGTTCATAGGACCATTTGAGATTTTGAGGCAAGTCGGTGAAGTGGCGTACGAGGTAGCATTACCTCCTGAACTTGAGCACATTCACAATGTGTTTCATGTGTCAGTGTTGTGACCGTATAAACTGGACTATAAGCATGTTATCTCCTATGAACCAATTCAAGTCGAGAAAGACTTATCGTACGAGGAAGTTCCTGTCCAGATACTAGATAGGAAGGAACAGAAGTTAAGGAATAAGATTATCCATTCCGTTAAGATTCTCTGGAGGAATCACGCAGTTGAAGAAGCTACGTGGGAACTAGAAGAGAAAATGAGAGAGAATTATCCGTTTTTATTTGAGTAACCTTATTTTTACAATTTCGAGGACGGAATTTTTATAAGGGAGGAGGGATGTAACGTCCACAAATTTTAAACTCCTTATTAATTAAATATGTGATTTAATTGTAATGGGTTAGTTTTGTGAGTTTATTTAAACCTTAAGTGGTTATGTAAATTTACGAAATGATTAAAGGGAGTCACTAATAGTTGATTTAAATTAGTGGACTAACCCTAAGATTCTAATATCAAAGACTTGATAAGAATATTAATTAAATATTCAAGTTATTTGAATATAGTAGCAAGAGTTAAACGTATTGATTAATTTCATTTATGAGTAATTAATTGATAATGTGTTAATTAATAATTATTATGAATAAATAATAATTAATGTGTAATAATAGATTAATAGTTTATAAAATGATTATATGTTTACTTGATTTATTTGTGCAATATAGTAACCTTTATTATATGTTAGTTAACTATATATTTTATATAGTACACAAGGTGATACATTAATATGTCTATATATTACATATATAGACTATATAGTAAGAGTTATTTGCATTCATGTGAGTTGCATAATAATATTGTTATATGTATGTACACTACCAGATACCTTGTAATTGGGAAATATATTGTATGCCATTTTAAATTATTATACCCTATGTTATATGAAATAAATTGTGTAGATATGTTTTATAACCAAAGTTTATATTATGTGGATATGTAGAATAAGCCAAATGTTGCATTTCATTGTTTGCAAAATGCTAAGGATTTCTCTTATCCCATAATAAGAGTCCCATTTCTTTCTTATACGTTAACAAGAAAACAAGCCTAGCCTAGCCTAGTTTCATCTCAAATTCATCAAACATAGAGCAATTAGTGGATGGGGAGTGGGATTCATGAGTGGAATCACCAACTCTCTCTTAACCCTTGTGCATTCTTGAAAGCCAGTGGTTTGATTTGTGAGGTAATGACATTATCTAGATAATCAATCTCCTATAAATAATACCTTCATCTTCCTTGTTGCAATTTGCTGAGAATTAGTTTATATAGAGTGAGTATAGAGCAGCTGAGTTGAGTCACAAAGGTATAACTTCCATTCTCATTCATAATTTTTGGTAAATTGTTTCATGGATTGATTCTTCGAATTAAGCATGTATTGGTTGCTAGTTGATTTGAGTTATGTTTTTTAGTGTTATACATACTTATAAGTGTGTTGGGTTATGTTAGAAGCAATTGTTATAAGGAATTTGTATGGTGGGTTGCTAAACTGTAGAACAGAGTCTGCTTACTATCTCTGATGTAGGCATGACGTAGATGTGCCCTATTTATACTAGGGTGTAAAGCAATAAAGGCCCATAACCCAAACTCAATTTTTTCAAAATGCATGGCGCAATTGCTACTTAATTATCTTTAGGGTGCAGCAACAGTATGCACGCCATGCTTGAGACACAAAACTCGACGATGTTTTCTCGCTTTGTTTCGCTTTTGTGCTAAGTGGTTAGTACATTGTAGAGAGGGCTTGTAAACTATTTTAGCATGCACACGTAAGCACATGCATGTAGTATGAACAAGTATAGCAATAATGGGCACAATACTTGTAGCCTTAAAATGAGGTTTGTGATTCCAAAAGTGAACTTTGTCATGAACACATCATGTGAGCATTTTGACTTTATGAACATGATAATATGGTTTATATTGACATGAAATGTAAGACTAAAGTGATTAAACACACTAGCATACATGATTGAAAGATTAGACTATTTCAAAGATAAGAAAATTAAGACTTTTTAAAGTGAACTTGACCAAGACTTTTATCTTGTAAGTTTTGACCATTTGAGCATACATATGTGACTTTATTATATGTTATAAATGCATGAGAGTTATATGTTAAGATGCCTTGTATGTACTAAGTTGGCTCAGTGTTAAATTCAAAGAAAATTAGAATGAGGAAGCTAATGTCATCAAGAAATGAGTAAAGTACGTTATGACCATGCAAGCATGTATATTAGGACTCATTATGCCTATAGATATATTGGCATGAACATCGTTTGGTTAATGTATGGTTTTTACTTATTCACACATAGTCATAAAAGGGAAATTTCTAAAATATGAACTGTGAGTAAAGTATATATGTGTTTTCTATATACAAGCATGACTATTGAGTATCGTAGATTTAAGTTACAACACATGATGATTACATGAACTGTTTATGTTTTAAGGGCATATAAATTGTAAGTTAAACTTGTGGTATTGAACTCAAGTATGGTCATGTGTTATATGTGAAACTCTAGCATGTATGTATGTTAATATTTATATATAGGTGTATGTTAGAGTTGGACTGAATTCATGAGAGCATTAGCTCAACCTTGTTGCAAGCGATGTTGCAGTAGCATTGGCTATGTCCCTAAGCTTAGACTGAAAGCAGCAATTGCTACATTCCGCAATTTCGATCTTGCCAAGATTCTGTTTTTGGTTCTAAATTTTAAGGCATGCTTACATTATCTCTTTATCTTGTAATATGTGACCAATGTGCCATGTAATGTGTTGAGACGCATGCTATGTTAATGACATGATTCTCGTAAGTGTAGACTCGTATTAGTTTACATATACTAATTGAAATGATCGACTTGATAATGTTAGGTCGTTTCAACGCGAGTTAGTTAAAGCTAGTATTATATTGTAGTTGAGCAATCAGGCAAGTTTCCGAACTTCATTATTTGGTTGTGCAAGTATCCTAAACCCTTGCATTACTTTATTCGACGCATATCGTAAGCAAGTTCCTTGAACCCTACTTTTGTTAAGCAAGTTTCTCTAAACTTACTCTAAATTATATTGAGCAAGTATCCGAATTTATTGTGTTGCAAGTTTCCTAACTTACACAACTTTGAGTTTGTGAAAGTTTTCCTATCCTTCTCATATTGCATTGAGTAGGATATTGTTGAACTAAAAGTTATTCATTTAAGCTTGAAATCTTATTTCCAAGCATGTTATTAAGTGGTTTAATTACTTTACAGTTATTCCAAATCGATATTATTGACATTCGCTCTTAGTGCACTCGAGTTCGTACAGTCTTTCACTTGTACATCATTTAAAGTTCAATAACTCTTGAACTGTGATAAATAGAGTCTGAACCTTTGTTCGGTCAGACAAGCGTATGAATTTTTATAAAAGCTATCCAAACCAATTGATGGTAAGGATTCTTAGACTGAAAGAACAACCCTCTTATGATAGGGGAGTACCCAGGTATCTAATATAAGATACAATAGAGCATATTTAAATGTTATGCATATACATAGAGTATGTGAGGCTGATCCCCTCAAGTACTTATTCTGTAGCCAGTAACCAAAGGGTCAATTAGCTATTGATTTCACTGGAGTGTTATAGTTCAAAGTCTACTTGACTAGCAGTTATTCTAAAAGCAATCATTATCTTTGCTTATGATATTCATATTGTTGAATCCATTGCCAGATATTTTTCCATTCATCATGATATATCCTTATTGTTGTATTTAAACTTGTTGAGAAAACTTGTCGCTCATCCTTTCTATATCATGAATTATATTGCAGCTAAGCCCGAGTCCTCAGGAAAGGACATGGGTAAAGGGAAGATGTAGGATAATTGCGAGAAGTAGAATTTATCTTATGCTTAGTTTAAATTACGATTATGTAATGTGAACCCTAATATTTATTTTAGGGTATGATTATAAGATGATGTTAAGGTTATCGTATCTTGGGACTAGTAACACCTTTTGAATAAATGACATACGTTTATTATATTCCGCATTTTAGTTATCGTATGTTGTTTTGAGGTAGATGTTTGTATTTTATCGTGATGACCGAACCGGGGTCAGAGGACCCGAATTCGGGGGCGTCACATCAGTGGTACTACGAATTGGTACAGATTCAGGAAAGGATTATGAATACGAGTTGAATGAAATTAGTATTGAGAAGGGAGTTAGTATTAAGTGGGGATTTCAATTGAGGACTCATGTTAGCAGCTAAGTTGTATGATTCTTCGTATGGGTGGCAAATTGTACTTGGTGTAATAACCACTTAGTTTCTGGGACTGATAATCATTAAAATGTCTGTGTCGCGCTATTTGTTATATACCTGTTGAGAAGGTGATTCTTTTGTCAGGTATATAACAGATAAGTAGGGTATAGGTAGAGAATATAGGAATAAGTACAAGTTCTTAAAACTCATACTTATGGTACATTCGTGACTCATAATTATATGAAATGTTTATGAACCCCTCAGCGAATGGACGCCAAAGGTCTGACTAGGATAAGTTCTTAAACTCATATGATTGTGAAAAGTTCCTGAGCTCATAGGTTTGGTAAGTTCGACAAACTAGGTATAGATATGTGTGAATGGAGTATTGAGGATAATAGGAATAGATAGACTATTTAAGCAATTGATTATTAGTTGAGACATAGGTTTTCCAAAACTCCTAGCTATGCTAGACTTTGAACTTTTTGGACATCAGGCTAAATACGCACTATGTGTTTTTGAAAATGAATTTTTATTCTCAACTCCTGGTGACTATTGTGTATGTGTGGACTTAGGGACACTGACACATCGTTACCTGTTGAGATGATAAAACTGATTTGCAATGATTTTTAAATGGTTTAAAGAATAGTATATGCTACTTGTTTCGGCTAGATGAAAATGATTTTGAAATATCAAAATATTTTTTATTTATCATTAATGTATCATGTAACCTGATACACAAATGATAAAAAAAATGATGGAGTTTTAATTATAGGAATACTTAATGTTGAATTTGATTGAAAAAATTGTTGTCCCACTATTTTATGATGTGTTATGACAAAGTCATATAATGATGGCATCCTCAAACGAGCCGTTAATACAGTACGGCATCATGACTTCATTTTTTCAAAAATATTTTCAAAATTTTAATTTACCAACGGGGTTTTGGCTATACATTAATATTTCGCTTGAAATTGATTATTGATATGAGTCTAAGCTATTTAATTCGGCTAGACCAATGATTATGAAAACTCTAAGCGTTCTTTGAAAATATTCCCTGACCAAATTGTTTCGGTGCGGATTCCGATAAAGACTAAGGTAAGAACATTTTTGTGCGCCCAAGGTGGATAAGAGGAACGAGGAAAAATTGTTCCAACCAGCAGTACTTGGCCAGTACAGGGTATACTGTGCTAATCACCCTTTGTGTTTGTAAGTTATGACGATTTGTGGATTAATTTCTGTATAAACCTTTTCAAAAATGACAGATAATAGTTTATATAACTCCTCAGCACTATTTGAAAATTTTTACACTTGTGAGGAATGTATTGGGTAGCATGAGATGTAGTATATAAATGGCATAGGTATGCAAGGTATAAGGTGTAAGTTTAATTTTGGGGACGAAATTCTTAGAAGAAGGGGTGAATGTGACAACCCGAGAATTTAGACAATGTATAAAAATCTTAAAAGATTGAATTAAGGTTAAATAATAGACCTAGACTAAAAACAAGTGAATGGATTTGAGATTTCTGGGAAGGAATTTTGTGAATTTAAAAATTTTTGGTGACGGCTAACAGTGTTAAGTGTATAAGTGTATATGTTCTATGTGTGTGGTCATATATGTGTACAGAATGTGGTTAAATGTCAAGGGTTGATCAGATAATCTATATCAGTGATAAACCCTAATATTATATTAAGAACATCGACGTTCAGTTAGAAAACTCTAGCAATTGAAAAGAAACCCTAATACCGGTTCTGGAAACCCTAATTTTAGTTTTGGGAATTCGAAACCCTACTTAGAATATAAAACCCTAATTTGGGAATCCAAATGCTAAGTATAAGGCTTATGTGTTATTAATTATAACCTAATTAGGGAAAACCCTAATGATTAATTAGAAACCCTAATAATTAGAAACCCTAATTTCTAATTGGAAACCCTAATTGCTAAATTAGGAAACTTTAATCCTAATGTTCAAATCTAAGTAATTAGGAAACCCTAATTATAATTTAAAAATCTTAATTTTCTATTTTTAAAGCCTAATTATAAAATTTTAGAAAATTAATTTATAAAAACCTTAGGGTTAAACCTTAAGGGTTATACCCTAAGGGTTGGATAATATGACAAGTTAGCCATTAAAATTGGAAATCAAATGACCATAATACCCTTTTAGCATTTTTTATAAGATGGAGTAAGAATCTTGCCAAAACTTTATTTGGTAAACCACTCCAAGACCAGCCATGTGACAAATACCAGCCATCTTTCCCTTTCATCAGCCAAATATACAGTGCATTGTATCAAAATAAATAGATTAAAGAGAGAGAAAATACATACTTTACTTCTCATTTCCTCCAAGACATTCTCTCTCCACAATTTTCGAAATCTAGAGTGAGAGAAAGTGAGAAACAAAGCTAAGAACACTTCATAGCTTGCCAAAGATCAGAATCAAAAGTCAGATTTAAGATCAAAGCTAGAAAAGGTATAAAAACCCTAATCTATAAAATCTTTTTGATCCATGTTATTTGTTGTTGTTAGATGTTTAAAGTTATGTTAGAGGATGTTATTGAGTGATCTGGGTTGCTTTATCCTAGATCCATAACATCTAGATGCAAGAAAATCAAGTTTTCAAAAATCTGGAAAAGTTGAAATATATGGCCTGACAGCCATATGTCAAGGCCTATAGATCTTTACCTGTTAGTTATTTGTTGTGTTTTAAGTTATAGACTTGTAGTATGTTGTAAGGGCTTTGATCTGGAACTTGAATCAAGGTCAGATCATGTATAGATTCCAACTTATAAGTGGTCAAACCTAGTTGACCGATCACAAAAACTGAATTTCTGGGCAACCCAAAAACCCATAATGTTTGACAACGTTCTTGCAGGGCCTTGATGTTGCTTATGTTTACGTTTTAGACCATATTGTTGTATTAAGGTTGTTGTCTGACATATAGACTACACACTAAAGTCAGTAGAACACTTAGATCCATAACAGAATCAAAGATATTGTGGGTCAAAGTATGGTTGACCATCAGTCGGATGAGTTTTCTGGAAAACCCAGAAAACTCAAGAACAGTTGTTCTGACAGGGTTTGACCGGATTGAATCTCTCTCATGTGTTGTTAAAATGTGATACAAGTGTTATAAAGTTGTTCTTTGACATCTCTACTAGAAGTATGAACTAATATATTTCACGAAGTAGATCCAGACTGCAAAATATAGGGATTCAAAGTAGCCAACCTGAACTGTTCTTCATTTCTTCTGGGTAACCCAGAAATGAAGAACAACTTCTGACATGATCTTTGAGGTCTAATAACTCTCTGATATGTTGTTGAATGACCATGAAAGTTGTTGAAGGTTGTAGTGTTACATGATTACTACAATCCTAGCACAATTACAAACCCAGAAATTTTATAATCAAGGATCTAGAACCGGTCAAAGTAGGTACCACGAACATGGGCTATAAATATCTGGGTTTGGCCAAGAACACCTATAGTGACAGTTCTGTCGCTATAAGGCCCTTTAGTGATACTTTATTTAAAAAATTAATTATTTTATTTAATAAATAGAAAAAAAATAGTTTTTAATTATTAAAAATTCATATTAAATTCCTAAAAAATTATTTTAAAGCCTAAAAATAAGTTTTTAATAATTTGGAATATATTTTATTAATATTTAATATTTTTGGAATATTAATGGTATTTAATTTATTTAAATACAATATTAAATAAATTACTTAAAAATGATTTTAATACTTGAAAAATTATTTAAAATTATATTATGGTATAAGAAAATATTTTAAGTTATTTTAATGACTTTTAATATTTTTGGATGAATTTTATTAATAATTTATTATTAATGGTAATTAATTTATTTAATAAATATATTATATAAATTATGGAAAAATAGAATTAATGATTTAAAAATCATATAAAATGATTTAAATGTTATAAAATATTTTAAGTTATAAAATATAACTTTAGATATTTTGTTATAAAAAATATTAATATTTTAATATTAATGATAGATATTTAATAATGGTTTTAATTACTTTAAAATCATTTAAAGGCAATAATAAAGTATTAAAAAATACTTTGAGATATTATAAATAATTTATAATATTATGACATGTAGTTCATTAATATTTAATATCAATTAAATATTAATGATAATGGAATTAAGTGGTATTTAAATTATATAAATATGATATTAATGATTGAAAAATCATGATAAATGATAATAATTATCTGAAAGTTTTTATAAGTCATTGAAAATTATTTTGATTGAAAATAAAATTATTTAAGATAATTGTGAACCAGTTTAGGCAGAGTCTTAAGGAAATTAGGCTCGATATTTATCCGACTAGGCTATCGGGATGTTAGAATTGTACCAGACTCAACTCAGACTGAAATAGTTTGACTTAATACCAAGTCTTAGATAGTTTATGGACTGATAGGGATACGTGATAATGTGTTTAGGTTATTTATAACTGTATTTAACAGTATTATATTGTGATGATATTATTCTAACTTGGAAATAAATATTATTAATATTAGGTCTTCAGATAAAGCTAAATAGATTGCGTAGCAGTAGTCGGCAATAAAGGCAAGTTCCCTTACTCAATTATTGTGCAAGTTTTCTCTAACTCGACCTCGAGTTGTTCATTCAAATATATTTATGGATAATCATTATTGATTATACCTTGTCTATAAATTATTTATTCGCACTTTGTGCATATTACATGTGTTCATCAAGTATGTAAAGTTGATCACCTTCATTATCATTCGGTCCAGATATAGTTGTTCATGTTTAATGTTCGTTCAACTATGAAAATTTGTTCATGCTAGTTCACAATTATATTATAGAATTTTAGCCAGCTTAGTATTCAATTCTTTTCATCATGATATGTCCTTCATTTATTAAACTTACACTTGTTGGGAAAGCTTGTTGCTCACCCTTATTCTATCATGATAAACATTGCAGATTAGAACGAATACGTCGGATACAAGAAAAGTCAAGGATAGATACAGCATTGGTTGATAGAACAGATAAAGTTTGTAACAGTAATGTATTATAATAACAATGTATATTAGATAGGATATTAATTCAGGTATTATGTGAAGTTTCTCGACCTTAGGATTAGTATGTAATGTTTAATGTATAAACAATTTATGTTTATATCTTCTGCAATAGTTATATAATTAGTATACCAGATCCTTGGTGATTAGTACCGAGATCTGGGGAGGCTACAGCTTCTTCGGCATTGTGGTTCCTCCATATTACCCTCTTGGAAGGTATCACCTTATTCCTGAGCACTTATTCTTTTCTGTCAACTATCTGGATAGGAATCTCCTTATAAGACAAGTCCTTATCAAACTGTAACGGTTTATACTTGATCACATGTTTGTAATCAGGTTTATATGGTCGCAGCACCGAAACATGAAAAACATTATGAATATGTTATAATTCTGGAGGTAGAACTAACTCGTAAGCCACCTCACCCACTCTTCGCAGCACCTCAAAGGGCCCAATAAACTTCAAGCTTAGCTTTCCCTTCTTACCAAAATGAATCTTTCCTTTCCAAGGAGAAACTTTTAGGAAAACAAAAGTTCTTACGTTGAATTCGTGATCTTGTCTGTGTTGATCAGCATACTTCTTCTGTCTGTCTTGAGCAGCTACCGGTCTTGCCTTGATGAGTTTGACGACCTCAGCAGTCTGCTGGACCAGTTCTGGTTCTAACAGTTGCCATTCACCAACTTCATTCCAGCACAATGGAGTTCTACATTTCCTACCGTATAATGCTTCGTAAGACGTCGTCCCAATGCTCGCGTGGTAACTGTTGTTGTAGGCGAATTCTGCCAATGGTAGATGATTGTCCCAATTCCCTTTGAAATCCATGATTCATGCTCTAAGCATATCTTCTAACGTTTGGATTGTTTGTTCTCTTTGACCGTCGATTTGAGGATGGTACGTCGTACTCAATCTCAATTGTGTTCCCATGCATTCTTGTAGTTTCTTCTAGAAATTTAACATGAATCTCGGATCTATGTCTAACACAATTGACAGTGGCACTCCATGTCTCGAAATAATCTCTTTGACATACAACTTTGCTAACTGATAAAGATTGAATCTAATCTTTATTGGCAAAAAGTGTGTTAATTTTGTCAGCCTGTCCACTATCACCCAAATCGCATCGTATCCTTTCTGAGTAGTTGGAAGACTTACCACAAAATTCATTGTGATATGCTCCCACTTTTATTCTGGTATTTCCAATGACTGAAGTAACCCGTTTGGTCTCTAATGCTCGGACTTTACTCTTTGACATGTCAAGCATTTCATGACACATTCTACAACATCTCTTTTCATATTTGGCCACAAAAAATGTTATCGTAAATCTTGATACATCTTCGTACTTCCCGGATGAATAGAATATCTTGAGTTATGAGCTTCAGTCAAAATTTCGTCTTTAATATCTGGTACTGTTGGAACCCAAATTTATCCCTCGAATCTTAGCAATCCCTCGATATCAATCTTGTACTTTACCTCACTACCCTCGACCACTCTTTCCTTGATTTTTCCACATTCTTCATCTTATAGTTGAGCATTCTTCACTTTGTCCATTAAAGTTGGACTAGCTTCCATCTGGAATAATTTTTCCTAGGATTCTTTTGGAAATTTTATTTCCAACTCTAGTCTTGCCATTGCTGGAATAAGTTCCTCCTGAGTAGTTAACATCATCAACTTTTCTCGACCTTTTCTACTCAAGGCATCGGTAACCATATTGGCTTTACCCGGATGATAAAAGATCTCACAATCGTAATCTTTTATTAATTCCAACTATCTCCTTTGACACATGTTCATGTCCTTCTGTGTGAAAATATACTTCAGACTCTTATGGTCTGTGTATATCTCACATTTCTCCCACAGAGATAGTGTCTCCATATCTTCAGAGCAAAAACCACCACAACCAACTCTAAATCATGAGTTTGGTATCCTTTCTCATAGTCCTTCAGTTACCTTGATGCATACACAATGACTTTGCCATTTTGCATAAGGACACAACCTAGTCCTTTATGTGATGCATCGCTATACACTATAAATTTTCTTGTATTATCTGGTAATGACAACACAGGGGCTATGCTAAGTCTCTTTTTTAAATCCCGAAAACTCTCTTCACACTTTTTCGTCCAAATAAATTTTACAGATTTCCTTGTAAAATTTGTTAATAGAGTGGCAATCTTGGAAAAGTCCTGTATGAACCGTCTATAATAGCCTACCAATCCCAAAAAACTTTTCACCTCCGATGGTGTCCTTGGTTGTTCCTAATTTATTACAGCTTCGACTATTGATGGGTCCACTAAAATCCTATTGTAGACACTCGAAATTTCTACATTCCTTTTATTAACCTTGTAGGAAGGCAGAATCGTCTTATAGAGATAACCTTGGAGGTCAAATCAGCTCAATCCCAGAGACAACCCCGGGTTACTCGATTTTCTATCTTGGAGACAACCCCGAGATACTCAGTTTTAGTCCCAAAGACAACCCCGAGGAATGTAGTTGCAGTTCCGGAGATAATCCCAGAAAAAGTTTGTTTTAATCCCTAGAAGTCAGCTTCAACCTCGGAGATAACCCCGAGGCACTCAGTTCTAACCCCGGAGATAACCCCAGGAGGTCAGGTACACCTCAGAGATAACCCTGAGGACATTCGATACCCACAGCAGCCCAATCTCAGAGGTAACCCTGAGCAATGACTGTTAAATCAGCCCAGAACCGGAGATAATCCCCGGTGAGGGGCAAAATCATCATTTCGCCACCTTAATCCCACATTTGCGCCATCTCAACAACAATTTAACCCACATTTTATACAGAAGTGTCCTACAAGAAATATAGCTCTAAATCCTGAGTGACTACTACACAAGACAGTACACCGGATAGAATTTTAAGACTTAAAGATCTGGTCATGGACCCATCTTCCCAACTTCATACAACCTCTTATCCTATGTCATTGTGTAACTCTAGACAACAATATTTTGGAAAGGTATTATACGCCTCAATGGGATGCCCAGATTGAAAGTTATAAAGGCTTGAGCGGATAACGCGTTGCACGAGTACACATGTTTTAAGACGACAGGGCCCACGGAGCCCGGGGCACCTCGAGTAGCCATAGTGGATCTCATGCATTATCGCAGTATCGCCATGGCTCCCCCTCTATAAATAGAGGGCTTGGGGTGGCCATTTGAAGAAGAAAAAAGGCGAGGAAGCCCTGTCCATTTCACTCCATACACACGTCTAAGAGATAAAGGAGAGGAAACCCTGTCTATTTTACTCTGTACATTAAGTTCTTTCTCTTTTCAAACATCTGTGAGCTTGTGTTTTGCTATATTTTACCGGTGAAAATCGTGTATTCATTCATTTAAAGCCATCTGAAGTCTTCTTGGCAACCCACTGTAAGACACCTCATATTTCTTAAAGCCTTTCTCCACTTTCATTCACACACAGTTATTCACGTTGAGAGTCGTATTGTGTGTGTATGCCCGGACCGTCGGTCCATGGATTTTATTGCTTATATATATAAATATATAATATTGAGTTATGCCTCGATTAAGCCCGAATATAATATTCAGAGATATATATATATATATATATATATATTCTTGAATCTTGATTGAGCCTGGATAGAAACATCCTGTGATGCCCCCAAAATACGTATACCTCACCCATTCTGAGTCGCCAAATACATGGTACAGAATACGAATACAAACTTAAATATACAGAATGAGCTGTGAGTTTTAATACAAATATTGTCTTCTAGATAGTATTCAAACTCAAAATAAGTCCTCAATACATTTATTATCAAACTATTTCACAAAGTAGTGAGGACTACTAATGCAAATATTTGGACCGTCACTCCGTTCCCCGACTAGTCACAGCTATATTCTCATTTTCTGAAGATAACAATGAAAGCAAAGGGTGAGTTCAACTAGCCCAGTAAGAAATATTGTGACTAAGATAATGGAAAACAAATTATCGTTAGCCTTCAACTGTGTAAAACTGATAAAATACAATAGACATCAAGTTTAACTGCAGCGGAACAAGCAATCCATTAGAAGAGTCAAGTAGAGCATGATATCTACTATTTTCTATGATTTAAAAGAATTTATCATCAATTTTATCGCTGAGACTTGGCTTAATAAATAATCCACATCATTGAATCACCCCTGCACTACGGCCAAGGATATTCGTGTTTTTATCAATAGTCATGATCATGCCAACAACTGTCCATCAATGCACTACGGGCCTATGAGGACTTTTATCACATCATTTGTAACATTATGGTCATGATTATACTGAACAATCCACGGTCATAATCATACCAAGTCCATCTATGCTCTATGGGCCAAAGATGACTTTCATAACAATATAAGCATGAGGATGATGACAATGATATAAGAATTCAATTAAATGAAAGTAAAGGATAACTTTTAAAGATTTATAATTTAATTTATTCAGAATTCAATAATGTCTAAATTGTCAACATAATACTGCTTTGTGGAGTAAAATTCAAGAATAATATTGTTTCAAAAATGATTTGGACCGAAAAGGAATCAATTTTTTTCATGAATAGTACCCCAGGTGAATAGTAACCGAGTGAATAGTACCCTGTGAATAGTAACTTCAGGAATAGTAACCCCGTGAGTAGTACTCCGGCATGAAAAGGTTAAAACTTATCAAGAATGCTCAGAATAATATTTCCCTGGATGAAGCGCAAATATCAAGGATATTCGATCTACTAATTTCATGGAGTATAGAAACAATACTTATCAACATAAATGTAGAATTAAGAATATGAAACGAAATAATATTACTTACATACTACAGAGTATGGAAGAAAATATTATTTCATACGAATATTGAACAAAAATAATATCCCTTACGGATACGAAAGAAATAATACCCCTTACCTTAGTAGGAGATTGGATACTGTAATAGTGTAGTAACAGAATACTCTTCTTCTTTCTATCTGATTCTCTCTCAATAAAATTCTCTTGTGAGTCGTAGTGAATTGGTGAGAATGAAAGAAGAAATAAGCTTCTATTTATAGAATATTTCTAGCTTAGCCCTTGCAATGGGAAGAGTCAAGTGGCTTGACGACTGGTGATGTGAAAAGAAATGTGGTTTGACGCTTGTAATCTAAAACGACAAGTGGTTCGACGCCTGTAATGTGAAACGATAAGTGGTTCGACACTTGTAATGTGAAATAACAAGTGGTTTGACGTCTGAAATATGAAACGACAAGTGGTTCGACGCCTGTAATGTGAAACAACAAGTGGTTCGACGCCTATAATGTGAAACAGCAAGTGGTTTGACGTCTGGTAAAGGCAAGTACTATTGGCGAAAGTGACTCTTAGATGATGACATATGGGCCCCATAGAATAAACCAAATTTATAACAAACGTCTCATAACAGACTTCTTATTTATATCAAAGATTGCATAAATATTTACTACAAATCATTTAATCTTCAATTAACACATTTTTTTTAATCTTTCAACAATTATTCATCATTAATATTATAACTCACAATATTAACAACCAGATCATTCCCAGGAAAGAGGGGGCTTTCCAATAAGGATTTCTCCCTATTGGCGCCAATTAGGTGACCAAACATCTCCTCGACATAACTTTCTAGACATCGTCAATATTGCAAATAATAGTATGAATAACTATATCGTCTCAATTATTGATTTAATAATATATAAAATATCGACAATTATTGAATCAAATAACGTGAGATACTATGCAACAATTACTATAGCAATAATTGAACAAAACTGAGTGACTTCTCATGTAAGCATCAATAATCAATACCGTGTGTTACTATGCAACCATGCGCATTACTGTACTTTTATCACCGGGTATTTCAACAGTTAACGGTAAAACTTTCGTTGTTATTTCATAAAAAGATATTTCTGTTGTTTACTTATTCCGACAATAATTACGTTGTGGGGTCCACCAATGATTGTGTCGTCGTACGAATATTCTCTGTTAAAATGAATATTCCCCGACCAATCGAATATTATATAACAACTTGCTTACTTTGCAAAATTTATAAATATCACCCACAACTATAACATTATAACAAATTCACATCTTAATATTCAAAAATGATATTTATAGAGAAATTCATCTTTATTCATAAAAGTTGGTGTCTTACATCCGGTGCGTTTACAGCTTATATATATATATATATATATAAAAGCTGTAAATGGCCACAAAGTGATCTTCAAGCCTAACAGAAATGTAAATAAATATATATATATATATATATATATTTACATTTCAGTTATATATATATATATATATATATATATATAACTGTTTACAGGTTTTACACATACTGCATCATCATGTGAGCCTAGGAATCATATGATCACAAATTCAATTCCTTAATCTAGATTCGATTCCCATGATGGACATTTTTAGCTGCAACCATCTTGTAAATTATTCACGGTGTTTGAATTTCCTTAGATGACTTTCATGCCCACAAGGAGTTCGTCACTGCTATGTATCTTATTTTCTTGAAGATGCTTCGCATCTCGAAAATAAAAGCAACCAAGCTGAACACATAATAAAATGGAAGTATCAAAGGCCTCAATTACTATTGAGCACAAGAGTTTGAAAAACTTATTTTACAAAACATCACCGCCATATCTCGTTAAAATTAAACTTTTATACAACATTCAAACCCTTTGTATATAGGTGCAAACAAGGCATAACACTACTTCCAGATAATTGCACATTGACCTACACACACACACATATTCAGATAAAAGTTTAAATTAAAAAGTGGCGGTAAATGCAGTCACACCACGAAAGTCTGGGGTGCCTAACACCTTCCTCCACTTAATCAATCCCCCGGACCCTAACGAATCTCTTGGTTTCACGCACCGGTTAAGCGAAGTCACATCACTAGGTCATTGTGCAAACCTTTTCTCGGTTGAGTTGGTGCAACCATTTAAAAATACCAACTGGTGACTCTTACAGTCCAATCGTCGACATATACATGTCGGACCTTTTCAAACTTGTTTTTTCAAACAAATCTCACCTAACATGAGAACACCAACAGATAAGAACAGAAAGGGACAAATAAAAATCCCGACGTCGACAGATGGCGACTCTGTTGGGGACATCCAGTAAGAGGGCTTAAGCCGCTATTCAAAGCTTTTAAGAACATTTTATCTGCTTGTGTGTGGATGTTGCATTTACATTTGAATGAATGTGTACTAATGCATTTACTTATTGCACTTAGTGCTTCACACTGTTTCTACCTATGATATTAGTGCTTCGCACATGGCATCATTTCCATACGGTGAGACACGTGGTATGTGAATGTATGTTGTGTGGTCCCTCCACCAAGAGGCTATCTCATCGATGTTTGATTACTGGACTCATAGGGAGACTAATTCAAACGAGGCTTATGAAAGGCACCACACAGATTTGCTCCAGTTGAAAGACCAGATTAACTTCTCATCTAGTAAAATACAATGATCTAGGAACCTTCATGCCAAAAAGCTGCGAGAGTAACCTAAGATAGGCCAGCCTCTGATAAACCAAACGCGGAGGGAAGTCTCTTCATACCTTCCCATTTTAATTACTTGTAATTTCAATTACTTGTAACTTCATTTCCATGTCAATCTCAATATAATGGAAAGTATAAAAGAATATGTGTACATGTATTCCCTTTCATATCAAAACTTGTCATGCTATTTTGTCATGTAAACAACTGACATCCATTTTGCAGAATAATAATCCTAAAACAGACACATTACATAGCATGTAACCTTTCTACATTCCCTAAGACTAAACTACATAAGTCTTTTTGTAGGGAAGTAATTGGTCCGGTAACTCGTTCCAAGTCCAAAAAGGCAATAAGCCTACAGCCAAGCATGGCTACATCTGGCCAGTCTAATCCTACTCCTGTCTCTCGTGAGGAGTTCGATGGATTAAGCAATCAAATTACAAAGTTGGTTATTCTACTCAAAGAACTACACAAGTCCACTCAGGGTCCACAAATACCCATACATACAGAATCCTCTGCACATGGAGGAACCCAGGGTCCGGACAAAGAAGTTCCAGTACCTGAGTCTCTGTTGGACAAAACCAATAAAACCCCTGAAATCACACATCTCAAAGAAGATCTAGACACCGGTGATATTAGGAAAAAAGTCCTACAAATGGAAGAGACCATTTGGTCCATCAAAGGCGTTGGAGCACACGAGAGTGTTTCATATTCAGACCTTTGCATCTTCTCCGGGGTTCATTATCCAGAAAAATTCAAGACTGCTGATTTTGAAAAGTATGATGGATTGGGAGATCTTTACACACATTTGAAGGTATTTATTGGAGAGCTCGGTTCTTATGCCGAGGATGAAAAGCTCATAATGCAGCTGTTTCAGAAAAGTCTAATGGGAGAAGCCAGAGCATGGTATACCAGATTAGACAACTCTAAGATTCATAGCTGGCAGGAGCTAGACTATGCTTTCCTCAGTCAGTACAGTTTCCAAACTCAGATTGCTCCAGACCGGTATCAAATTACCAAAGTCAAGAAATAAGTCAATGAGTCTTTCAAAGAGTATGCCCAAAGATGGAGGCATCTGGCTGCTCAAGTTTTTCCATCTATGACTAAGTCTGAAATGGTGATGACCTTCATAGACATTCAAGAGGCTCCCTTCTATGAGAGGGTCTTAGTTGGCATAGGCAAACCATTCTCTGAAATGATCGAACACGGAGAGATGGTTGAGATGGGATTGAAGTCAAGAATGATTCAAGACCTTTCCACTCAAAAAGTTGTTGCTGAGCACATCCAGTCTGGAAGTTATGGAAACAACCCCCAAAGGGTCCATAAGAAGAAAGAGGAGGATGTTTCCTTGATACTACGAGGACAAAAAGGCAGTCATAACATGCCTATTTAGAGGAAAAACTACTTCCCTTTTCAGGCACAGTCTTCAAATCCTCCATTGCCTAAAAGTGGAGAAGTCAGGCGTACTTGAGTGTTTACACCCTTAGGGGACTCACTCGAAAACATTCTCAAACTTCTAACAACTCAGAAGAAAATTACCCATCTTCTTCCACCCGCCAACCCAAGTGGAAAGGGTTTCAATGCTAGTAGGAAGTGCGCTTACCATGCTGGAGCTCCAGGCCATGACACTCAATATTGTTAGGCCCTCAAGCATAAAATCCAGGATTTAATTGACAACGGTGAGATCGTGGTGGCTAAGCCCAACCAACCCCATGTTCAAGACAACCCTCTCCCTCAACACAAGGAAGAGGAGGTTAACATAATTAATTGGAGCAGTGGACAGAGCTCCCATTATGTTGGTGGATCATCCCAAACCAGCAAGGATAATGTTGACAATTGGGATTATGCATAGTTCCAGTTTATGATGGAATTGAAAATGAAGGCTCTTAGCGAGCAAGTCAACCAATTGGCAGAACTGGTGGTTCATCAGCACCAAGTCATATGTTAATTATTCAACCAGGAGCATGCTAGCCACCTTCCTCTTATTATAAGTACTCCCCCACTTACTCCAGAAGGTGAAACACTGTAGGATAAAATTATAAAAAGAGCAAAAGCTAAAGCCCGTCAGGACTTCTCCAACAAAAGAGAATTTACCTATTTAGGCCAACCAATGGAGGAGATATTGCAGATGCAGATTAATGAGGGAAGAATCATAGTTTTGCTACCTCTAATCAGCTCACACTCAAGATGATTTGATTCTAATAGAGTATGTCAATCCCACTCCCATTCTCACGGTTACAGAACTAAAGAATGTTAGGCACTCTGCTATCTTATTCATAACCTGATTGACAGCGGTGTCCTGCAAATAGCAAAACATGACGCTATATTACTTGAGAGTGGGGACACATTTCCTAAAAGATGGAAGGATGTCATAGCAATTATATCCTCTGAGGAAGATTTGGCTGCCACACCACGTACAATACAACCAATTCAGCTCAAAGGTGTTGAAAATCCTTTAAAAGTGGTTGCGCCAAAGCCAATCATGTTGCCATTTAGACCATAATATCTTGTTGTCAGCCTACAGAAAGTGCCATGTAATTATGGAGAGGCTGAAGGATCCACATCCAATATAACTGTTGTAGTGTCGAAGGAAAATCCATTGTATCTTCCCCAACGGGTGATGAAGCCTACCATCAGATCAAAGGGAGAAGTTACCATGGAGAAGATTGAAGAATTCCTCCGTATTATAGGACACAATGAAGCCAAGGTGATTTTAAGCTTGAAAGAAGCTCCACAAGAAATTTCTATACTGGACTTGGTTTTCTCTTCAGAAGATCACAGGAAGGTCTTACTGAAAGTCTTAGAAGAAGCCCACTTGCCAAAATCAGTGGATGTTGAAAAGTTCCATCATCTGGTGGATCACATCTTTAACAGTAATGTGATATCCTTCACCGATGATGACATACCTCCCGAAGGGATGGGTCATTGAAAACCGTTGCACATAGCGGTTATGTCCTCCAGATACATGGTGGGATGAGTACTTATAGATGGGGGATCATCCTTAAACACCTGCCCTTACGCCACCTTAGAGAAAATAAATATCAATCTTAATAGGATCCGAAGCAGCCATACAATTATCAAAGCTTTTGATGAATCCCGACGAAATGTTGTCGGAGAGATTGAACTGCCTGTGGAGATTGGTCCACATATATTTTACGTATCCTTTCATGTGCTCAAAATAGCTGCAGGGTACAACCTACTTTTGGGAAGACCGTGGATTCACATGGCTGGAGTCGTCCATTCCACCCTCCATCAGCAGCTTAAATACAACATTAATAGTAGCCTGGTCACTGTTAATGCTGAGCCAGAATGTCCTGTATAAGGTGATATACCACTCATCAATTTCAATGTAGAAGTTGAGCCTATCAACTTTCAGGCCCTTGAGGTGAACAACACTTACTATCAACCTATTGGGGAGCCCCCTCTGATACCTAGAATTTCTGTTGAGGTAATGTCGGCAAGTCAAGAGATGATATCTTTAGGTTTTCAACCTGGACAAGGGTTAGGAAAGGATCATCAAGGCATCAAGCACCCAATTCAATTTCCTAGTCAAACAGGGACAACCGGGCTAGGCTAATCTTCTAGGTCCACTCACAATAACCCACACAAGCACAAACAGGTTCCTTCATTTTTAGCCACACGGCGATTGCCTAAACCTACAGATGTTGAGCATGTACGGCCTTCATTAAAGGTTCCTGTCCATGTGGTAGCTATGTTGTTTCCTAAGTTGATACCTTTCAAAGGAAAGGAGGTCTTGATTCCAGATCCGGAGGTGGAAGAAAAGAATCGAAGGCGCAAAGAAGAGATATATAAACATCTGTCAAACATGCTCATCATAGTCCATACGGAGGGTATGAATAGAGACATTTCAGATAATGATTGTCCAAACATCATGGTCATCATGTAGGAAAAGGAGAACGATAACATCCCTTTTATCACTGCTGTCCACCAGGACTTCACCCTTGGCAATTAGAGCAGCATTCCATGCATTTGCCGACAAGGGTAAAAAGGGCAGAAACTGTGACACCCCCAAATCTAGGTACTTCATTCCCAGAAGACTTGGTGTTCACTTTCTATTCATTCATATCTATCTACCCAAATATAATAAAATTAAATTAGAAATCCTCCCTTTAAAGGGTTACATCATTAATCAAAAGTCTTCCCAGGTTGTCTAACCTTAAACATCAGTCAAGTGCGGAAATAAAATAATTATATCACATCATTAAATAAAAAGTTTATCATCCATAACAATAAGTAAAATTACAAGTCTTCATCACTTGCACATTTTTTCCTTTCCTTTGCTAGTTGTAAGTTCGTCGACCTTCTAAACTTTAGCTGCAATGATTATATTTATGCAAGAGTGAGCAAAAAAAATGCTCACTAGATATAGCAATGAAACAAAAACAAAATAATAACTGCCAATGAATAGGCTCATCAAAACTGAATGGTACTCTATCAATGGTAACCCAAAAACTAGAATCAAAATATGAAATATATCTGAGGGTCATAAGACCACAAACTACGTTCACGATTACAAGTAATCTTTCAACTTTAACCTTTACAGTTATACTGTAGGGACTTCACGTACTTAGGGGAATCAGCCATTTATACCATGTATTGTGCATAAACATCTAAAGTCATTGTGTACCCCCTATAATAGGGTTGTTCTTCTCAGTTTTAGAGTACAAGTCCGCACCAAAGAAAGTTTGGTTTGGATAACTTCAAGGGTAATTTAGAGTTTAACGATCATCAACTAAAGGATTAGTTGAATCAACAAGGTTTGATAACACTACAATTGATCACTAACAACATAGTACGGAACAATGAATAATCATAGATGAACTAACTATTTATTAAACTTATGCTTGGAAATAACTAAAACATAAGTATTGAATGAAATAGTAAACCTTGCTCGAACAATAATAAGCTAAGGCTATGATCTTATAAAATTCGAAATGAAATTACTGAACATACATTTACTGATAGCAAGCTGAAAACAAAACTTGCTCAACATGATAACAACTTGTGCAAAGTAATTTAAAATAAAACAGCTCAATAATAGAGACGAGAGTTCAAAAAGCTACATTTATTATAAAGGAATAGAACTTAAGAAACTTGCTTAACTATAAACAAGTTATAGTGAATCAACCATAATTAGAATTCCAATAAAATTAGGGTTAAAGCTTGCTCAAATGAAATTTAGGAACAAATGACTTTCTCAATAACAGTTTAAGATAAGAAACTTGCTCAATGTAAAGAAATAAGGTTTTGGAAACTTGCCTCGTGCATAAGCTATAAATTTACAACTCACGTTCACCTACACATAGTATTAGAATCATAATATCTATTAGATATACTAAATCCACATTTTCTAACATAACACTCACTTCTAGCTAAACTTGTTATTTAAGTACAAGTCTTACATTACCATATACATTTTAGAATTCGTAATTGTTAACTTCATAACACTTATCTACCATTCATTGTGTATACTAAATCATAACATAACGCGTTTGTAACTTACTAATCCTTTTTACAACTTTGAAATTGTTAATGACATGACACGGTTCTGTTTTAACCTCCTCATTACATGTTTCTCACATTAACACATCACTAAACTAGGTTACATTAAGGTTTCGAAGTTTGCAGAAATTACAGACTTCACCGAGTGCAGCGACTACTGGCCTTACCGCACAGCTTTGCTTTAGATTCTTGACTTCTTGCCGCCATATACACACGATTCTAGTTTTTGTAGAACGTGATTTTGGCACTGTTCTTAAGCCAACTAACACGAATTTCACCCACAAAATAGTAATATTAACATAGACAATTAGTATAGAACTAACACAAACATGATTGCTAACATATTCAACCACTTAGAACAATTTAACAACCGCTTTAACTAATTTAATTCCTTAAATTTCATGTTTTTACACAAAACTCCATTTTTTTGACATTCTTCATAGAAATCATCACTATGATCACAATTCTTATTCAAATTACTTCATTCAAACTACATTCTCTTTGTTTCATAATGGACTAGCATAATCAAGACTCAATTTACAGATAAACATACAAATTGACCACCATATTTGGTACTTTTACAAGCCATATGAAAAATATATATACTGTAACAGTTTTCTTCCTTTTTCCCGTAATTAGCATAACAATTTCTTGTTTACATAAAAACTCAAACATCACCAACACGTATAATCACCACAATTCAGTTGTATAGCAACAATTCAACAAATTGAATTCACAGAATTTGAAAACTTAACATTTTTGCCGTAAAACCTATATATATATATATATATATATATCAAAATTATAGAGAAATACCTTCTTATGCTTAAACAATCCTTGCTAACCAACTGATAATTGCTTTGGAGTTCTTAGGTTTTCTCTCAAATTCTCTGCAACTTTTCTCTCTGGAAATTCTTCTCTCTAAAGCCAACTAACACTCAAGCGTAAACATAATAAACTGATAGGCTAGCCATAATACGTATACTAAATATATCAGTTACAAAATATTAATGTATAAGTTATAAATATATTTTATTTATTATTTAATTTATTTTATTTGTTTTATTTATATTATCCAAAAAATCAAAAATCAAAAATCCAAAAGCCATAAGGCTTTGTTTGGCAAAAGCTCTTTACAAATTAAAGACTTAATATTTTAAGCCTTGTTTGGTTGAAACTAAATTGAACTCATTTAATTTATTTTAATAAACAATTCAGTTTATAATTTATAATCACATATTATTTGTTTGGATTTTCATATCCCACATTAATCAAATTAATTAATTACACATACTATATTTTAAATAAATATTCCACTTAAACAAATATCACAAAATTATAATCTTATTATAATTTTATTTAATAATTTAACATTTCATCTTAAATTATTAAATCAAAACAACAATATAACATCTCATGTTATATTACAACTCTCTAAATTATAAATTACATTAATTTAGAATTTTATTACTTCATAAATATTTAGTAACAACAATCACATTAAATAAATATTTACTAACAACAATCACATCAATAAAATATTTATTTATTTAATAAATATTTTAAATTATATATAATAAAATCTTGGATTGTTACAGAAACTCCCTCTACCCTGTAGATAACAATAACTGCTTACTTTTGTTGTACAGTATTAGCAGTTGCTTTTGTCATTTCATGCTAACACTTTGTATCATTGAACAATTTCATATATTAAGTGAAAGCATTTTGTTTTAGGACTCTAAAGTTAGATGTGCCTAAACTAGCTGATGAGGTTCCTATTCGCCACAAGGACTGTAACTTTGATGTAAAGTTGGACTCAGACTTGATGAAAATACAAGAGGACTATGAGATACCTTAGGAGATCAAAGAATGGGTCGAAGAAAAACCCAAGAGAAATCTTGATCAAACCACCTCTTTTAACCTTAGAACCTCAAAAAATACCAAACAAATCCAGATTTGTATGGACCTTACTCCAAACCAAAGGAATGACATGGTTACTCTATTGACCCAATTCCAAGATGTGTTTGCATGGTCTCATGAAGACATGGTCGGTTTTTCTACTGACATCGTCATTCATCGCATCCCCGTCAAAGAGGGATTCAAGCTAGTTAGGTAAAATCTCAGGCGATTAAAACCCGAGTAGAGTTTAAAAATAAAGGAAGAAATTGTGAAACAATTTCAAGTCGGCATCATCATGGTATCAACATACCCTGAGTGGCTATCCAACATAGTCCTCATAACTAAACCTGGAGGGAAGGTGCGTGTTTGTGTGGATTACAAGGATCAGAACAAAGCTTATCTTAAAGATAGCTTTCCCGTGTCATTCATCCACATAGTCATTGACAATACAGCTCAGTATGACATGTACTCCTTTGCTGACTGCTTTGGGGGGTACCATCAAATCATGGTTACTGAAGAGGATCATGAGAAAATTGCATTCATCACTCCTTGGGGAACCTTTTGCTATAGACGGTTATCATTCGGCCTCATCAATGCCGGAGCTACCTACCAGCGAGCCATGATGGCTCTTTTCCATGATCTAATGCACAAAGAGATAGAAATCTATGTGGATGACATCATTGTCAAGTCCCGAAGGGAGGAAGACAACTTAGATCATCTCAAAAGGCTCTTCAACCGGTTGCGTAAGTATAACTTGAAGATGAATCCATCCAAATGTGCCTTTGGTGTCAAATCAGGCAAGTTGCTAGGATTTATAGTAAGCCATAAAGGGATTGAGTTGGATCCTATAAAATCCAGGCCATCACGAAAATGCCCATACCTCAGACAGAGAAGGAAATACGGGGATTTTTAGGAAGATTCAACTTCATTAGCCGATTTATCTCCTAACTCACAACAACCTGTGAGCCTATCTTCAAGTTGCTAAGGATGAACTCCTCCATGAAATGGAATGATGAGTGTCATAAAGCCTTCCTTATAATCAAAGAGAAGCTAGTCAAAGCTCCTGTTTTGGTACCTCCCAATGATGGTGTTCCCCTGTTCATGCACCTGTCAATCAATGACAACACCATGGGCTGCATGCTGGGATAGAAAGATAATAAAGGCCAAGAATGAGCTATCTATTACCTCAGCAAAAGATTCAGCAGTAGTAAACACAAGTACACTCTGATTAAGAAAACTTGTTGTGCTTTAGCATGGGCTTCCATGAGGTTATAGCATTACCTCCATGGTCACACAACCCATCTCATATCCCGTGTGGATCCTCTCAAGTACGTGTTTAGCAAACCCATGTTGAACTGCCGACTATCCAAATGGCAGTTAATCATATAGCAATTTGACATAGTTTATGTGACTCAAAAGTCTGTCAAAGGTCAGGGAATTGCAGATCAACTGCCCCCCACACCTTTAAGGGATTTCAAATCCTTGGAAACATACTTCCCCGATGAAGGTGTGATGAATATCTTTGGTGTGATGAATATCTTTGCAGTTTGTCAGCACCAACAACACAGCTGAGTATGAAGGCTGTATTATGGGGTTGAAACTTGCCCAATCAATAAGCATCAGACGATTAACTCTCTTTAGAGATTCTGAATTGGTAATCAGACAAACCTCTGGGATTTATCACACCAAAGAGCTACATTTACTGTGTGATGCTCCCAAAATAGGTCCACACAACCCATTCTGAGTCGCCAAATACATGGTACATAAAACAACTACAACTTCATTATTACAATTGTCGTCCAAAATACGATAACACATATGTTGTGACTTTAAATACAAATATTATCTTCTAGACAATATCCATACTCAAATAAGTTCCCATTACAATTATTGATACACTATTTTATAAAATTATGAGGACTACTAAAATAACTGCCTTGAAACATCACTCCACACCCCGACTAGTTCCCGCTATATTCTCGCCTCCTAAGAAGAAAAATGGAAACAAAAAGGAAATTGGTGAGCTCAACTAGCCCAGTAAAGAATATTATGACTAAGATAATGTAGAAAAAATTATCCTTAGTCCTCAACAGGGAAAAATCTGATAGAATACAATAGACAACAAGTTTTAGATCAACAATTGGGCGAAAACAACAATTCATTAGAAGAGTTAAGTAGAGAATGTAGTCTACTATCTTCTATGGTTTAAAAGTTCATCATCAATATTTTATCCCTGTAAAATCAATCAATATACATCTTGAATCAAATATTCATCTTTGCACTACGGGCCAAAGATATTCATTTGTATCACCAGTTGGTCATGTTCATCTCAACACCTGTCCATCTTTGCAGTACGGGCCAAAGATATTCATCAAGTAATCATTCATCTTTACACTACAAGCCAAAGATATTCATCTAGTATCACCATTTAAGACTGAGGATGATGAAAATATTTTAAAGAATGAATCCAGTGAGATAAAAGACACGATTAGGGATTCATAATTTAGTTTATCCAAGTTCAAGAATACTCCATAATAATCAATTGTGGAGCAAAATTCAAGAATAAAGTTCAAAACATTGATCCAATCAAATATAGGAACCATAACAGACAACTTGGATACAGAAAAGAAAACTCAAGGAATTTTTTATTATTTCAAGAATTATAGAAGCAATACTTACCGTAGTAAGTTTAGAGTTAGGAATCTGAAATGAACAATATATGAAACTTCAAATGGATTTTCAACTGTCATGCAATAGTCCACGTAGACAGATCATTTCCACAATTTAATAACCATTGAATACGAAGGGTTATTCACCATGAATGTGGTAGTCCGCGTAGACAGGTTATTCCCACAGAATAATAAAGAATGGAATAACAAAAGGATTTCACCATGCATACGGTAGTCTGCGTAGACAGGTTATTCCAACAAAATAATAAAGAATGGAATAACAAAATGATTTCACCATATATGCGGTAGTCCGCGTAGACAGGTTATTCCAACATAATAATAAAGAATGGAATAACAACCCTTACGAGTATTGAAAGAAAATAACTCTCGTCATGAATATGAAAGAAATAAATAATATCGTAAGCGAATATTAAATAAATAATACTCCTTACCTTAGTAGAAGATTGAATACTGAAGTAGGGTAGTAGCAGAATACTCCTCTTCTTTCTTTCTATAGTTTTTCTCTATAGTTTCAGTGAATTTGTAAGAAATAATGAAGGAATGAGCTTCTATTTATAAGAAAAAGGATTAAATAGTAACTAATTCATGAACGACCCAGATTAATTTACTTTTAAATGGACGGTCTATATTGATTTACTATTAAAAGTCAAAGCAACCGTCCTACTGATTTACTTTAAACCAGCGATCCATATTGATTTATTATTATAACTTTCCACCAGTGGTCCATATTGATTTACTATTATATCTTCAACCAACGGTTTGAAAAATTAGTAAATCTTCCCATAGAATACTAAGTCAAACTTACAACAAATGTCTCATAACAAATCCCTATATTTATATCAAAAATTAAATAAATATTTATCACAAATCACTTATCTTTAATCAACACATTTTTAATCTTTCAACAATTATTCATCATTAATATTATAACTCACAATATTTAACAACCAGATCATTCCCAAGAAAGAGAGGGATTTCCGATAAGGATTTCTCCCTATTGGCGAACAATTAGATGACCAAACCCCTTTCTTCGATAGAACTTTCTAGACATCGTCAATAATGCAAATAATAATATGAATAACATTGTCGTCTCAATTATTGATTTAATAATATAAAATAGGAAAATGTTAAATCCACAATACTTTTTGTTATTTCCACAACAAAAGTGTCGCTGCAGATGTATAGCGACGGTGAAAATCGTCGCTATAGGATCTATAGCGACACTTTTATTGTGGAAATAATATTTTTTGTTGTGAATTTAACAATTCTCTATAAAGTATTATGCAGATGATATTGTGACAATTATTGAATCACATAACATGAGATATTATGCACCAATTACTGTAGCAATAATTGAGTATAACTGAGTGACTTCTCACGTAAGCATCAATAATCAATATCGTGTGTTACTATGCAACCACGCGTATTATTGTTCTTTTACCACAAGGTATTTCAACAATTTAACGGTAAAAATTTGGTCAAAAAAAGAAACCAATTTTGTCATAAATAGTACCCCGTGAATAGTAACTCGTGAATAGTAATCCATGAATAGTAACTCGTGAATAGTAACCTGACATGAAAAGGTAAAAATTTCATAATAAAGTTTAGACCAATATTATTTCTGTCATTTTCTAACTACGACAATACTTTCATTGTGGGGTCTACCAATGATTGTGTCGTCGTACGGATATTCCCCGAAAAAAAGAATATTCCCCGACCAAACGCATATTCTCTAACACAACGAATATTTTATATCAACTTGCTTACTTTGCAAAATTTGTAAACATTACCCACAACTTTAAAATTATATCAAATTCACACCATAATATTCTAAAATAATAATTAGAGGAAATTAATTTTATTTTAAAAAATTTGGGGTCTTACAACCTCCCGTCCTTATGAAATTTCGTCCTCAAAATTAACGTGTAGCTGGTGTTTCGAAAAGTTGAGGGTACCTCTCTTTCATTTCTGATCTAACTCCCAGGTTATTTCCTCACTAGCATAGTTCCTCCACAAAACTTTGACTTATGGTATAACCTTTGTGCGTAGGACATGTTCCTTCCTATTTAAAATCTCGACTGATACCTCCCCGTATGTTAAATCTTCGGCTACCTCATCTCACTACTACAAAATAGTAAATAGAGAACACTTAAACCACAACGTTTTTATAAAAAAAATTTGTAAATATGTATGAAAAAACGTTATCTATTTAAAAAGATATTTTTTTATTTTTAATTAAATAACATTTTTTTTAAAACATTATGTATCTAACAAAACACGGAGCAAGGGTTAAATGAAAACACGGAGAGTGTATCTAAAAAGCACGAAGCAAGGGTTAAATGAAAAAGACGAGAAGACGAGACTGATAGGGTTCAAGTAATTGGCACTGACTGTCTTCCTCTCATCTTTAGCCCTGAAGAAGACGAGACTCCACGAGGACGATGAAGGAGTCTCTCCCACCACTCTCCGTGAAGTCTCCTTGTTGTGTATGCTTTCGAGGGATCCCCACATTGTCAGGTTTATACTACTAATTTCTCTGGTTCTAGGGTTTTGCAGTTATTTGTTGAGTTTCCTAAATTACGCACATTGATTTTGTTGAACTCCTCTTTTGTTTTTATATGTTTAGGGTTTTAATTGGTCTCAATTTCACAGCATTCCTTACTTGGATTCATGTCTATGAAGTACCGACCGAATTGAGAAATTTTCCTTTTCTTTAGTTGATTTTGTTAATTCATTCTTATAATAGGTTATGGTTACCCCCAATTTTACTTGGCCTATTTTGTACCAAATTGAGAAATTTTCGATTTCTAGTGTTGATTTTGTCAATTCGTTCTTATACTAGGTTAGGGTTTTCCCCAATTTTAGTGTTTAGATGCATTTGATCCCCTCCCCCAATTGCAGTTGGGATTCGACTCTCTCTATTTTGCCAGAATCAATTACCAAGATAGAGCTAAGCGAAAAATGATAAGACTCTTGACTTGATCGATGATGTTCTCGATCGATTCTGGTGCCGGTAATAACTGGGCGAAAGGTCATTATACTGAAGGTGCTGAGTTGATCGATTCTGTTCTCGATGTTGTTCGCAAGGAAGCTGAGAATTGTGATTGTTTACAGGGTAATAATATATACACATTTCTATTGAATTTTGATTATGACAAGTTATGTGATAATGATGTTAGTTAGTTTGATATCTGTTGCATCTATGTTGTTAGAAGGTGGATAAATGCATGGAATTAGAATATATGGAATAACATATGGACAAACTGTTGTAAAATGTAAAAAATGTGGAAGACACGTTGTAATCCGTCTAAATGTATTTCAAATAATTTAAATTCATCCATTAGGATTATTTCAAATAGGCCTCCTTTGTCTTTGTTGTTATTATATGTGATATGTCGACCTAGCTTATATACTCCTTGATAAATGCCAAATTAATTAACATTAAATCCTTAACTGGAATCGTGTAAAGATTAGGTATTGTGATGGAGCCTCATTTGCTGGGGATGGTATATTTGACAACGGGGTAAATTTTTGCTGACTTTCTCCAATTACCATCACATTTTGTTTTCTAGTTACATTCATAACCTCCACAATATGGTCTTTCAAATTCTTGAATACTGTGTTCTTGAATATCATTAAAAAGCTCAACTCCTCCTTTGGACTGACTGGTGTCATTGTTCTATGAGACAGGAAGTCATATGATCGTCTTAAAACTTGTACCGCTTACTAATATATTTGAAATGAACAACATACATCATTGCTTTATTTCAGAGGACAAAGGATTTGGCAAGCAATTATTCTTGTTCTTCTTCCAAAGGGTCTAAGCTACGCAAAAAAGGTAAAGCTCTATACTTTAGTGTATATTTTCATTTCATGTCATACACTCATACTTTCATTTGTTTCTGTTCAGGATTTGAATCAAAATAGTAGTATGAGATTATGTATATTTCTTTGATCAGATACATGCTGCTTTTATACTATATGATACATAAATAGATTGATGCATCACAAAACACTCAAAAAGTTTAATTGTGTTGAGCCTTGTAGTTAATGTAATCAGAAATACAATTAATATGATGATAATTCAACATAAAGAACACCATGTTCATGAATCATGATTGTTGCTACATATTATTGAAGGACCTATGTATGCCTGAAGTACTGAAGCAAGTACTAAAATATATTTAGCTTTACGTGTGCTTAATATACTTTTTGACTTCATTTCTTGTCTAGGCTTTTCTTTCAGGGTGCTCTGTAGGGGGGTTGGCAGTCTTTTTACACTGTGATAACTTCACCAGTTATCTACCAGCAAATGCAAGTGTCAAATGCTTAAGTGATGCTGGATTTTTCTTGGATGCGTAAGTTCCTTAGTTCTTGAAGTGGAATTGTTAGAACTTCCTTTAAGTATTGAATTTTGGCTTTCCCTTTGCAGAAGAGACATAATTTTGGCTTTCCCTTTGCAGAAGAGACATAATATTGCGATATGTTATGTGTTGATGCAAAGCTGATTTATAACACTTTAACTTTATTGTGCTATTAAATTGACATTTGAGTGCAGGAGTGATGTTTTGTTGCGACACTTGGAAAGCCTTTATGCTCGTGAGTCAGTTGATAGGATTGTATTTGATGAAGCTCATTGCGTGAGCCAATGGGGACATGATTTTAGACCAGATTATCAGGTTGTGGCTTTTTGAAGCTTTCAAATTTGTGCTATTGGCTTTTAATTTCTTTTGGTCATTGTTAACCACTTCAGGGAAACATGTATAGGTTCTGGGTATCTTGAAACAGATGTTTCCACGTACACCAGTGTTGGCTTTGACTGCTACAGCCACAAAAAGTGTCAAAGAGGATGTTGTGCAGGCTCTTGGTCTTATTGATTGCATTATTTTCCGTCAAAGTCTCAATCGCCCAAATTTACAGCAAGTTTAATCATTTTATGTTCATTTACCAAAAAATAGATAATATCTTTCGATGCATCCTTTCAGCTGTTTGGGGTGGGGCCAAATTGGCAGATGTTCTTGAACTGGTTGGAATACCCAAGTTAACAAGTACCACGCCATCTGGTGGGAAACATGTTAAATTTGTGAGCATTGATAAGTGTAAGGTATACCCTTGCCTCTTTAATCTTGTTCGTGAAACTGAATGTTCTTTTTCCTGTTTTTCTTCCCCTCCCACTCCTTGTGAGTTTTTATTTTTTGGTACCACTTGTGAATAATGTTTATTCTTGTGCAACTATATTCTTAATTGTTTTTGAGCATGTTTCAACTGTATACTTGTGCAAACATGCTAATATGTTCCTCCTTGGACATTGAAATAGCTTTTTTTGGATACACAGCTCTTCTCTGTACATACAGATCTTGTGCCTTCTTTCTTCCAGAAGGAATAGGGTGGTTTGCCATTCAAGGTTGGCCTGACAATGTATAATAATTTTATAAATTACGGACTCTTGGAAGAAAGTTTTGTAACTTAGTAATTGTTTCTCAGCTTGTAGTATTTTACTAAAGCATTTTGAAACTGTAAACGAATGGTATTATTGGGATGTATTTTGAATGGTTGATACATTTTGACTTTAAATTTAAATGAGAATTTAGACCTTTTAGCTATATATCATGGCATTAGCATATTGCAGGTGCATTGGTAATGTAAGTGAACCATAACATTTTTTTTCTTTTTTTTTAATCTACAACATTTTTAAAACATTGTGTAAATGTGCCTAAACGTTGTCTGATGTACTAAACAACAACATTTTTATCCAAAAAATATTGTGGAATCATACCTTCTACAATATTTTTAAGCATCTGTTAATTTTTGAAAAATAAATTTACAACTTTTTTTTTCCTAAAAAATGTTGTGTATTGTGCTTAATTACAACGTTTTAAAAATATTGTGTAAGGGTGTCAAATAAATGATACCCTTAACCACGACGTTTTTTTGGCTGAAACGACAACGTTTTTTCCGCGTTGTCTATTTACTATTTTGTAGTAGTGTCTGGTTCTAATTTTGTAATGTGATTTGGGTCTTTCACATATTTACGTAGTATGGATATGTGAACACGAGATATACTTGGCGGTAAAGCGAGTCTACAGGCCACAGTTCCTACTCGATCGAGGATTTTAAATAGACTAATAAATCAAAGGTTTGAGCTTTCCTCACATCGTCGATTCTCGCTTTTGGAATAACGACTTCTTGCATCTTCTTCTTCATATTCCTCAACTCCGGGTTTGTTGCTTGAGCAACTTTACTTTATCGATTAAAGTCGATTCTACGCGTATATTTTCCATGTCCCAAGAGTCTTTAACTCTATCATCATTTGCAAGTTATACGAAATGGGTCTTCATGTTAAAAACATCGCACTCGTAACCCCATATGATCTTCTACTCAACACGTTAGTTACCACGTTCGCTTTTTCAGGATGGTATTGAATGGTATGATCGTAATCTTTCAACAGCTCAAGCCAACGTCGTTGCCGCATGTTGAGTTCCATTTGGGTGAAGAAATATTTGAGGCTTTTATGATCTGTATAGATCTCCACTTTCTCCCCGTACAGGTAGTGCCTCCAGATCTTTAATGTGAAAATGACTGCTGCCAACTCTAGATCATGAGTAGGATAATTCCTCTCATATTCTTTGAGTTGTAGTGAGGCATAGGCTATGACTTTCCAATGTTGCATGAGAACACATCCTAACCCTTTGCCCAAAGCATCGTTGTAGATAACAAATCCATCCAAACCAGATGGTATTGTTAGAACAGGTGCCGAAATGAGTCTTCTCTTGAGTCATTGGAAACTCTTCTCACATTCCTTGCTCCATACGAATTTTGTATCTTTTCGAGTTAGCTGAGTTAATGGAGTAGTGATTCTAGAAAATCCTTCCATGAATCTCCGATAGTAACCAGCTAAGCCTAGAAAGCTATGTATTTCGATTACTGACTTAGGTTGCTCTCAACTGTGACTCATATCCCAATCTTGGATAACACGTCACAATGACACCTATCAGTTTACCACCGCACGAATATTACGTCCCCTACGGAGAGTCTGGCTTTGGTGCATTCCACAAAGAAAGTCACCATATAGAGGCTCGGGTACCAACTCCTGTAGTTGGGTTTTTAACTCCTAAAGTTCAATAGGAGCCATTCGATATGGGGTTTTGGAAATGGGTTTTGTACCGGGTTCAAAGTCGATACAAAATTCAATATCACTCTCTGGGGGTAGACCAGGAAGTTTTTCAGGAAATACGTCAGGAAATTCACTAACAACAGAAATATTATTCAAATCTGACGTATTTTTGTTCAAGTCCATGACATGGGCTAAGAAAGCTTGACATCCATTTTTCAATAAACAAATGACTTTATGGCTTGATATGAAAGTGTTTGACTTTAGTGGTTTGGTTGCTTAAATTCGCATAACAAGTTTGTTAGAAATATGAAAACCAACAACCTTATGAAAATAATCAATTTGACATGATGAGTAGTTAGCCAATCAATCCCTAAAATCGCATCAAATGCAAGTATCTTTAAAAAGATTAGATCAACAGGTAATGTGATGGTGCCAACTTGGATTAAGCAAGATTTATAAATAGTGGATGTAATGAAAGTTTCTCCTAACGGAGTCTCAACAGATAAGTCAAAGTCTAATTTCTCCAGAGTCAAGTTCAAACGTTGAGCACAAGCATGAGAGATAAAAGAATGGGTAGAACCAGTATCTAGTAAGGTATAAACTTCACAAAAATTTATAATTAACTAACCCGTGATAACTTCATTCGGGTTACTCGCTTTTTGAGAAGTCACAAAAAATACTATTCTAGGAACCGTTGACTTTGACTTGTCCGGGACAACCTTTGGAGTCACCATCCCTGCTGGACTTGGTTTCGCTACCGGACAAAATTGAGCTATGTGATCGTCTTTTTCACAACTAAAACATACCTTGGAAGGCTGTGAACAATTTGGACTTATGTGTCCCTCCTTCCCGCATTTATAACATACTACCGGTGGTCATTCTGCTACCTTAGAAACAGTTGATGCTGGTGCTAATGTCTTCACGTTGTCATTATTGTACCTTCTCTTT
Source organism: Panax ginseng (assembly GCA_020205605.1). NCBI lineage: Eukaryota > Viridiplantae > Streptophyta > Magnoliopsida > Apiales > Araliaceae > Panax > Panax ginseng. Next base: position 125,840,663 of record CM035134.1, read on the forward strand.
TTGAAATCCCCCCCCCCCCCGACTCGCTTTTCTTACTATCATGGCCACGATTACCACCAAAGTGGTTATGGCTTTTATCCGGATATTTTCCTCCCCGCTAGTTGTTATCGCTCTGATGATCACCGCCACCGCATTTAACCACAGTTTGTGGTCCCCAGTTGAACATACTCATTATCTCGCTCTAATAATTGAGTCCTGTTGACAACATCTAAATATAGAGAAAATTTGTGAGAGATAAGGTATTGACGAATTTTGGGTTTCAACCCTCTTAGAAACATTCACGTCATACGTTCCTCATTATCTACCAAATGAGGTGCAAACCTGGATAACTCCGCGAACTTAGCCTCGTACTGGGACACAGTCATGTTATTCTGTTCCAGTCTAATAAACTCTACCTCCTTCATATGATGAATACTTTCATGAAAGTACTTGTCATTGAACAGTTTTTGAAACGTTTCCCAAGATATATTAAGTGTGGCTAGCTGAGTATGGTTCACAGATTCCCACCAGTAATCTGCCTCACCACAGAACATAAAGGTGGTGAATGGAACCATTTGTTCCTCCGTGCATCCCAAAACATCAAATATCTTGGTAATTTGTTTAACCCACATTTCCACCTTAATCGGATCCGGCTTTCCCAAGAACTCCGGTGGTCCCAACTTTTTGAACTGCTTGGTTGTGACAAGCCGCATGTTGCTATCATTTCCACCTGTATTTTGTGCACGAGTCTCCCTCGTCTGATTTTGCATGAACTGCAGAAAACTTCTAAACATCCCATCATTCATCGTTTGATCGGTGGTGTCGTTTATAAGAGAAACATTGTCGTCCTGTTGCACGTTATCCTGGTTGGTGATTAAAGGTGTCTCAACGGTCTCATTCACTCCATTGTTATCATTTTCAGCTGCCATTCTCAAATACTGTCACAAAATAAGGGTTAATTAAAGAAATTGACATACCACATAATACCCCTATATTTTGACCGACCAAATAAACACAAATAAGCTTAGGTAGGACACACTAGCGAAGGATTTACTTGTCTCTCCCCTCCTAGTTCTATTCATCGATCTCCGCCAAAGACCATATCCCTAAGCTCTGATAGCAACTGTGACGCCCCCAAAATAGGTCCACACAACCCATTCTGAGTCGCCAAATACATGGTACAGAAAACAACTACAACTTCATTATTACAATTGTCGTGCAAAATACAACAACACATATGCTGTGAGTTTAAATACAAATATTGTCTTCTAGATAATATCCACACTCAAATAAGTCCCCATTACAATTATTGATACACTATTTTATAAAATATTGAGGACTACTAAAATAACTGCCTTGAAACATCACTCCACACCCCGACTAGTTCCCGTTATATTCTCGCCTCCTGAGAAGAACAATAGAACAAAAAGGAAAAAGGTGAGCTCAACTAGCCCAGTAAAGAATATTATGACTAAGATAATGTAGAACAAGTTATCCTTAGTCCTCAATAGGGAAAAATCTGATAGAATATAATAGACAACAAGTTTTAGATCAACAACAGCCGCGGAAACAACAATTCATTAGAAGAGTTAAGTAGAGAATGTATTCTACTATCTTCTATGGTTTAAAAGTCCATCATCAATATTTCATCCCCGTAACATCAATCAATATACATCTTGAATCAAATATTCATCTTTGCACAACAGGCCAAAGATATTTATCAAGTATCACATTTAAGACTGAGGATGATGAAAATATTATAAAGAACGAATCCAGTGAGATAAAGGACACGATTAGGGATTCATAATTTAGTTTATCCAAGTTCAAGAATACTCCATAATAATCAATTGTGGAGCAAAATTCAAGAATAAAGTTCAAAACATTGATCCAATCAAATATAGGAACCATAACAGACAACTTGGATACAGAAAAGAAAACTAAAGGAATTTCTGATTATTTCAAGAATTATAGAAACAATACTTACCGTAGTAAGTTTAGAGTTAGGAATAAAATGAACAATATACGAAACTACAAATAGATTTTCAACTGTCAACGGTAGTCCGTGTAGACAGATTATTTCCATAATTTAATAACCATTGAATACGAAGGGTTATTCACCAGGAATGCGGTAGTTCGCATAGACATGTTATTCCCACAGAATAATAAAGAATGGAATAACAAAAGGATTTCACCATGCATGCGGTAGTCCACGTAGACAGGTTATTCCAACAGAATAATAAAGAATGGAATAACAAAAGGATTTCACCATGCATGCAGTAGTCCGCGTAGACAGGTTATTCCAACAGAATAATAAAGAATGGAATAACAACCCTTACAAGTATTGAAAGAAAATAACTTTCTTCATGAATACGAAAGAAATAATACCCCTTACGAATACAACAAATAATATCCCTTACATATATTAAACAAAGATAATATTCCTAACGAATACGAAAAATAATATCTTAAGCGAATATGAAATAAATAATAGCTCTTACCTTAGTAGAAGATTGAATACTGAAGTAGGGTAGTAGCAGAATACTCCTCTTCTTTCTCTCAATAGTTTCTCTGTCTAGAGTTTCAGTGAATTCGTAATAAATAATGAAGGAATGAGCTTCTATTTATAGGAAAAAGGATTGAATAATAACTAATTCATGAACGGTCCAGATTAATTTACTTTTAAACGGACGGTCCATATTGATTTACTATTAAAACTTAAAGCAACGGTCCATACTGATTTACTTAAAACCAGCGATCCATATTGATTTACTATTATAACTTTCCACCAGAGGTCCATATAGATTTACTATTATATCTTCAACCAACAGGCTGAAAAATTAGTAAATCTTCTCATGGAATACTAAGTCAAACTTACAACAAACGTCTCATAACAAATCCCTATATTTATATCAAAAATTGAATAAATATTTATGACAAATCACTTATCTTTAATCAACACATTTTTAATCTTTCAATAATTATTCATCATTAATATCATAACTCACAATATTTAACAACTAGATCATTCCCAGGAAAGAGAGGGCCTTCCGATAAGGATTTCTCCCTATTGGCGCGCAATTAGGTGACCAAACCCCTTTTCTCGACAGAACTTTCTAGACATCGTCAATAATGTAAATAATAATATGAATAACATTGTCGTCTCAATTATTAATTTAATAATATAAAATATTATGCAGATGATACTATGACAATAATTGAATCACATAACATGAGATACTATGTAGCTATTACTGTAGCAATAATTGAGTATAACTGAGTGACTTCTCACGTAAGCATCAATAATCAATACTGTGTGCTACTATGCAACCAGGCGTATTACTATTCTTTTACCATCGGGTATTTCAACAGTTTAATGGTAAAAATTTGGTCAGAAAAAGAAACCAATTTTGTCCTGAATAGTACCCCGTGAATAGTAACTCGTGAATAGTAACCTGACATGAAAACGTAAAAATTTCGTAAGAAAGTTTAGACCAATATTATTTTTGTCGTTTTCTAACTACGAAAATACTTCCGTTATGGGATCTACCAATGATTGTGCCGTCGTACGAATATTTTCCGACAAAAAGAATATTCCCCGACAAAACAAATATTCCTCGACACAACGAATATTTTATATCAACTTTCTTACTTTGCACAATATGTAAATATTACCCACGACTTTAACATTATATCAAATCCACACCATAATATTCCAAAATAATAATTAGAGGAAATTCCATTTTATTTTAAAAAATTCAGGGTCTTACATGTTGCCTTACCATCGGCAGGTTATACAGATGCCTTCGGAGTTCGAAGAAATATCCTTCCTCTACATTCCTCAGAATAGGAATTACTTTACGGATGCGCTAGCAACTTTGGCCTCCTTGATCAACTTATTTGACAAGGAAGACATGCCAAACATCACATTTGTCCTGCAAAAGGCTCCAGCCTATGGGAATTACATTGGAGAAGTATCGGATGAGCTACCTCCCATCCAACACCCTTGGTATCAGCATATCAAGGAGTATCTGCGAGATGGATCTATACCCGTTGAGGTGAGTCCAGCTGATAGAAAGTGAATCCATCGAATGGCTATGAAATTCTACCTAAGCGGAGACGCACTCTACAAAAGAGATGGAGGACTAGGTCTTCACAGATGTCTGGACAAAGACCAAGCTCAGAGGTTCATGGATGAAATCCATGGTGGAATATGTGGCCCACATATGAGCGGCCCTCTACTTGTCAAGAAAATCCTAAGAACATGGCATTACTGGTTCTCTCTCAAGGCTGACTGTAATGATCACGTCAGGAGATGTTACCAATGCCAAATCCGTGGGAATGCTATCCACGCCCCTCCAAGGGAGCTCCATAATATGAGTTTACCCTGGCCCTTTTCAATGTGGGGAATGGACGTGATCGGGCCCATCAAGTCCAAAGCTAGTAATGGGCATTGGTTTACCTTCACCATGATCGACTACTTCACCAAGTGGGTAGAAGCAGCCTCCTTCCCCAAGGTTACTAAAGAAGTTATCATTGGTTTCACCAGAAACAATGTCATTTGTTGATATGGACAACCAGAGGTGATTGTGCCAGATAATACTAAAAACCTCAATAACCTAATGATGGAGGAGTTATGCAGTAAATTCCATATCAAACATCTCAACTCCATCATCTATCATCCAAAGATGAATGGTACTATTGAAGTGGCTAATAAGAATATTAAAAAGATCATGCAAAAGATGTCCGCTAATCACAAAGGATTGCCTGACTTGTTGCCTTTGACTCTATTGGCCTACAAAACGTCAATACACACTTCCACTGGGGCAACCCCCTACTCATTAACCTATGGAATGGAAGCAGTTCTCCCCATAGAGGTGGAAATGGAATCCCTCAGAGTGTTGATAGACGCTCAGCTGGATGAAGACCAATGGTTACAAGATAGGTATCACCAATTGTATCTAATATATGAAAGGCGAGCCGCTTCCATCTTCCATGGTTAGTTATACCAATAGAGGATTGCCAGATCCTACAACAGAAAAGTTTGGCTACGGTAATTCAAAGAGCATGACTTGGTCTTGAAGAAAATTCTTGACAACCAAGATCAATCCAAAGGAAAATTCACCCCAAACTGGGAAGGCCTGTTTATTGTCAAGGAGGTATTGACAAGAGGAGCTCTCAGATTACGGGAGATGGATGGTGATGCATTTTTGCAACTCATTAACTTGGACACCGTGAAACGGTACTATGTCTAAAGTTACCAGCAAGCTAACATCCTAGTTTTGGATCACCAGATCCCCAGTCAGTTTAGGTTTTCAAAACCATTCACTACATATAACTTTTCTTCACATCCGTTTGCCCCATCAGGGATAAACATACCTTCCAACTAGCAGCCTGGTTTCAGATCATCAGATCCTTCACTCAACTCCAATTTTTAAAACCTTTCACATCTTCAGTTTGTCCTACTCAGGATAAACATTTCATACCTTCGGTTTTGTCCCACCAGGGATTAAACTTTTCACATCTTCAGTTTGTCCTATACATGGGATCAAACTTTTCATCTGCAGTCTGTTCTGTACACAAGGCGAACTATGCATACTTGATCTCCCACATACACGGGAGTACGTAGGCAACCATTTATTGGCCCGGTCTCACAAAAAAAAAACAAAAAAAAAAACAAAACATCTCTACACCATTTTCACCACTTACCACTTTGAACCTTTTCATGCTAGGTTCGAACTACGCAGACCTGATCTCCCCTCTTCAATAGGAGTACATAGGAAGCCATTCATGGTTCGGTCTTATCCCTACCAAAATATAAAAACTTATCAACTGTACTTGGATCATCCTTCAATCCACCACACTTTATGGCTTAGACCAAAGGGATGGAATTAACTGGTCTCCCCACACAAATGGGAGAATCAACGACCATCTAAGATGTGGTTGAATCCTCAAAGAGAAACACCAATCCATAAGAGATGGAACTACCTGGGCTCCCCCGTATAAAGGAGTACTGGAGACCATCTGTGGTGCGGTCAACCTTAGAGAGGAAAGCCACACTCCTCTCCAAAATTACATACAGAAACCTGTCCTAAAACACCAAAGGGTAGGGAATACACACAGATCAACGATCCATTCTAAAAGATCCTGAGACACCTCAATATCTGTCCATCAAGGGGGAGTTTAGAATACATCAAGATCACAAGCCCTGGAGAAACATGCAAATATCAAGCAAGTAACAAGGCATAACTAAAAGGGACGTAAATCAAAATATATTTCCCTACCATATATAATGATTTTTAATATAGACAATGTTTACTGTACATGACAAAAATGGCTAAGCTAGTCTGTGCGGGAAAATACAAGCCCATCTACAATCCAATGGATATACGTGCTATCAGATCCAACATAGCATCTCTATCCGAAGAAGGGGGTAACATTGTGAGTTGCTACCCAAGGGTATCAACACGAGCCAACAGATCCACAGCCAACTGTATCGTGACACTATGCTCATCAATATAGGTGCTCATCTCTGCAATGATATCAGTAGTATGAGACCTCACTGCAGTACTATTTGTAACAGCGACATCCCGAGCAGATACAACATCATCCCGCTCAATAATCAATGCATTTAGATGATCCAGCCTCGTCCCACTCAGCAATAACAGTATCTCTATGAGCTAAGGCATTATCTCTCTCCAATAGAGCGGGATCTCTCCCAGCAAGAGCTGTCAACATCAAGGACCTAGCCTGATCTCTCTCATGTGTCGCCAGATGCAGACTCTGCTTTAATTACTCTGCCGAATGTGGGGTCGTAGTAGCAGTCATACTGGGAGAATTAATAAGAGTTGTTGTCAACCCAGCAAATAGCTCTTCCTCAGTGGGAGAATCAATGTCCTCTATGGACTCCCCACTGTCAAAATCAATCCCCAGCATAGTGGATACAACCCCAGTCGATGTGATCTCTGCCTCCATCCATGCAGAATACTCTGTAGAATGGCCCAGATGGCTAACGAAAAACTCAACCCGCACACGCTAAGCCCAACAGGCATACACCCTAGATCTATCCTCTGCTGACAAATGCCGAGAAGATAAATGATGACCCAATGCCCCCTCAAAAGGATGAACATCCTAGAACTGGTCAAACTAGGCCATCACAGCCAGCGGGTGGTATGTGGTCATGCCCCTCAAACCAGCCAGAGGGAGATAATCTATGCCTGGTGCATGAGTAATGAAGTTGTAGGGAGAACTAAGCCCTGAGCACAGTAAAATGTCAAATGGATCCTCGATCCTTGCTAAGAACACTGACCATAATGCAGCGTCTGTACACTCCGCTGGCTGAAAGGAGTAAGACATGGCTATCTCATGAGAAAAATAATACCCATACCGTTGGAAGGTGCCTATAGGTCTCAAGTGTGACATGAACCACATATACAATAAGACAAAAAAAACCGTATATACCCCTGCAGAATATGTGTGGAAATACGTGGTTGACCTCAATGTCTCTGCCACAATCATCGGTATAATGGTATGACCCTCCCTAAGAGCTCTCACTGCCATAATGAAACTGATTTCCAGATGATCCATATACAGTGGCATGTACAAATAAGCCACTACACACATCATGAGTACGTCTACTTTGGCAACACGCCACTAATCATCCAACGTGGTGAAATCCATGGAGTGTTTTGCATAACTGTCTAATGTGCCAAATCTATCTATCAGAAAATGCTAGGACACCACATGGCTAGATGTGATCTCATCCTGAACTACTCTACGCCTCAACCCGGTGAGGGTCATGAACTATCGGCTCATATCCCCGATAGCCATCTAAGCGCAATGTCATCAACCGCTCATACTCCTCTAAGGTGGGAGATAACTTATGGGTCTCAAACCAGAACACCTGCCTGTCTGGTACCCAGTGCTCTAACATGCCCTCTACAAAACCCATAGGAACCTAGAACATCAAGAGGGTCATGGAGTGCTATAATAACTGATCTACACTCATCCGATCTGGAGGTGACAAACTATCATACCATGATCTCAAACATAAGGCTACCAATACTGGTGGGGTATGATCAGTGCGGCTAATTATCGAGGAAGACATCTATGTGGGCCGTATCATAACACCATCCAGGGGTCAATGCTGAATATCTCTGGACATATATATGCATAACATAATATATGCATAATAAACAATAGATGGCAATATGATATAGGGAATGGAAAATAGCATACATACATTCCTAAGTACATCATCATCTAATACATCATCCCTGTGTACAGATGGAAAATACAGGGAAATGGGGCACAGACGCCCAACAACTAATAGAGGCCTATCAAAAGATTTAATGAGAGTGGGGCATAGCCACCTAGTATCTAACAGAGGCCTATCAAAAGATATAGCGAGAAATACATCAGAAGAAGTATATGGTGTTGATGTCAATATCATCCATCCTGTCCATCTGATGTAACTCCTCCTGAGTCACTGGATCTCCGCCAAGAGGGATGTCAGGCCTATACAATAGAGGATCTACGCTAACAAAACCATATTGGTCACCTGAGGGGCCAGCCCCAGAGCTGGAAGGATCAAAAGTATCGCCTCAAGAAGGATCTACCTTACGTCTTGGGATGAAAAATATGCTTGGTCCAACTGCTGGGTCAAGCTGTCAATCTGCGTTAAATGAGTAGACTCTCTGACGCAGGCCATCCAATCCATCATCATAACGGATCCAGGAACCATATCTCTCATGAACTGAGTGGTGCGAGTTTGGGCTTCGATGGTACGAGGGGACCACCAGCGGTAGAATACCTCCTGAATGAACGGACTCTCTGACAAAGTAAAGTCGTCAACTCCCATCAATAGGATATCACTAGCAGGCGACTGCGACACGGGCCAATAATGCCTGACAAGAGTCAAGATCGGTACACGAATCTCTCCTGTAATATTCCTGATAGCATGCTTTCTCAAATATAGCTCCCATCCTCCATCTATAAAGAGAGGAATTCAATGGGTGGATATCACATGCTCGACACCAATCGGGAACCCATCCTCAAAGCCAACTGTCAAATGGTCCCCAAAATATGGAACCCAAGTGATGACATCGGTTGTCAATAGCTCCAACTGTAGGCAATAATGGGTGAAACCCTCAGCTACAAGAACCTCTGCTAACGTGGAGTGATGCCATCGTCGTCCTTGTGGATAGGTATCTGGACCTAACACGCTAATAGGACACAAGCATGGGAGCCTCTCATAGGCCCAAAACTGCCAATACAAGGGCAAACATATGCGATCAGTCAACACTCTTAACCTGTACATGGGAAATCAAAAGAGAAATACTCACCAGCAGAAACGGGTAAAATCCTAGCCATGCCTCTGTCAAGCCCTGCGAACACATGCGCATTCCCCTCAGGAAATAGGCAAAGGTGTATGAGACCCAGTCACACTCTCCAATATGGTCCATCTCTCATGTCACGCTAACCAAAGTGAATGACACTGTGGAAGAGTTATCCGCTAAGAAGTAACCCATGAGAATGACCAGGAACAATCGTAGAAGAATTCGATCCCTGACTCTCACATCAGCGGCTATGGGATCACTCAACGCCCCGCTCATAGCATCTACGCTCAAATGAACAGTGCGGACTGTCCTGCCCTTGAGTGCCTCAACCAAGACTCCTAGCAAGGATCTAACGATAGTCGGAGTAATGTTCGCTGTACAAGGCACTGGCGCCCCTCCAAACTCCATACCGGTGATAAAACGCCAATCCACTGGCGTCATCATCACCTCATAGTCAAGCAAATGGAGAGACTAAGTCTAGTAAAACCAGCACTCAGACAACGCCATGAGATAACCCCAGGGACAACGACAGGGGAGGATGTAAAAGAAAGCCTCAAAGCCCCAACCATACACAATCTCTTGATACTCTGGATGAAGAGCCTGATAGAGAGAATGTATGTTGAACCAGTTCCCTCAAGGCAACGTAAATCCATGAACCTACATCATAAAAGAAAATTAACATCAGAATCCTTGCTCCTCATCAATAGGAAAAAGGAAGATCAAATCCAGCTTTTACCTCATTTGCCTATAAATAGACCAAGGGGTGATGACTCAAATCATCCAGAAGCTCTAGAATCATCACATTAATGCCTGGAAGATCCCTGCGGGGAGCTACAACCGGTACATCCTCCTCATCATCCTCAACATCCGACACCTTAATCCGGATAGGATGAATCATTGCCTCTACCAACCAATGAGGTTGTCTGACTGAACGGGGTTGAGGCACATTAGAAGCCCTCCTCCGCACACCTAAAGTGGTTATGCTGGAACTACTCGACTGATCCGGATCCATATGTCTGGACACAAGTCTCCAAATCACCTCAGAAAGGGTGTGGTAAATTCTAACCTAGAGCTTTTCAAATGCATTTTATAACTATATGTATGCATGCATTACTTTAACATACACCTACAGTAGAGTTAAAAATGTATGTCTACCCAATGCCTAGGCTCATGGAATATTTTTGCCAGAGTCTCCTTTGTAAAAAGGACTATCCACATGCACGTAGGCATGACAAGGTGGACATTCAGTAGCACACCAACCCACAGTCATAAACATCCTATATGCATAAAAATGTCAAATTCATAAATTCGTAAGGGTAGTTCAATTACCAGGATTACTTTGTTCTACAACCTTTGCTCATTTGTCCCCAAATAGGATAAGAAATAGCAGAAAAAGGTGCCAATTTGATTGTTTCAAAAGTCAAAAATTTTCACATCATTATGTTCAGTATGGTTAAATAATAATATTTACTATGTTGAATATTTTCTATCAAGTCATATGAGCATGCATATTTACTGCTATGTGTTTAGAAGCATTTCATGTGATAACTCATTTTCCAACGGACATAAACTGGAAAAGAGGACATGTATACATTACCAGGATAGTGTGGAACACTTGTACGGTGACAGATTTTTCAGAAAGCCACCCAAAATCAGCAAATCTAAAGAAGAACTCTCAGATTCTCTGTGTGGCGCAACTTGAAAATGACTTGTGAAAGGAAATTGGCCAAAAAATACACCCACAGATACTCGCAAGTGTATCTGCGGCTGGTGAAGCTACGGCTGTCCTAATTAGGTCCAACCCCTCTGGCTCGGTCCAATTTAAGTTGCAAAGGAATTTTCTCAAGTTAAAAAGGTCAAATCAGGAAAAAAGATGCTACGCGATTGAGTGAAAAAACCTGAATTTTTGGTTTTCAAAGACCAAATAGCAGGTCTACATATCACTCATTGGTATTCGCCCAGACACAGGGTTCACAACACCAATGATCATAGCTGTTGCAAAACTACACCCATTAATACCTCACAAGGGTTCGATGCCGTCAGTTCGGGGTCGTAACTCCAAAAACCTCTCCCTAGTGGAAACTTCATACAATATCAGTCGTTGAAGCACATTTCAATGAAGGTCAAACAACCTTGACGTTATTTCAGCCATTGGCGCGTAAATCCAGCGAAGAATTAGTGATGGTCCAATGATTTCATCCGTTGAAGGACATTTTAACGAAGGTCAAGCAACCTTGACGTTATCAGCCATTGGCAAGTAAATCCAGCGAAGCATCAGAAGTAATCCAATGATTTCAGCCATTGGCAAGTAAACCCAACGAAGCATCAGAAGTAATCCAATGATTTTAGCCGTTGACGTACATTTCAGCGGAGGTCAAACAACCTTGAAATCATCAGTCGTTGGCGAGTAAACCCAATGAAGCATCAAAAATGGTCCGATGATGGTATCTGTTGAAGAACATTTCAATGAGGGTTAGGCAACCCTGACAACCCAGACTGTTGAAATAACTCCGACTGAGTATTGGAAGGACCTGGCGATACAAACTAGGGAAAACCATCCTCATCAAGGAGGACCGATGATGGAATCTGTTATACAAGTCTTCATCAGATAAAGTACAATCCCCCAGAGTCTCTCATACATGAGAGATACATCCTCAGTGGGAAGTCTGTACTAAGGATTAAAGACTTTGGTGATAACCCCAATCAAAACATCCTGGAAGTTCCTGAGAGCTTTGGAGTAGACATCCAAGCATTTCGTCAGGGTCATTAGTGATAACTCCAGTCCCCATCAAAAGCCGTGGGAATGAATAGTTATCACATCCTGTTGGAAGATGGTCCAACAAACCACATTCATCATACATTTGCATCATGATGCATTACACTGCATCATGATTATCTTGTCACATTTCAAGTGTCTAGTATTCTTTATCCTATCCATGCCATTACATTGCATGAATATGATAAAGAGGGGCATCTGTAGACACTCAAAATTTCTGTATTCCTGTTACTAACCTTGTAGGAGGGAAGAATTGTCTTCTAGAGATAACCCTAGAGGTCAAATCAGCTCAATCCCAAAGATAACCCCATGATACTCAATTTTTTGTCTCGGAGATAACACCGAGATACTCAGTTTCAGTCCCAAAGACAACCCCAAGAGTTTCAATTACAACCTTAGAGACAACCCCGAGGAATGCAGTTGCAGTTACGGAGATAACCCCAAAAAAGTCTATTTTAATCCCCAAAAGTAAGCTTCAACATTGGAGATAACCCCGAGGCACTCAGCTCCAACCCCGAAGATAATCCCGGGAGATCAAGCACACCTTCAAGATAACCCTGAGGATATTCGATACTCACAGTAGCCCAATCTCAGAGATAACCATGAGCAACGACTGTTAAATCAGCCCAGAACCGGAGATAACCCCGGTGAGGGGCAAAATCATCATTTGCCACCTCGATCCCATATTTGTGTCATCTCAACAATAATTCAACCCACATTCTATACATAAGTGTCCTACAAGAACTATAGCTCCAAATCTTGAGTAACTACTACCCAAGATAACACACCGAATAAAATTTGAAGACTTGAAGATCTAGTCATGGATCCATCTTCCCAGGTTCGTATAACCTCTTATACTATGTCATTATGTAGCTCTCGACAATAGCATTCTAAAAAGGTATTATATGCCTCAATCGGATGCCCGGATTGAAAGTTATGAAGGTTCGAGTGGACAACACGTTGCACGAGTGTACGTACTTTAAGATGGTAGGGCCCATGGAGCCTGGGGCACCCCGAGTAGCCGCAGGTACACCTGCGACTCCCCCTCTATAAATAGAGGGCTTGGGGTGGCCATTTGAAGAAGAAAAAAAGGTGAGGAAGCCCTATCCATTTCACTCCATACACACTTCTAAGAGATAAAGAAGAGGAAAACCTATCCATTTTACTATGTACATTGAGTGCTTTCTCTTTTTAAACACAAGTGAGCTTGTGTTTTTGTAACGACCCCAGAATTCATACAATTTAATTCTCGACTTCGGTCGTTAATAATACATTCAACCTCTAATTTTAAATCATTAAACGATAATACAACCATTGAAATTTGCGGAATGATTAAAATTTTCTATTACAAACTATCCTCGTTCCCAAAACCTTCAACCTTTACATCTAAATATCTCAGAATCATTTTAATACTACAACAGTTTCAATACGGTATGCTGAGTGGTTTCCCACAAATAACTAACAAACTAGGTTCCGAGTTGCTAGTTCGTATATACCTCCGCTCTATGAAGGAATCGTTTAGCCCAGATACCATACATCAACTATTAAAGAGTACAATTGTACCATACTTAAATATAACCTTTTGATTCTTAACTTCTTTATCATTCTCTTCTTATAGACATTATCTATTTATTATCACCTTACATCCTTATTATTGGAGTTGGGTAACCCCACATTCATATTCCTTATAACTCTACGAGATTCTTCTTTGAATCCTTTCACGCATGGTTTAATCCCTTCTTTATAAATTTCTTAAATTACTTCTTATTGTTCAAACTCTATTTGAGCTTATTCGTTCATTATCTTAACCTCTCTTCTCTAAGGTTATGGCCTAAGGTACTCTTACCTAAGGTTTCTAACCTACCAACTTTGATACCAACTGTAACGACCCCAAAATTCATACAATTTAATTCTCGATTTCGGTCGTTAATAATACATTCAACCTCTAATTTTACATCATTAAACGATAATACAACCATTAAAAATTGCGGAATAATTAAAATTTTCTATTACAAACTATCCTCGTTCCCAAAACCTTCAACCTTTACATCTAAATATCTCAGAATCATTTTAATACTACAATAGTTTACATCGCAAAACGTTATTATAATTCAACATTTATGCATTGTTCAGAACCTTAAACATGGTTCAAATAATAATAACTCAGCCAAAGTATATAATTCTTTAAGTATCACATCTGACTCATGTCTTTCAAGTAAGACATAACTTTACCTTGAATCTTGAACCTGCAAAAGTGGTTATTTGCAATGTTGAGCTCGACAGCCCAGCAAAATCTAACAGTTTTCATGCATCACGTAGCTCATAATAACATGATCAACATATATCTCATAAACATCAGACTAACATAACATACATGCTACAATTCATATAACAATTATAAAGATTAAGTTCCTTACTCAATCAGCATGCTTTAGTCAAACAACGTAGTCATAAATTGACTTTAACATTTCATACATTCAACATATATATAAAACATCATGCTCTTTGCAATAAAGATTTAAAATAATTAAATTCACATAGGAAATAGGAACTGAAAGACTTGCCTTGATCGTTGATTACCAATAACAGTTTAACAACTTACAGATATCTGTACTTCACGTGCCCTACAAAATTATATAATTATTCATATCAACTATTAGTCACATAGCAACGCATAGTAGTTGCAATGTAATCTTTAATCTACATCCTATAACCCTTCATATTAATCAATACACAATGTTCAATTTGATTGTGTTAACTTTAGACTTATAACTCACTATATTTCATATTCGAAGTTCATTCAAGTGCTTAAGTCTTGATAGGACTACTTATTGGTTTTATATTAAATCCATTCCATATCTTATAATATTCATTTCAATTGTATTAAAACACTTTTTAAGTTTATTTGCACTTGGCACGGCGTTTCGACGTTCATTCGTCACACGTCCGATTCGTCTCTCATGTGTGTGCTTAGTATGCTTATACAACTTATATAATACATCATTTATTAATGTTAGGCATCATTATATTTACCAATATTCATGTTTTATAACTTAGAACAACATCTTTTATCGTCAAGAGCACCACACTTGCATACGCATGCATGCCCGCGCCTTCGATTGTCCCTCCTACAAATGACCATTTAAACCCTTCCTAAAGACCTCAAATTGAAACACTTACGTAACAAAAGTTGTAGGTCTATTCGTCCTTGTTTCGGATCATCTTGAATTACCTCAATCGGAGTTCGTATAAAAGCGTTATGGCCATTTTACTACAGGAGGACAAAATTGTCCAACCCATACCACAATTCCAAATATTTGAAGTGAGAGAAATGGTCTTTGAGGCACGAACTTCCGCCTATTTTTTTGGTGCTGGGGCGTGAAATTTGGCGTTGGGGCTCCGAATTACAGAACACTCAACCACAAAGAACAGAATAACTAAATTCTGGACTAATTACTATTGTTAACATCTAAATTAAGACGTAAAACTTATATAGATTACTCATAAACATTTACTTATCATACATATACCAATTTTAAAGCAATCAAACAATAATTTCAGAACTCCATAGATTAAAGCCCAAAACTCCATGTTTGATATTTCTTTGACACAATGACACTGTAAATGCTAATGATAAACCAATTTGATGCTTTTAAACTATGTTCTTTGTAATTCTTAACAAACTAATTAACATAGCCATAGTTTAATTTCACATATTAGCTCAAAATTTAATACTAATTTTTTTTATCCTACAAAACACGTTCATACATGTGTTCACTGTAAAACCAATTTCTTTTCTTGTAGACTTAATTTAGCATATAATCTTATCTAAATGTTAAGCATACACTCATATATATGCTAGTATAACAATTATAATTACCAATACACATAATTTCCTAACCAATTATAAAAACATAGTTTTACAGAAAGTTTATAAATAACTTTATATTACAGTCAAATTCAGAAACACAGAGACTTAGAAATTATAGCGTAAAACCTATATGTTAAGGTTGTGTTACATACCTTTTGTTGCTTAAGAAATCCTTGATAATCACAGCTAACTATTTAAAATGCTCAGGAACTCTCTCTCTCTCTCTCTCTTGATTTTCTCTCAGACTCTATCAAACCTCTATAAACTTTTTTCCTTTCTTAGTTATCAGTATAGGCCAAATACACTGTACGTAAAGATTAAAACAAAAACCAACGCACGATTTTTCAAACGTTTTAAAAACTGACGTTCTAATAATTGCCCCTATTAATTTTATCAGTTACCAAACTTAATATATATTATTTATATTTTATTTATTATTTGATTTATTTTATTAATAATTCAAATTTTAAAAATCCAAAAGCCATAAGGCTCCGTTTGGCAAAACTCTTAAAAATTAAAGACTTAATATATTTAAGCCTTGTTTGGCAAAACTAAATTAAACTCCTTTAATTTATTTTAATAACTCCTTTATAATATAGTTATTTATCACACTTTATTTAATTAAGTTTTCATACTTAATTTAATTAATTCTAATAACAATTTATTGAATAAATCATTTAATCATTCTAAACTCTCTAACTTAATTATTAAATTAAGTTAGAATATTATCTCATAACAATTAATTTCCTTAACCCATTAATTATTTATTAATCAAATAATTAATCAAATCAAATCAAATTAAACAAATATATATTTAATAATAAACCACATCCATTAAATATTTATATAATTCAATAAATATTTATAATTACAATTAAAATTACGGATTGTTACATTAATCATATCGTAAAAAGAATTTTAATTATTAAATTCTTATTTTAATAACTTATGAAAATTCAGGTTGTCACATCCTTCCCTCCTTATAAGGATTCCGTCCTTGGAATCAACGAAACCTCCCTTACTCAATTTTCACCAAATCTCTTTTCAAAAATTTATCGTTGAATATTTTCAACACATTACCTTAATATAAATTTTATATTTCCTACTACATTCATTACTTCAACAAATTCTAGGTTTTATTTCATAACTTTCATTTGAATTCAATTATATTTTGAATATTATATACTCTTTAACCCATTCATTTCCTTTGCTAAGGATCGTTATCATAAACACTCGGGATATTACATTCACCCATTCTTCTAAGAATTTTGTCCTCAAAATTTTATCTATTAATCTTATTCATTCAATCTATCAAAATAGATTTTACATTAATACTTTATTCATTCATTGGGTTCTACAACCAAATTCTTTCTCTAAGGATCTTTCTAAGATCATCATATTCCTCACCACTTCCTCTTCTAAGAGTTTCACATTTCTCTTCTTTCTGGAGTCTCAATTCTTTCTTGAAATTATTATTTTTTGCTTAATTTTCTCATCCTTTCCACTTTCACCTTTCAGAATAATAAGAATCTTCCACAATTGCTCAATAATTGGGAAGCGATATGAATAACATGAATTTCAAAGATTCCAAATCATGCTAAGGGGTCACAAGACCGTGAACTCTATTCTCGGTTTACTAGTGCTTCAACTCAATCCTTCACACTACAAACCAGAGTGTTTATCAATCACAAAGACTGGAAACACCCTCCACACGTACACTAGGTGGCCAGCCTATTGCACCACTACGTTGGGCCGCAACGTAGTGTTTTGTAATGACTATATGCGTTACGCTCGGAACCATTGTCCCCGAAAACATGTCCCCTTATAGGGTTATTCACCTCAGCTGAATCCGCACCAAAATAATTTGGTTTGGCATAACTTTTCAATAAACACTTGATTTTCATGAACATCTTTCAATAATCATCTAGCTGAATCAAATATCATAGACTTCTACAATAATTTGAACATCAATAAAAATATACATATATATATATATATATATATATACTTTCATATCTTGAATAAACCTCAAAAATCCTTTTTATGGCGTCATGATTATGACGTTGTCATACTACATCTCACCATAGTGGGCTGACGATCATATGATCACATCCAACACCAGGTTCCATTGCATTGATGACTCCATCGTTTATCATATCACCCGATATATAAAATTAAAATATATTTTAAAAAATTTAAAAAAATCATTTTTTTCTAGCCGAAACAAACAGTATAGATACGCAAATAATAGCACTGTTTTCAAAATTCTTTAGTTCACTAGTGTGACCCAACATTTTTCAAAAATCAAAAGTATAACCATCAGCACGAAGTCAATAAATTTCGAAAATCTAGCAAAGCTAGTAGATTTAGAATATTCAAGTATCCATGAACTTCAATCTTTACTTCATTACTTCATTACTTAACTATTCTATCAATCTTCAACTTCATCAATGCTCTCTATACTATAACCATTTTCTACCCAAAATAGTTCATCAAACTTACCGCACATTGGAAGTTCAGGAACTTGCCACAATAATATGAGTTTAAGAACTTATCCTAGTCAGACCATAGGCGTCCATTCGCTGAGGGGTTCAAAACATACCATATTATTATGAGTCACGAACTTACCATACGCATTAGTTTTAAGAACCGCACCTAATCCTAATAATATCTAACTAATCTTAATAGTTCTAACTATCAAATATACACATGAGAAAAGAATCACCTTTTCACCACATATACATTGATAGCGCAACACCAACATTCTAATGAGTATCAATGTAATAAACTGAGAGCAAGCACAAAACCCTCGCCCATACAAAGGTTTGTATAACTCAGCCATCACATGAGTCCTCAAATGAAATCCCACCTAACTCTATCTTACTCTTAACAACTTACCCTTAACTTGCTCAATATGAATTCCTCGTATCACATCATTTATAATTCCTCGTGAGTTATCTCATACTATTTCATAGTACATCATCTTCATAACATCAAGCTATAATTATTCAAACATTATAGACCATCTTTCTTTTATAACTTAAACTGATTACATCGTGATCTTATTCTATAATCATCTCCCTTAAAATTCTTTTCTTAACTCGTGATCATTTTGTTTTACGATCCTCTTTCTTTCTCTTTTTCATCATTTACGATTTCGTTTATGCTTTTAATCTTCCAGACTTTATGTATTCGTCATTATTCATTATCTTGGCTATTGTAGTTAAGGTAACTCCCATTTCTTATCTTTATATCTCTTCAAGATTCTTCTTTGATTTTTCTTGTTTATATAACAATTCTTCCTTTAAGAATTTCTAACTTCATTTACATTACTCAACATTTCATTCGAGTTCCCCATTTTCATCATACGTATACACCTTCTATACTTGGTACATATCGAGTCTCTAACAGTTTCAATACGGTACGCTGAGTGGTTTCCCACAAACAACCAACAAACTAGGTTCCGAGTTGCTAGTTCGTATATACCTCCGCTCTATGAAGGAATCGTTTAGCCCATATACCATACATCAACTATTAAAGAGTACAATTGTACCATACTTAAATATAACCTTTTGATTCTTAACTTCTTTATCATTCTCTTCTTATAGACATTATCTATTTATTATCACCTTACATCCTTATTATTGGAGTTGGGTAACCCCACATTCATATTCCTTATAACTCTACGGGATTCTTCTTTGAATCCTTTCACGCATGGTTTAATCCCTTCTTTATAAATTTCTTAAATTACTTCTTATTGTTTAAACTCTATTTGAGCTTATTCGTTCATTATCTTAACCTCTCTTCTCTAAGGTTATAGCCTAAGGAACTCTTACCTAAGGTTTCTAACCTATCAGCTTTGATACCAACTGTAACGACCCCAAAATTCATACAATTTAATTCTTGACTTCGGTCGTTAATAATACATTCAACCTCTAATTTTACATCATTAAACGATAATACAACCATTGAAATTTGCGGAATAATTAAAATTTTCTATTACAAACTATCCTCGTTCCCAAAATCTTCAACCTTTACATCTAAATATCTCAGAATCATTTTAATACTGCAATAGTTTACATCGTAAAACGTTATTACAATTCAACATTTATGCATTGTTCAGAACCTTAAACATGGTTCAAATAATAATAACTCAGCCAAAGTATATAATTCTTCAAGTATCACATCTGACTTATGTCTTTCAAGTAAGACATAACTTTACCTTGAATCTTGAACCTGCAAAAGTGGTTATTTGCAAGGTTGAGCTCGACAGCCCAGCAAAATCTAACAGTTTTCATCCATCACATAGCACATAATAACATGCTCAACATATATCTCATAAACATCAGACTAACATAACATACATGCTATAATTCATATAACAATTATAAAGATTGAGTTCCTTACTCAATCAGCATGCTTTAGTCAAACAACGTAGTCATAAATTGACTTTAATATTTCATACATTCAACATATATATAACACATCATGCTCTTTGCAATAAAGATTTAAAACAATCAAATTCACATAGCAAATAGGAACTGAAAGACTTGCCTTGATCGTTGATTACCAATAACAGTTTAACAGCTTACAGATATCTACACTTCACGTGCCCTACAAAATTATATAATCATTCATATCAACTATTAGTCACATAGCAACGCATAGTAGTTGTAATGTAAACTTTAATCTACATCCTATAACCCTTCATATTAATCAATACACAATGTTCAATTTGATTGTGTTAACTTTAGACTTATAACTCACTATATTTCATATTCGAAGTTCATTCAAGTGCTTAAGTCTTGCTAGGACTACTTATTGGTTTTATATTAAATCCATTCCATATCTTATAATATTCATTTCAATTGAATTGAAACACTTTTTAAGTTTATTTGCACTTGGCACGGCGTTTCGACGTTCATTCGTCACACGTCCGATTCGTCTCTCATGTGTGTGCTTAGTATGCTTATACAACTTATATAATACATCATTTATTAATGTTAGGCATCATTATATTTACCAATATTCATGTTTTATAACTTAGAACAACATCTTTTATCGTCAAGAGCACCACACTTGCATACGTGCATGCCCGACGCCCTTCGATTGTCCCCTAAAACACAACAGTCCTACAAATGACCATTTAAACCCTTCCTAAAGACCTCAAATTGAAACACTTACAGAACAAAAGTTGTAGGTCTATTCGTCCTTGTTTCGGATCATCTTGAATTACCTCAATCGGAGTTCGTATAAAAACGTTATGGCCATTTTACTACAGGAGGACAAAATTGTCCAACCCATACCACAATTCCAGCGCTGGGGCGCGAGACAGTGGTGCTGGGGCACGAACTTCTGGCCTATTTTTGGTGCTGGGGCGTGAAATTTGGCGCTGGGGCTCCGAATTACAGAACACCCAACCACGAAGAACATAATAACTAAATTCTGGACTAATTACTACTGTTAACTTCTAAATTAAGGCGTAAAACTTATATAGATTACTCATAAACATTTACTTATCATACATATACCAATTTTAAAGCAATCAAACAATAATTTCAAAAAATTTAAATCCTTGAAACCATAGATTAAAGCCCAAAACTCCATGTTTGATATTTCTTTGACACAATGACACTGTAAATGCTAATGATAAACCAATTTGATGCTTTTAAACTATGTTCTTTGTAATTCTTAACAAACTAATTAACATAGCCATAGTTCAAATTCACATATTAGCTCAAAATTCAATACTAATTTTTTTTATCCTACAAAACACGTTCATACATGTGTTCACTGTAAAACCAATTTCTTTTCTTGTAGACTTAATTTAGCATAAAATCTTATCTATATGTTAAGCATACACTCATATATATGCTAGTATAACAATAATAATTACCAATACACATAATTTCCTAACCAATTATAAAAACATAGTTTTATAGTAAGTTTGTAAATAACTTTATATTACAGTCAAATTCAGAAACACAAAGACTTAGAAATTATAACGTAAAACCTATATGTTAAGGTTGTGTAACATACCTTTTGTTGCTTAAGAAATCCTTGATAATCACAGCTAACTATTTGAAAGGCTCAGGAACTCTCTCTCTCTTGATTTTCTCTCAGACTCTATCAAACCTCTCTAAACTCTTTTCCTTTCTTAGTTATCAGTATAGACCAAATACACTATACGTAAAGATCAAAACAAAAACCAACGCACGATTTTTCAAACGTTTTAAAAACTGACGTTCTAATAATTGCCCCTATTAATTTTATCAGTTACCAAACTTAATATATATTATTTATATTTTATTTATTATTTGATTTATTTTATTAATAATTCAAATTTTAAAAATCCAAAAGCCATAAGGCTCCGTTTGGCAAAACTCTTTAAAAATTAAAGACTTAATATATTTAAGCCTTGTTTGGCAAAACTAAATTAAACTTCTTTAATTTATTTTAATAACTCCTTTATAATATAGTTATTTATCACACTTTATTTAATTAAGTTTTCATACTTAATTTAATTAATTCTAATAACAATTTATTGAATAAATCATTTAATCATTCTAAACTCTCTAACTTAATTATTAAATTAAATTAGAATATTATCTCATAACAATTAATTTCCTTAACCCATTAATTATTTATTAATCAAATAATTAACCAAATCAAATCAAATCAAATTAAACAAATATATATTCAACAATAAACACATCCATTAAATATTTATATAATTCAATAAATAATTATAATTATAATTAAAATTACGGATTGTTACATTAATCATATCGTAATAAAATTTCAATTATTAAATTCTTATTTTAATAACTTATGAAAATTCGGGTTGTCACAGTTTTGCTATATTTTACTGGTGGAAACCGAGTATTCATTCATTTACATCCATCTGAAGTCTTCTTGGCAGCCCACTATAAGACACCTCATATTTCTTAAAGTCTTTCTCCACTTTCATTCACACACAGTTATTCACGTTGAGAGTCGTGTTGTGTGAGTATGCCCTGATCACTTATTCCGTGGCTTTTATCAAGGCTTCTACATATATATACTTATATATATATATATATATATATATATATATATATATATATATATCCAGGAAACCAAGCCGAACACATAATAAATTAGAAGTATCAAAGACCTCAATTACTATTGAGCACAAGGGTTTGAAAAATCTATTTTACAAAACATCACTGCCATATCTCATTAAAATTAAACTTTTATACAAAATTCAAACCCTTTGTATATAGGTGCAAATGAGGCATTGCACTACTTCCAGATAATTGCACATTAACCTACACACACACATTCAGATAAAAGTTTAAATTGAAAAGTGGCGGTAACCGTGTCACTATGAAAGTCAGGGGATGCTTAACACCTTCCCTCCTCTTAATCAAGCCCTCGGACCCTAACGAATCTTAGTTTCACAGACCAGTTAAGTAGTGTCACATCACTAGGTCATTATGCAAACCTTTTCTCGGTTGAGTTGGTGCAACCATTTAAAAATACCAACTGGCGACTCTTACAGTCCAATCGTCGACATATACATGTCGGACCTTTTTAAACATGTTTTTTCAAACAAATCTCACCTAACCTGAGAACACCAAAAGACAAGAACCGAAAAGGATAAATAAAAATCCCTACATCGACACCCATCTTTGTCAATCACATGCCCAAGAAATTCTACACGTTCTAGCTAAAATTCACACTTAGAGAATTTCGCATACAGCTTTTCCTTTCTTAGCATCTCCAATGTCAAACATAAATGTTCCACATGTTCTTCTTGAGATTTGGAATGCACAAGAATATCATCAATGAATACCACCACAAATTTATCTAAAAATAGTTTAAACACTCTGTTCATCAAATCCATGAATGCTACAGG
Organism: Panax ginseng; assembly: GCA_020205605.1. Taxonomy (NCBI): domain Eukaryota; kingdom Viridiplantae; phylum Streptophyta; class Magnoliopsida; order Apiales; family Araliaceae; genus Panax; species Panax ginseng. The sequence goes on from CM035134.1 coordinate 125,864,524, forward strand.
GGCATTGGTTAAACCAAAAGATATTACCAGAAACTCGTAGTGTCCGTACCGAGTTCTGAATGCCTTCTTTGGTACATCCTCCTTCCTTACCTTTAATTGATGATACCCACTTCTTAAATCTATTTTCGAGAAGTATCTAGCACCCTTCAATTGATCAAACAAGTCATCTATTCTTGGCAACAGATATTTATTCTTAATAGTGTCTTTGTTTAATTCCTTATAATCAATGCAAAGACGCATTGACCCATCCTTCTTCTTCACAAATAACATCAGCGCTCCCCATGGTGATAAGCTCGGCTGAATGTATTTATTATCTAGCAGCTATTGTAGTTGTACCATTTGTTCCTTCATCTCTACCGGAGCCATTCTGTACGGAGCCTTCGATATCGAGGCAGTTGCTGGCACTAAATCGATGACGAATTCAATCTCTCTGTCGGGCGAAAGTCCTGGTAAATCTTCCAAAAACACGTCTGCAAAATCCCTAACCACTAGTATCTCTTCTAATTTCACACCCTTTCTTTGAGTATCGACTATGTAAGATAAGTACTCTACACAGCCTTGACTCAATAACTTCATGGCCTATATAATCGTCAGACATCTCGCTTGTCTAGGCGATTTGTTACCATAGAAGACTACTTTAGATGGAGTCATAAGGTTTACACAATTCCTTTGGCAATTAATTATCGCTCCATAATTGAATAGCCAATCCATTCCCAATATAACATTAAACTCTCCAAGTTTTATAGGGATTAAATCTACTGTCATAGGAACTTAACAAAAATCACCTCCCTATTCACAGTTTCTATGTTTAAAGGGAAATTCAACTCTTCACTAGGCAATTCTAACCTCTTAGTAAATTCATCAGATATAAACGAGCAAGTAGCACTCGAATCAAATAATACATATGCATTTAAATCATTGATTGGGATAATACCTAACACAAAATCCTTTGATTGCACCGTGTCTTGCACCATCATGTTGAGGTTCTGGCTATGGGTCTGTTTGATGACGTTGGTCCCGCAATAGCCAATATATCTCCACTGCTACCTCCCTTGCTTAAGGTTGCCTCTCTAGTTTTCTTCTTAGGACACTCGTGAGTAAAATGATCCTTTGACCCGTATGTGTAGCAAGCATTCTTCTTTGGTTGATGGTAATTTGGGGCAATGTGACCCTCCTGGCCACATTTGAAGCATAATCATTTACCCCTTAAACACATGCTAGTGTGATTCTTTCCGCATGTAGCACATGCTTCAAACTTCTTTTTTTGTTGGTTACTCTGTTGGCTTTCAGCACCCACACTTCCATTCCATTTTCTCTTTAGGTTATTATTATTCCCACCACTACTACCACAATTCTTAGCTTCACTTTCACTCTTCTTCTTTCTTTGTTCCTGATTGTACTTTGTCACAGCCTCACCTCCACCCTCAGTGATATTCGCCTTCTCAAGCACTGCTGCAAACGTCTTCAATTTAAACATGGAGACTCTACTGTACAACCAGGGCTTCAGTCCCTGTTCAAACCTCCTAGCCTTGTGCTTATCTGTGTTAACTTGATATGGCGCAAACCTCGCCAACTCGTTGAACTTAGCAGCATACTCCAACACTGTCATTATGTCCTGCTTCAGTTCTAAAAACTCAACCTCCATCTGATTCTTTGAACTCTCTGGAAAATAGGTCTCGAAAAAAATTTTCTTGAACCTATCCCAAGTTATCACTCCCTGACCTCCTCGAGTTTTATTAGCTTGCCACCAATAACTAGCCTCTGCTTTCAATATAAATTTTGCAAAAGCCGTCTTCTGATTCTCACCCACTCTAGCAACATCAAAAACTTTCTCTATTTCCATGACCCATGTCTGTGCCTCAATCGAATTCATGGACCCACAGAATTCTGGTGGTCCAACCACCTTAAAATCCTTAAAAGTCGCAGCTTGGTTCTGCGGTTGATTCTGTAAAGCTCCCATCAGTAACGTCACTAACTACTGAACTGAGTTAGCCTCTGCGTTGTTGTTATTGGTAGACCCCTCAGGGGTTCTTTGTTGTGGTTGATGTCTTGGAGGTATTTTTGTTAAAATACACTTAAAATTAAAACTCATTCTTTTTAAGAATTCTCTACTTAACTTGCACATCATAAAAGATCATCACATAACACATAACATCTTAAATAAAATATTAAATTTTATTCATCCATAATCTTTTAAAACATAATAATGATAGCATCCCTGCTATCTAAACCACCTTTCTGAACTACAACAGTTTCAGGATAACATCATCATCATATCCCATTGGTTATATAATACATGGGATTTACACCTTATTTAATACTAATTAATCACACGACAATTACATTCTTTACAACGGCCTACTAAAATGTTGCATAGCCTTACGATGCTCCTCTTCCATAATACGAAACATTGTTATACGATCTAACATGTACCATGGCAGCGTCTCGAACTAAATCGGATAATACATGACTCGGTCTTGAGCTCGATTTATCACGGTGTTGAAAAAGCCATTCATCTCCTCCATCTTGATCTTTTTTGCCTGCACTTTCCCCTCTTCTACTTCTGCATGCTATGAGGCTTTCTCATACGTGTCTTTGACTCTTTCTCTCTTGGTGGATTCTTCTTTCAATTTGTTCTTCAGCTTCACGATCTCCTTCGTCAACTGCTCATTCTCCCCCTCAGTATGAATCAGCTTCCATTCCACGTTACTCAGACGCTCGTCAAGATCTCGGATCTCATCGTCCTTCTGCACCATCAAAGTTTAATGTTCAGCTACTATCTCTTCCAACTCCTCGAGTCTATCCGGAGGCTCAATATTGCGGTCGTATACGTCGTTGTACATATGAGCTGGGATAGAGTTTGGTGGAAACTCTTTCTCCTCCTCATCCTCATCCAACTGTAGCAACTCAACGGGGTCTTCCTCATCCGTCTCTACCACATCCTCCTCATCAGGTATGTCCTCCTGTTCAACCACTGTGACCAACGGAGATGACTCCCTTGGCAGCAGTTGCTCCCAAACCATCTGAATATCTTGAGGCTCCTCCTCTCTAGGCAACTGAGGTCCCTCCTCCCTAGCCTGACTGGATCCTCCCATATTAGCCATCCTGACAACAAAATTTTAAGTTTTTAATTACTAATCGTCTTTATTCGACACTCACGAGCACATAGGTTGCAACCACATAAGCACATAAAGTGTTTTATTATTTCTTTCTTAAAACTCAATAAGAGTTTATCACCACTATCTTTTCAATCCCCTATAAGGTTACTTCCTATGGTTTTTTCTCCACCTAAGGTTCATAACCTAAAGCTCTGATACCAACCTGTGACACCCCCAAATCTGGGTACTTCATTCCCACAAGGCTTGGTGTTCACTTTCCATTCATTCATATCTATCTACCCAAATGTAATAAAATTTAAACAATTAACCTTCGCATTAAAGGTTACATAACTAATCAGTAAATCTCCCAGGTTATCTAACCTTTAAAAAATATACATCAAGTGCAGAAAATTAAAATAGTTACACCACAATATTTAAAATAAAATCTGTCATCATGAAAGTTAATAAATTACAGGTCTTCAACACTTGTTCATTTTCCTTTCCCTTTGCTAGTGGTTGATAAGTGGATTTTATACCTACTTATTGGATATCAATTCACGCGAACTATGTCCATCTCAAGTACATTTTAGTGTGTTTTTAGTTGCATTTCATGTTATTTCGCATTGCATGTACTGAGAACTCCTTTGGTGTAAAAGTGCAGGATATGACATAATTTGGCGATGGTGAGTGACATGTGATCAATGAAGGCATAACATGAGGATCAAGTGGAGCAAGGAGACTAAGCATTGATGGACAAAGGAATGAGCAGCAGAACAAGTAAGTAGCAGCAGTTGAACCAGAATCCAAACTACAGAAGCCACGCGACCGCGCGGCTACAGAGGCCAAGACTCGCGCACCCGCGCGATCACCCGGATTTGCCAGATTTTGAAGACACGCGCCCGCGCGATGATTACAAAGAGGAAGCGCATGGTCGCACGCAATGCCTGAAGCTGCTAACCTGTTTTAATTTAATTTTTAAATTTTAAGCGTTGTAATTAATTAAAACAATTCTGACTGGTGTCAGACGTATCATTGAGTAGTTTTTACATGTTTTTCATATTGGAACTAGGGTTTTACACTTTGGGCATTTTCCAACGTAGAACTAAGCCTAAACTTCATCTTTTCTACTTCTACTTTGGACTTGCAATTAAGGTGGATAAACTATTGTTTCTTTGCTGGATTTTAATGCAGAATTGAACGTTACTATTGGATTATAATCAGCAATTGGGTTTGATCGATTCTATCCCTTATCTTTCAATTGTTGGCTTATTATTCATGTTTTACTTTGATCCCATGATGGCTTTTGGTTCAGTCATGAAGTAAACTCAATTATGGGATCCTAATGGATTTTAATATGTAGTTTAATTGCATGCTTGATTACTGGATTGTTTTATATATCATAAGGAATTTCTATCATGGTTGATTTGCATGCATGAATGATTGATCACCATTCGTTTTAAGTGCTTGTATGGAATTAAAAAATAACATGCGAGTATGGATTGTAATCATGATAGCATGCGTGTATGGGGCTGTTTTGCATGGTTTTGTATTTTGTGAATTAGATAGACATATATTGTTTCACCGTATGAGTTAAATAAGAGCTTGCGCTTAAATTCAATATAGTTGCAATTTCACATAGACATATAGTGATTTTGATTATATTGATGATTACGTGGTGTCTATTACATGTGGATTCTATGTGAGTAGGTCGTAATACATTGAAAAATGGTTATGTCTATTTTAGTGCTCTTGGCTATTTTCCTGTGATATGTGAACTATTCTTGCATAACGGTGGTAATTAGATGAATTATTAAATGAAGTTAGGATCCCATTATTTCCAGATTTAATTTATTTCATTATTATTCTTATTTTAGTTGTTAGCTGCATTTAGAATAATCCACAATTATAAGAACGAGTTTAAGCATATAAAAATAGTGATTTAGTTGATGCATAGTAATTTAAATTAAACAACTTTCTCTGTGGGAACAATACTCTACTTACTCTATATTACTTGTTGACACATGTATACTTGCATGAGTTAGAGCTCTTTTGTTAGAACTTAAAAAGAGGCAACAAGTTTTTGGCGCCGTTGCCGGGGAAAGGCTTTAAATTTAAATAATTATCATCAATTTTAAGCTATATTGTATAACTTAGACAATTCTAATCATTTCTCATTTCTATTCTTGTTTTTGTTTGGTTTCAGGTACTTGTAGAATTTTTATGCACACAAGATCGTCAAACTCAGAATTGACACCAGCACAGGGTAACATAAACGGAAGAGGTTAGAAAGCGAGTGTGCGGAGAAATTTGCAAGCACAGTTAGAGGGTACTACATCCAGTATGGCAGAAGAACAAAGAATTGAGCATAGAGAAGAGCACCGGGAACTAAGGGACTATTCCATGCCAAATATTAATGGACTTCAGTCTAGCATAGTCAGACCGACGATAGCAGCAAATACTTTCGAGATTAAACTGGGCACTAGTCAGATGGTGTAGAATTCGGTACAGTTTGGGGGTGCTGCTACGGATGATCCGAATGAACACCTGTTGAGTTTTATTGAGATTTGTGATACATTTAGATACAACGGTGTGACGGAGGATGCTATCAGACTTAGGCTATTCCCATTCTCTTTGAGGGACAAAGCAAGAAGTTGGCTTCATTCTTTGTCGTCGGGGTCAATTACTACATGGGAGGACTTAGCACAGAAGTTCTTAGCCAAGTTTTTCCCAATGGGTAAGATTGCAAAGATGAGGACAGTTATCTCTCAGTTTGAGCAACAATAGGGCGAGTCCTTATATGAAGAATGGGAGAGATATAAAGAGATGCTTAGGAAATGTCCACATCACGGTATGCCAGATTGGATGGTGATCAACACGTTTTACAACGGATTGGGATGGCAGTCGAGACCTATTGTAGATGCAACTGCAGGAGGGGCATTATGGGCAAAGAGCTATGAAGAGGCCTATAACCTTATCAAGACTATGGCAGCAAATGACTTTCAGAATCTGACATCTAGGATGCCACAGCCCAAGGTTGTAGGTTTGTTGGAGGTGGATGTTATTACTCAGTTGTCGGCACAGATGGCAGCTATGGCAAAGAAAATAGATTCATTGGCCGAGAGTAAAGTGAAAACAGTTGCCTTCGTATGTGAGATATGTGCGGGGTCTTACTCCACGGATCAATGTGCTATCAGCTCGGAGTCGGTACAGTATGTGAGCAATTACAGGAAAGATCAAAGACAGTTTCAGAACACATACAACCCCAACAACTGCAATCATCCTAATTTGATTGGTCAAATAACCAAGGAATCAAAGAGAATCGGTTTGATCGAATCAACAATTTCATCACAACCATCTCAAATTGCGGTTTACACCAAAACCACCGTTTCCACTGGATTTTCTCAACAACAACAACATCTTACTCCATCCGTACCTCGGCAAAGAAAAGAAATCGAAATGGAGGAGATGATGTTGAAGTACATAACAAATCTGAAGGTTATGATCAAAAGCCAAGCGGTGGCTATTAAAATTTAGAAACTCGAGATGGGGCAAATGGCAAGCATGCTTAACAACAGGCCCTGTGGTTCATTGCTGAAGTAATCTGAAAGCAAATCCACGAAGAGATGGGAAGGAATAGTGTCGGCGATTACATTGAGGTCTGGGAAAAACATTGCAAGTCTCTTGAGAGTCGCGCTACCGCTACCGATTTACAAAGGAGGCTATGTGGTAGCCTGAGGCGGAGAGCAAATCAACCATCGAGAAAGAAAATCTAGAAAATTAAAGGTACAATGAGAAAGAGAAAGATAAAGCAGGTTCAAAGGAGAAGCTTAAAAGTTCAGTATCACCAATTCACCCTCAGGTTCCATATCCGCAGAGATTAAATAAGCAGAGGGAAGATAAGCAATTCAGCAAGTTTCTGGAGGTATTTAAAAAGCTGCAAATTAACATACCTTTCGCCGAGGCATTGGAACAAATGCCAAGCTATGCAAAGTTTATGAAGGGTATATTGTCAAGGAAGAGGAGATTAGATGAGTTTGAGACTGTGGCCTTGACAAAGGAATGCAGTGCAGTGCTTCAGCAAAAATTACCTCCAAAGCTGAAGGATCCGGGCAGCTTCACAATTCCATGCACGATCGGGAAGACGAACTTTGATCAATGTTTGTGTGATCTTGGGGTGAGTATCAATTTGATGCCCTTGTCAATATTCAACCAGTTGGGATTGATGGCTCCAAGGCAGACAAATATTTCTTTGCAGTTAGCTGACAGATCCATCACATATCCACGGGGAATTGTTGAAGATGTGTTGGTAAAGGTGGATAAATTCATCTTTTCGGTTGACTTCATCATTTTGGATTACGAGGAAGATAAAAATATACCAATCATACTGGGGAGACCATTCTTAGCCACAGGCAGGACTTTGATAGACGTGCAGAAGGGGGAACTCACAATGCGTGCTCATAATCAATAGGTCACCTTTAATGTCTTCAAAGCCATGAAGTTCCCAATAGATGAAGAAGAATGTTTCGGATTGATTTGGTGGATCGGGTCATAAATGATGAGGTACGGAATTTGGTGAAGTATGAACCTTTGAGAAGTGTAATTGCTGAAAATTCAAAGTTGGAGGAATTCAGATTACAGGCATATGAGAATTCGAAGCTGTACATAGAGAAGGTGAAGAAATGGCATGACCGAAAGATCGTTGATAGGACATTTGCCGGGACAAAGGGTTTTAGTTTATAACTCCAGACTTAAATTTTTTTCAAGGAAACTGAAATCAAGACGGTCTGAGCCATTTACAGCGAAGACTGTCTTTTCGCATGGTGCAATTGAAGTATATGATAAGTTTCCGGACAAGCCTTTTAAGGTGAATGGACAGCGATTGAAGCATTACTTTGGTGGTGAGGTGGATAGACAGAAAGCCACCTCAATTCTTACTTCGACGTGAGATTAAGAGACAGTCAAGCAAATTGACTATAACTTAGCGCTTGATGGCAGGCAACCCATTATTTCTATCTCTATTTTCTCTTTATTTATTTAGTTAGGTTGTTTTAGTTAGTTCATCTTTATTTCATTTTTGGTATTTTATATGTTTTGCATAATTGAGTGTGTAGCTAAATTTGCATTGAGGGGTGTTTGAAGTAGGATAGAGTTTATTTGGTCATTCATGTTTGCTCATTAATTCATGCCTTAACAGTTTGCATTAATGTCTATGTAGGTCTCTCTAATTGAAATCATCACTGATATGACAGTACAGGAACTAGAGCCGCGCGGCCGCGCAGGACTAGGTTTAAGAAGTCGTACGCCCGCGCCCCAAAGTCAGTAGCCCAAGTGGTGACAACCACATTGGCGGTCCAACCAAGCGCCTCAAAGCCTATTACTCGCGCGCCCGCGCACGAACCTCAGTGAAAACTCACGCGGCCGCGCGCGACACCGGACCATGAAAAATTTTTAAGTGTTAAAAATAGATGTTGTGGCGTATTTGGACTCTCACTTGACATAACACAGAGATCTCACCTCTCAGCAGTGACAACTTGAGCCCTAACTATCCTCTCCATTACGCGATTGTCATTTTAGTATTTCCACCCACGAGTACACCCACGTCTCATAAGGGCAATATAACTCTAGGGTTTCTGCTTGGGTTGTGCAGCAACGAGTTTGGGGGTACTCTCATCAGCAGCTCTTCTTCATTATTAAGCAAATCATCTGTATTCTCTCTATCATCTACAAATGGGTCCAAAAAGAGCACGCTCGATCTCCATCTCTTCATCATTAGCATCTTCCTCTAGTAACCAAGAAGAGGATGTCGTGGACCACAAGAAATTTATCAGTTTGGAAGCCCAGCAAGAATATCTAATCGTGGCCAAATCGTTTGTGAAGGAACGGGGATTTAAACCTGAGAAGTAAGATGGCCAACTATGGAACATGATAGGAAAAAGAGGCTGGGTTGGCTTGGCTGCAACTCCTATGCCTATTCCCATGGGGGTTGTTCGAAAGTTCTACCCAAATGCTAAGGACATAAAAGGAGGGATAACGCTGGTTCAAGGAGTACAAGTGGATTTTTGACCTCCAGCGATCAGAGAAGTCTTCAGAATAAATGACGCACCACCGTCTGGGTCTGCTAATTGGGTAGAAGGTGCGCATTTAGAAACGGATCTGGAACTAGTGATTGCTGAATTATGCCTTTCGGGCACCAAATGGAATTATAAGGCAGGGACGACTAAGCCAAAATCTTTTCCAGTGTCCGCCTTGAATCGATATGCCAAAGCGTGGAATTTGTTTATCTCGTACAAATTAGTTCCGTCGACTCCACCAAAGATGAAATAACCAACGAAAGCGGGCTATCATTTTGTGGGGCATCATCAAAGGCAAGTACATTGACGTAGGCCACCTAATTCATCAAAACATGATACGTTATTTACGGGGGAGCACTACTGGGTGTATTCCACACGTGTCTGTGGTAGCCATGCTTTGTACCCAACAAGAAGTCCCGTGGAATAACGAGCAGCTGCAGAACCCAAGCCATGACATCTCTCATGCAACTATTGCCAAGTTCAAGGATTGGACAGGTGGTGAACCGCATCCGAGAGGATTAGGATTTATTATCCAACCCACTTTCCTAGAACCACCACCACAGCCCTCTCAAACAAATGAAGTAGAACCGTCAACCCAAGTTCCCTTTGCTACTGGGGATCGACAGCTCCGAAGGTTGGAGCGCAAAGTCGACGCCATGTACGATAATTTTTTAGCGTTTGCAACGGAGTTGACGAGGTCATTGGCAGAGGCATTTGTACTACAAGGAACAATGCTAGAGTGGCCTCAGTTCGGGACGGCTGTGCCATATCCACCACCAGATTCACCACCCGAAGAGGGTGGTGCGACTGATCATTAGGGGAGTTCTCTTTAACCCTTTACCTTCATTCATTGGGACAATGAATGTTATAAGTTTGGGGGTATTGGGGTAGTAGTGTAGTTACATATAGTTTAGGTGCATATAGTATTTGCATGTTTAGTTTACAGTTTCATGTTTAGTTTAAATTTTGCATGTTTATGTGTTAGATAAAATTTGCATAAAATTTTTAAGTTTTAGTTATTATTACTTGTGTTAGTATATTTTTAGTTTGCATGTCTCACAGTTCTAGCTTTATGGAAATTTTGTCTAGCCGATGATGATAATGAATTTTGAAGGATTTTTGAGTATTTTGGATAACATGAGCTGAGATATAATGTTTTACACAATGCAATTCATAATGCTGTTTAAATGCTTTCGGTTTGCACGGTCGTGTTCACAATCACTTGTAGGTATAAGAATTATGTGTTGCATTGCTCGATAGAAAATGTAGTTTTAAAAAGAAAAATATGTGGAAAGTGAACTTAGACTGTATAAAACATTGATATTAAAACTTTGGGAAAACATGGGTATGCTATATATAAAAAAAATAATCAAATAGCATTAACGTGGCTAGTCTTATTTCGGGGCCCTGGCTACTTGAGTAAGTATGCCCGAGGGGATTGTCTCTACACCTAGCGCCCTAAGGTCCTTCATAGTCTAGGAGTCGTTGGTTGAAAGCTCGCTAAGGGGTAGCAGTGTTGCCTAAGGGAATGAGGCATTGCATAGCCATGTGAAAAAAAAGGAAAGAAAAAAAATAGCAATAAACACCGCGGGAAAGAGCAAAAATCGCCCTCGTGAGTAGCAATAAAGCAGTTAAGCCCATTGTAGAACCTCAGTTTATTTTGATATGTTGGAAAAGTCTTCGTTGCATAAGTATACATGAGTCTTGATTTAGACTGTAATTTTCTATTTTGAGCAGTTTAACATGTGTATTCTTTGCTTAAATAAAGTCTTGGTGAACACAACACACACACACAGCATCTCTATAGCATTTATGAATTATCTAAGTGTATGATTTTTTGCCTATGGTTTGGTATGAATTTGTATTCTTGAATCTGGATAATTCGCTAAAGCATTTTGGACTGAAATTCTGTTAGAGCTGGAGCAATGTGAGACTAGTTTGCATCATAATTTAGTAGCATAGCATGAGGTTGCATTTTATGTGTTTTAGGTTGTATGCATTGCTTGAGGGCAAGCAATAGTTCAAGTTTGGGGGTATTTGATAAATGGGTTTTATACCTACTTATTGGATATCAATTCACGCGAACTATGTCCATCTCAAGTACATTTAGTGTGTTTTTAGTTGCATTTCATGTTATTTCACATTGCATGTACTGAGAACTCCTTTGGTGTAAAAGTGCAGGATATGACATAATTTGGCGATGGTGAGTGGCATGTGATCAATGAAGGCACAACATGAGGATCAAGTGGAGCAAGGAGACTAAGCATTGATGGACAAAGGAATGAAAGCGATGAAACAAGTCGATGGCAATGAACAACCGAATCCAAATCTGCGAGAAGCTTGCATGTGGCAACACAAGCTAAGACTCATGGCATACGCGATCACCTAGATTTGCCAGATTTTGAAGACGTGCGCCCGCGTGATGATTACAAAGAGGAAGCGCGCGGCCGCGCGCGATGCCTGAATCTGCTGACCTGTTTTAATTTAATTTTTAAATTTTAAGGGTTGCAATTAATTAAAACAATTCTGACCGGTGTCAAACGTATCATTGAGTAGTTTTTACGTGTTTTTCATATTGGAACTAGGGTTTTACACTTTGGGCGATTTCCAACTTAGAATTAAGCCTAAACTTCATCTTTTCTACTTCTACTTTGGACTTGCAATCAAGGTGGATAAACTATTGTTTCTTTGCTGGATTTTAATGCGGAATTGAACGTTACTATTGGATTATAATCAACAATTGGGTTTGATTAATTCTATCCCTTATCTTTCAATTGTTGGCTTATTATTCATGTTTTACTTTGATCCTATGATGTCTTTAGGTTCAGTCATGAACTAAACTCCATTATGGGATCCTAATGGATTTTAATATGTAGTTTAATTGCATGCTTGATTGCTGGATTATTTTACATATCATAAGGAATTTCTATCATGGTTGATTTTCATACATGAATGATTGATCACCATTCGTTTTAAGTGCTTGTATGGAATTTAAAAATAACGTGCGAGTATGGATTGTAATCATGATAGCATGCGTATATGGGGCTATTTTGCATGGTTTTGTATTTTGTGAATCAGTGGTAGGTTCATCGACCTTCTCAACCTTAGCTACAATGATTATATATATGCAAGAGTGAGCAAAACAAATTCTCAATTAAAAATGACAATGAATAATAAAAGTATAATAACTATCAGTGAGTAGGCTCAATAGACTGAATAATATTTCTATCAATGATATTTAAGAACTAAAATCAAAATTTGAAATTTATCTGAGGGTCACAAAACCACGAACTATATGTCCAAGGTTATAAGTAATCTTTCAACTTAAACCTAAACATCGTATAAGATCAGGGGACTCCCGCATTAGGGTGATCAGCCCTTCGTACCATGTATTATGCACAAACATCTAAACGCTTTGTGTAAATAATTCCCCTATAATAGGGTTGTTCTTCTCAGTTTTTGAGTACAAGTTCGCACCAAAGAAAGTTAGGTTTGGATAAACTTCAAGGGTAATTTGGGGTTTAACAATCATCAAGTAAGGATTAGTTGAATCAACAAAGTTCAATACCATTTCAAATGATCGATAACAACATAATGTGGAATAATTATGAATCATAGGTGAACCAACATTATATATTGAAGTCATTCTTAGAATTAAAATAGAAAGCATAAGCATTGAGTAATACAATAAACCTTACTTGAACAATATTAAGCTAAGGATATAATTGTGACGCCCCCAAATTCGGGTTACTTGACCCTCGAGTTTGGTGCTCACGATCAATAAAAATATAACATCTAACTACCCATTCATTTATAAATAGAAATACAAAACTTATTAACATATGTTGTTAATACATAAATCCCAGGTTCACTAACCTTAACATTACAAACATACCCCCTAGATATACAAAAAGGGTTTACAATACAATAATATAGATAATACTGTTCATCATAACTATTTTATTACTATGCCTTTGCCTTTATTCTTCTTCGCAGAACCTTCTGCAACTTCGTCCCTAGCTGAAAAGTTTTATTTATAGCAAGGGTGAGCAACAAGTTTGCTCCGCAAGTTATAAAGATATAAAAATCAAAATCAAACCTTCTCACATTCTACGCAACAATAATTCGATAATGAAAGAGTACAACGCTTTCAAAGGTTTTTACAATATTCAAATGAATAATCAAGGATTGATTCTATGAAATTGCAAAGTGGAAATGTTTTCCAGATTATGCTGAGCGATCCATTGGATCTTGAACTTCTCTTTCTCGAGTAACTATCAAAATTAAACTTTGATATACCCAGGTGTATCAGATAACCATAAAGATTAAATCATACCCCTCTGCAGGTATATAAAGTGATCTGCTTTAGTATACCTTATATTATGCATAATACTTAATCGCGCGCAAAGGCCGAAAATACGACCAATAAATTGTTCCCTTTATAAAAGGTTGTTCTTCTCAGTCTCAGAATCAAGATTTTGATTTAACAACAAAATACTGTGATTTCAAATTCTATTTACTTCTCAATCTAGCCGAAATAATTGGCATCGATCTGTCAATAATAATTGATTTCTCTTCTCTAACCTATCAAGTTCTATTAAATGTTCGTCTAGCCAGAATAATTAGCTAAGACATTTCTCAGTATAATTTGACAATAAATAGGAATTATTTGTACTGTCAATTCTAGCTTCTGCGGATATGAATATCCAACAACAGTTATTCTACAAATGTATATTTCTGAATCAGTAATTCAATTTGAATTATTAATCATGCACTAACTGCGAATATCCCTGGATGTGGTGTAATTAGCAATAATTAACCACTATAATAATTGAATGAATTTAACTCAAGGTTGAGTTAGGAAACTTGCCTCTTCCGCTGATTACAGCTACACAATATAATTAACTGCGTTTGTAAGACCTATAATCAACAATATCGGTCTCACAATTAGCATAATCATTTATAACACGTAACACTGTAATTCACAGTCAAACTTCTCCTAGACACATTACCACATAGCCACATCAGTGTTTATAACCTAGTTAAACACTTATCAAGTCTAACTATTTTGGTCTGGTTGGACTTCGATCCATTCTCGGTGTTCTGGTCACCCTATCCGACAATTAACACGGTTAACTGTCAAGAAAAAATCGATTTTTAAGCTTAAATATTAATTTAGATAAGTTAATTATCCTTTATAATATTTTTCGGAAGCTTTTAATAATTTTTAAACAATTATTATAATTTATAATAATTTTTCAAACACCAAAATGATTTTGGTGTTTGAAAAATAAATAAACCGTCGCTAAATGGCTATACCGTCAGACGGACTTTCTATCTTTCTGGGTCGCCTGTAATATACTTTCGTGGTGGTTTGGTTCGACGACTTTGACCGTTAATAACTTGCAATCTAGCCAACCAATGACATTGATTCCTTTTGCAGTCTAAAGAACACATAACAAACTATACATCCAATACATAAAACATTAAAACCCATTAACAGACAGAGATCAATGGCGTCTGACATTTGCTTGTCAGACACTTTTAGAGCTCAAGAACAGATTTTGTAAAACACCTTTTTAAAATCATTTGATGCTATGGATCCATCATGGATCATCATAGATCAACTAAAAACAACCTTTAACACAATTATAAACACAAAAACACAAACTCTATCTTAGCATACAAGATCAAAAGTGGTCTAGGGTTTATACCTTTCTAGTTCAAGCTTTGATCTTAGTTCTCCAAATCTATTCTTGGTGTTCTAGGAGGTTATCTAGTGACTGATTTACTTAGCAAATTCGGAGGTTTGGGAGGGAGAGAGAGTTGGTGAGAGTTGGATAGCAATTGTGCATATTTGGTGAACTTTCTCTCTCCAAATTATTTATAATCTCTTGATGCAATGAACTTGCTAGCACAAGTGTCAAAAGGAGGCTGAAATGCTGAGATTTAAGTCACACAGCAAGTCAAGGTTTGGTGAACAACTAAAGGTTTTAGCCAATTTTACAAGTTAGCTCATTAATATATAAAAAGGGTATTTTGGTCTTTTGAAAAATACATTTAATGGCATACTTGTCTTTTGTCCAAACCCTTAGGGTTTAACCCTTAGGGTTTGACCCTTAGGGTTTAACCTTAAGGTCCTAACCCTTAGGTTTTAAAAATCAAACTTTTAGGATTTTCAAAATTAGGGTTTAATTTAGAAAACTAAAATTTCCAAATTACAATTAGGGTTTGTAAAATAGAAAATTAAAATACTAAAATATAATTAGGGTTTTCTAATCATATTTAAGTTTAATAAACACTTTGGCTTGCCAATTAGGATTAGGGTTTCCTAATTTAGGGTTTACGATTCTCGATTTTGAAATTAGGGTTTTTCGGCTATTGACTAGGGTTTCTAACAGCACGTTAGGGTTTCTAATCCTAAAATTAGGGTTTCTAATCTCTTAATAGGGTTTATTAATTTTAAACCTTATCCAGTCAATCATTGGTCAACATTCCTATATAGTACAAACACGTACCCATCGATACAATTATTTTAATTGAATTTTTTATCGAACCCCTTTCCAGAAATTAGGGTTAGGGTTTCTAAAGCTGTTAAGCACAACTCTACTCTATTTTCTCAGTCAATACTTAATTTGACCATTTCTCAAAACTTGTCTCACGGATTCTCAGTACAATATTAACAGTCAATATTAAAAAAACAAAAAAATTTATTCGTAAATTTTTGATTATCACAATAATCTTGTCGAATAAGGGAATTGAATTATTGAACACGCATTAGTGAATAACATGCTGAGAACAAAACTTGCTCAATATAAAAATAAAGGTTAGAAACTTGCGTAAAGTAAATGAGATAGGACAACTCAACTAGAGATTAGAGTTCAGGAATTTACATTCGTTATAAAGAGAATAAGACTAGGAAAACTTGCTTAATTATAAACAAGTTAGGGTAAATCAAACAAAGATTAGAGTTCAAAAACTTGCCTCGTGCGTAAGCTATTAAATTACAACTCACATTCACCCACTTGCTTAATGATTTAACATTTTATTAAAATCACAACATCTATTAGATATGCTAACACCCACTTTCCAAGTTAAATCCCATTTTAATTGAACTTGTTATTTTAGTACAAGTTCCAATCACTAATACCATATACAATTAAAAAATCACAAGTCTTAGAATTACAACACTGAGTCACCAACTCTAGATTTAAATAAATCACCACGTAAAGTTCTCACACTTACTAATTTTATAATTTTGAAACTACCACATACATGATACAAATCTATTATAGTATCTTTATTACATGTTCACCACATTAAAATTTCCATTAGACTAATAAAAAATGAGTTTCTAAAGTCTGCACAATCAATAAACATCATTGCATCTTTGCTCGCTAGGTATGCTAGCTTTCACCGCTTTTTAACTTTGGAACCAAATACAAATTGTCTTCTGTGTGATTGAGTCATTTACGCCTTTGACACCGGTCAAAGAAATTGCACTGGTGCCTGAACAAAAACTATGTAGACGATTTTCATACTCTATTCAAACCCAAATATCATGAACTTCATCAATTAAGCAGCAATTTACACACACCCAAATGATATAGACTTCATATAAACATTATTCATCATATATATACTGACTTAGAATAATTAAACAGCAACTACAACCAAATTAAGTCCTTTGAATTCTATATTTTTGCCAAAACATCATTTTTGATATTCTTAGCAAAAATCATCACTGAAACATCACTACCACACCAAATCAATTCATTCAAACTGTATTTTATTTGTTTCTTATTGAATTAACACAATCAAGACTCAATTTACAATTTTGTTCACAAATCAACTATCAGTTTTGGACTCCAACAAGCCATATTCCTACACACATTCACTGTAATCAGTTTCTCTTCTTTTTGAACCTAATTCTCCTTAATTAATATCCCAAATCCTTGTTATAACCTCACAATTTACAAATAAACACAATCAATCACTTCATATATATCAAAAATTCATCAAAATTGCATTACAGAGAATTTGTAAACCATTTTATTTTACAGTGAAACTCAAGAACATACAACTTTTATATACGTAAAACTAAAGCTTTAGAAATTATACCTTCAATTCGCTTAATTAACCCACAAGAATGATTAGCTTTGATTCCTCAACCTTCTTCCTTTAAACTCACAAGTTTCTCTCTTTTCTTTCTCTCTTTTCTCTCTATTTCTTCTCTGTTCTTTCTCCCTTCTATTCTCAGGCTTAGGCCAAAACTTCTAACGTAAAATAAAATAGACGCAAGAATAAAAATAAAACGTATAAAACTGCCATAATAATAAATATACTAATTATGTATCAATTACATTTTTTTTAAATTCAAAAGTCATAACGCTTTGTTTGGCAAAACACTTTTAAAAAAAATAAAAGTTTAATAAACCCATTTAAAACTCCTTTAATTTATTTTAATAAATCATGTATACTACAGTTTATTGTCCCACATTATTTAATTGGATTTTCTTATCCAATCTTAATTCAATAAAACTAATTACAACTTATTAAATAAATTTTCACTTAACCAATTATCACAAAATTATAATTTTATTTAACACGTCACTTTAATTACTAAATTAAATTAAAAACAACATTATAGAAATTCATATAATCCTTACCAACTCTCTAATTTAATTATTAAGTTAAATTAGAATATTATCTCATAAATTTAATTCATCACTCTTTTATCTTAATTAAGTTAATTTCTATAACTCATGAATTATTTATTTACTAATAAATAATCTAACAAATATCTACTAAACAACAAACACAACAATTAAAAATATTTATTTAATTCAATAAATATTTGAAATTACAAATAAAATTCTTGATTATTACAGCAAACTTGATTATAACTAATGAAAGTTTAAATGAAGTAAACTTGGAAAATAATTCCTTAAAAAGAATAAATAAAAATCTTGAAATAGAAAATTCAACACTTGTTGTAATTAATGAAAATACTCAAATAAAAAATCAAGTGTTAAGTGAAGATATTAAAAATCTCAATTTTGAAAATGCATCTCTAAATATAGAATTAGAAAAACAAAATGAAGATTCTTTTTTAATAGATCAAATTAATATTTTAACTAAAGAACGTAACGATTTAAATTTTATAGTTCTTAAGTTCACAAAAGGGAAAGAAAACCTTGATGTCATGCTTAATCAACAAAGATGTGGATTTAACAAAGAAGGATTGGGATATATTGGAGAATTAATTAAAAGAAAAGATAAAAGACTCTATCATGTTAAAAGTAAAGAAAAAGAAAATCACATATCTCCATTTACTAAATGTTCTTACTGTAACAGAAATGGTCATTCTTTTTACATGTGTAATGCTCGAAATGGAAATTATGAAGGAAAAATGATTTGGGTGCCTAAAGAAATGTACATTGCACCAATTATTAATACAAGGAAAGAGTTTTATAATAAAACTCAAAAATCTCATAGAAATTTTCATCAAAGTTTTTGAGGATATAATAATAGAGTAAATCATGCATCTTATAGACCTGCTACTCATAAAATGCTCGTGTCTACTAAGATTGATTATCCTGCACCCATTTTTGTAAAGGAAAGCACAAATTTTCCTTATACAAAATGGGAAACTCACCCAAAGGACCCTTCTTATTAAAGGGTACCAGATCTTGAAATTGATCAATGTTGCAGGTATGTTTTGAAGCTGACTCTAGTAAAAATAACTGACGACATCATTGTTGGGTCTATTGATATTACTTTATGAAATGATTTCTCTGAAAGCATGAGTAAGGATTTTGAAATAAGCATAAAGGGAGAATTAAACATCTTCTTAGGAGTGCAAATGAAATCAGGTGAAAAAGATTCTGACTATGCAAGCCATCATAATTGTTCAAGTACAAGTGGCACATGTCAGTTTTCTCATAATTATTTATGCATCTATATATATATATATATATATATATATATGAATATTTCTTAAAGAATATATTTAATATTTAAATTTATTCTCTTTAAAAACATATATATATATATATATATATAAAATAGATTTAATGTGGAACATTCTTTTAAATTTCTATACATCCAACAGTAAATAATCTCCATTCTTGTATAGTAATTTTGGTCAATCAAAGGCAACCACACAAATTCAAATCATGCAGAAGGCAACTAAATTTTTAAAAGAATTTTTTCCTAGTCTATTCTTCTGCAGGTTCTGAAAACTAATTTATACTATTCTTTCCCCCCATTTTTTTATGATGACAAAGGGGGAGAAGAAAAATAGCATTATTTTCTTTCATACTATCAACATGTTATATACATAAACTGTTATATATTGTTGCATGTTAGTTTTTCAAATTTTTAATTTTTTTTGATGATTACATAAATTGAGGGGGAGTTTTATGGAAAATATTTTTAGTTGATTGTTGTGACGCCCACAAAATAGGTACACATCACCTATTCTGAGTCGTCAAATACATGGTACAGAATACAAATACAATCTTTAATATACAACAAGAAAGTTGTGAGTTTTAATACAAATATTGTCTTCTAGACAGTATCCACTCTCAGAATAAGTCCTCATTACATTTATTGTCATACTATTTAAATGTAATAGTGAGGACGACTACTAATACTATTATCCGGACCGTCACTCCATTCCCCGATTAGTCCTTGCCACGTTCTCATTTCTGAAGAGAACAAAGGAAAGAAAGGGTGAGCTCAACTAGCCCAAGAAGAAATATTATGACTAAGATAATGCGTAATAAATTATCATTAGTCTTCAACAAAGTTAAACCCGATAAAATACAATAGACATCAAGTTTAACTGCAGTGGAACAAGCAATCCATTAAAAGAGTCAAGTAAAGAATAAAATCTACTATCTTTTATGATTTAAAAGGTTTTTCATCACTTTTATCGCTGGGACTCAGCTTAATAAATAATCCACCTCATCCCTGCACTACAGCCAATGATATTCATAAGTATCACAACCACAAATTATCAATGCACTACGGGCCAAGGATATTCGTGTATTCATCAATGGTCATGATCATGCCAACAACTATCCATCAATGCACTACGGGCCAATGAGGACTTTTACCACATCATTTGTAACATTACGATCATGATTATACCGAATAATCTTTGGTCATAATCATACCAAGTTCATCTATGCACTACAGGCCACAGATGACTTTCAATAAAATATAACATGAGGATGATGACAATGATATAAGAATTCAATAAAACAAGTTCAAGAATTAATTTATCTAGGAACTAATAACATCCAAATTGTTAACATGATACTTCTTTGTAGAGTAAAATTCAAGAATGCTCAGAAGAATATTTCCATGAAAAGATACTGGATGAAGCATAAATATCAAAGATATTCCACTAATTTCATAGAGTATAGAAGTCAAAACTTTAACCGGCTGAGTATAATAAAGAATGGAATAACAAAAGAAATCACCATGCATACTAGATTGCTTGCAGATGAATTCGTTATTCCAATGAATAATAAATAACGAAACCGGTCAAAGTGTCGACGCACCAAGCGTGATATTCGAATGAATAATAAAGAATGGAATAACAATGTAAATCACCATGCATGCAAAGATTTCGCATAGACAAAGTTTATTCCAATAGAACAATAAATAACGGAATCAGTCCCAAGATAAAACGTCTGCATGATATATTCCAATGTAATAATAAAGACGGAACCAGTCCCACAGTAAAATGCATGTGAATATGATATTCCAACAGAATAATAAAGACGGAACCAGTCCCAAATAAAAATGCATAGACAGATGTTCCAATAGAATAATAAAGAATAGAATAACAAATGTTAGAAATCACCAAGTACAGGTAGAGATCAGTATATCGAGTTATTCCAATGTAATAATAAAGAATGGAATAATAGAAGTTCTCTTCATGAATATAAAAAAAACTAATACCCCTTACCTTATAAAGAAGAGTAATCAGACAGTAGGGCGGGGATATACTTGAAGAAACTTGCACTACGCTCAAAGCTTTCTTAAACGCTAAAGAAATACGCTCAAGATAGAAGAATAATTCTCTCTACAGTTTCTCTCTCTAGAGTTTCAGTGAATTCGTTAGAAATAATGAAGGAATGAACTTCTATTTATAGGAGAATGAAAAGGATACTATTTGCAAAAATCACAGATGTAACAGTAATTATTCGGAAGAAGTTTATGTTTTCAACATAACAATCTTTTCTTTTCAAAGTACTGACCAATGAGAAAAAACCACACATGCCAATTAAAATCTTTAACTAATTAAAATGCACCCTTTATCAATAATATCTCATGACTGACAAGTTTGGCCAAATGAAGTTCAAGTATGAAAAATTCACCCACATTTTGCCAAAAAGAGCTAGCAATTGTTAATAATTAAGGCCCCCCTCTTATCAACATCAACCATATATATTATACAAAATAATACTCCTACCCGTGCCCCAAAAAATCTCCCACCCAACTTGACAACTTTATATATATATATATATATATATATATATATATATATATATATATATATATATATATATATATATATATATATACATACCTTATAAATATACATATATATAACTCTAATATATATATAAGTAATAAAACAAAACTGAGATAACTTTTCACGTAAACATTAATAATCAATACCGTGTGCTACTATGCAACCACGCGTATTCCTATACTTTTAACACCGGGTGTTTCAACAGTTAATGGTAAACTTTCGCCGTTATTTTCATAAAAATATTTTTGTCATTTTCTCAATCCGACAATACTTCCATTGTGGGGTCCACCAATGATTGTGCCATCGTACGAATATTCCCTGTTTAAAATGAATATTTCCCGACCAATCGAATATTATATAACAACTTGCGTACTTTGCAAAATTTATAAATATTACCCACAACTATAACATTATATCAAATTTATTCCATAATATTCAAAAATGATAATTATAGAAAATACATTTTTATTCATAAAAGTTGGGGTCTTACAATCTCCCCTTCTTATGAAATTTCGCCCTCGAAATTAGGGTACGTACCTGGTATGTCGAAGAGGTAAGGATACCTTGATTTCATTTCAGATTCTAACTCCCAGGTCATTTCTTCAACATCGTGGTTCCTCCATAAAACTTTGACTTGAGGTATAACCTTGGAGCGTAGAATATGTTCCTTCTTATCCAAGATTTGAACATGAACCTCTTCGTACGTTAAATCTTCCGCTATTTTGTCCGGTTCTACCTCAATAATGTGGTTTGGATCTTTCACATATTTACGTAACATGGATATATGAAAAATGTTATGAATACGAGACATACTTGGCGGTAAAGCGAGTCTATAGTCTACAGTCCCTACTCGATCGAGGATTAAAAATGGGCCAATGAATCAAGGATTGAGCTTTCCTCTCTTTCCAAATCTCGTAACTCCTTTCCATGGAGCAACACGTAACAATACATGATCTCCAATATCGAATTCCACGTCCTTTCGATGAAGATCAGCATAACTCTTTTGTCGATCTTGTGAGGTTTTTATACGTTGTCGGATCGTTTGAATCTTTTCCGTAGTCATACCTACCAACTCCGGTCCCAACAATGTTGCTTCAGCCACCTCATCCCAGCATACTGGAGAATGACACTTTCTTCCATACAACGCTTCGAATGGAGCCATGCCAATGCTTGTTTGATAACTGTTGTTGTAGGAAAACTCCACTAATGGTAAGAACTTGTCCCAACTTCCCTTGAAGTCAAGGACACAGAGTCTTAATAAATCTTCAAGAGTTTGAATAGTCCTCTCTGATTGTTCGTCCATTTGAGGATGATATGCCGAACTAAATCGTAAATCCGTGCCCATAGCTTTTTGCAAACTAACCCAAAATCGTGAAGTGAATCTTGGGTCTCAATCAGAAACTATGGATACTGGCATACCATGCAATCTTATAACCTCGTTTATGTATATACGAGCAAGACGTTCAAGTGTATAAGTTTCTCATATAGGTAAGAAATGAGCAGACTTGGTCAATCTATCAACAATGACCCAAATTGCATCTATACCCTGAGAAACCTTCGGAAGGCCAATAACGAAACCCATGGTAATGTGCTCCCACTTCCATTCTGGAATTTCAAGTGGTTACAATGGACCTTTTGGTACCTGATGCTCCGCCTTGACTCGTTGACACGTTAGACTCCTTGAGATAAACAGCGCTATCTCTCTCTTCATATTGCCCCACCAAAATGTATATCAAAGATCATGATACATTTTAGTACTCCCAGGATGGATTGCAAACGGTGTGTTGTGTGCCTCCATCATGATTTTATACTTTAACTCAGGATCGTTAGGAACACAAAGTCTGGAGTTAACTCGAAGTATTCCTTCTTCATCGATTCTTGCTTCTGGCATAACACCTTCTTGTACTTTCTTCCTCATATGCATCAACTCCAGGTTTGTAGCTTGAGCAGCTTTAACTTTATCGATTAAAGTCGGTTCTACTCGTATATTCGCCATCATCACTTGGGTCCCTGGAGTCTTTATCTCTATCTTCATCCTTTGTAAGTCATACAAAATGGGCCTTTGTGTTAACAATATCGCACTCGTAGCCGCATATGATCTTCTACTCAATGCGTCAGCTACCACGTTCACTTTTCCAAGATGGTATTGGATGGTATGATCATAATCTTTCAACAGTTCAAGCCAATGTCGATGTCTCATGTTTAGTTCCTTTTGAGTGAAGAAATATTTGAGGCTTTTATGGTCCGTAAAGATCTCCCCTTTCTCCCCATACAAGTAATGCCTCCAAATTTTAAGTGCAGAGACAACTGCTGCCAACTCTAGATCATGAGTAGGATAATTCCGCTCATATTCTTTGAGTTGTCGAGAGGCATAGGCTATGACTTTCCCATGTTGCATGAGAACACATCCTAACCCTTTGCCCAAAGCATCACTGTAGATGAAAAATCCCTCCGAGCCAGATGGTATTGTCAGAACAGGTGCTGAAATAAGCCTTCTATTGAGTTATTAAAAACTCTTCTCTCATTCCTCACTCCAACCGAATTTTGTATCTTTCCGAGTCAGCTGAGTTAAGTGAGTAGCGATTCGAGAAAACCCTTCCACGAATCTCCGATAATAACCAATTTAAGCCGAGAAAGCTACGATTTTCATCATCGATTTAAGTTGCTCCCACTTTTGAATAGCTTCAATCTTTGTGGGTCAATAGATATTCCATGACTTGATACCACGTGCCCAAGAAATGTTACTTCCTCAAGCCAGAACTCGCATTTCTTCAACTTGGCATAAAGCTTATATTCATGAAGCTTTTGGAGTATCAGCCTCAAGTGTTTCTTATGATCTTCACGGCTTTTGGAATAAATAAGGATGTCATCAATAAAGACGACCACAAAGTGATCCAAATATTTCTTGAATACTCGATTCATCATATCCATGAAGGCAGCAAGAGCATTAGTCAATCCAAAAGACATGACTAGGAATTCATAATGCCCGTACCGAGTTTTGGAAGCCGTCTTTGGAATGTCATCAGTTCTAATCTTCAATTGGTGATATTCAGAACGAAGATCAATCTTTGAAAAGAATTTGGCTCCTTGCAACTGGTCAAACAGGTCATCAATACGTGGCAATGGGTACCTATTTTTGATGGTGACATGATTCAACTCCTGATAATCAATACAAAGTCACATGCTCCCATCTTTCTTCTTCACAAATAGAACAGGAGCACCCCAAGGAGAAGTACTAGGACGAATAAAGTCAATGTCTAACAATTCCTGCAGGTTGGGTCTTTAACTCATCAAGTTCAATAGAGCCATTCGATATGGGGCTTTGGAAATGGGTTTTGTCTTGGGTTCTAGGTCGATACAAAATTCAATTTCACGCCTGGGTAGGCCAGAAGTTCTTCAGTGAATACGTCGGAAAAAATTCATTAACAATAGAAATATCATTCAAAATCGACGTATTTTTGTTTAGATCTGTGACATGAGCTAAGAAAGCTTGACATCCGCTTTTCAATAAACGAATAGCTTTATGGCTTGAGATGACAGTGACTAATTTTAATGGTTTGGTTGCTTGAATTCGCATAATAGTTTGGTTAGGAATATGAAAGCTAACAACCTTACGAAAATAATCAATTTTTGCATGATGAGTAGTTAACCAATCAATCCCTAGAATTACGTCAAATATAAGTATTTTCAATGAAATAAGATCGACAGGTAATGTGAGGGTACCGATTTGAACCAAACAAGACTTATACACAGTGGATGTAATGAAGGTTTCTCCCAACGGAGTTTCAACAGATAAGTCAAAGTCTAATTTCTTCGGAGTCAAATTTAAACGTTGAGCGCAAGTAGGAGAAATAAAAGAATGGGTAGAACTGGTATCAAATAAGGTATATACTTCATTAGATTTTATGATAAGCTTACCCGTGATTACCTCATTCGGGTTCCTTGCTTTCTGGGAGGTCACAACAAACGCTCTCCCTTGCACTACTGGCTTTGACTTTTCTGGGGCGTCCTTTGGTGCCTCCATCCTAGCTGAACTTGTCTTTGGTGAACGACAAAATCAGGCTAGGTGACCTTCTCTTCCACAATTATAACATTCTTTGGATGGCATCGCACAGTTTAGACTGATGTGTCCTTCCCCTCCGCATTTAAAGCATATGATAGGTGGTCGTTCTCCTTCCTTAACGACAGGCGCTGATGCTGACGTCTTTCCGTCATTGTTGAATCTCCTCTTCTTGAAATGTCCATTCTTATTGTTTTGGCCATGATTACCACCGAAGTGATTACCATTTCTGGCATGTTGATTCCCTCCACGCTTATTGTCACCGCTTCGATGACTGTTATCACTGGTATTATTATTTTGCCAGCTGCTCTCTTTTGGTTGGGTTGACTCATTATCGCGCTCCAATAGCTGAGCCCTATTACCAACATCTGAATACAAACACAGTTTATGAGAGATAAGATATTGATGTATCTCGGGTTTCAAACCTCTTAGAAACATCCGCGTCATTCTCTCCTCATTATCAACCAAATGGGACGCAAACCGGGACAACTAGGCAAACTTGGCTTTGTACTGCGACACGGTCATGTTGTTTTGCTCCAGCTTGATGAACTCTACCTCTTTCATGTGACGAATACTTTCAGGAAAGTACTTGTCGTTGAACAGCTCTTGAACTTCTCCCAAGACATCTTCAAAGGCAAGAGTTGAGTACGCTTTTGATTCCCACCAAGAATTTGCCTCTCGCCTCGCAAACATGAAGGTGGCAAAGGGGACCTTTTGCTCCTTGGAGCATCCCAAGACATCAAATATCTTGTTGATCTGCTTTATCCACGTCTCCACCTTAAGTGGTTTTGGCTCTCCAAAAAACTCCGGTGGTCCCAGCTCCTTGAACTATTTGGTGGTGACCGTCCGAGAGTTGCCAAAGATGTTTCCTTCGCATTTTGTGCAGAGAGCCGCTTCTTGCTCGATGTTGCATAAATTGCATAAATCCATTGAACATTCCATTGTTCATCATCTGGTCAGTGTTGTTGTTTGCCTAAGGATTGTCGCCTTCCTGATGCACATTATCCTGATTATTGATCTATGGAGACTCAATCGGTCTCTCAGACTCCATCGATGTTCTCAACATTCTCTGATGTCATTTTCAAATCTTGCCACAAAACAAGGGTTAATTAACATATCACATATTATCCCTATACTTTGACCGACCAATTAAATACCAAATAAACTTAGGTAGGTCATACTAGCGAAGTAATTCCCCGTCTCTCCCCTCCTAGTTCTTGTCTCACATCTTAGCCAGAGATCATATCCCTAAGCTTTGATACCAACTGTGACGCCCCCAAAATAGGTACACATCACCTATTATGAGTCGCCAAATACATGGTATAAAATACAAATACAATCTTTAATATACAACAAGAAAGCTGTGAGTTTTAATACAAATATTGTCTTCTAGACAATATCCACTCTCAGAATAAGTCCTCATTACATTTATTGTCATACTATTTAACAGAATAGTGAGGACTACTAATACTATTATCTGGACCGTCAATCCGTTCCCCGACTAGTCCCGACTACGTTCTCATTTCCTAAAGAGAATAGTGAGAGAAAGGGTGAGCTCAACTAGCCCAGTAAGAAATATTATGACTAAGATAATGCAGAATAGATTATCATTAGTCTTCAACAGTGTTAAACTGATAAATACAATAGACATCAAGTTTAACTGCAGTGGAACAAGCAATCCATTAAAAGAGTCAAGTAGAGAATAAAATCTACTATCTTTTATGATTTAAAAGATTTTTCATCACTTTTATCGCTGGGATTCAGCTTAATAAATAATCCACCTCATCCATGCACTACAGCCAAGGATATTCATAAGTATCACAATCACAAATTATCAATGCACTACGGGCCAAGGATATTCGTGTATTCATGGTCATGATCATGCCAACAACTATCCATCAATGCACTACGGGCCAATGAGGACTTTTACCACATCATTTGTAACATTACGATCATGATTATACCGAATAATCCTTGGTCATAATCATACCAAGTCCATCTATGCACTACAGGCCACAGATGACTTTCAATAAAATATAACATGAGGATGATGACAATGATATAAGAATTCAATAAAACAAGTTCAAGAATTAATTTATCCAGGAACTAATAACGTCCAAATTGTCAACATGATACTTCTTTGTAGAGTAAAATTCAAGAATGCTCAGAAGAATATTTTCATGAAAAGATACTGGATGAAGTGCAAATATCAATGATATTCCACTAATTTCATGGAGTATAGAAGTCAAAACTTTAACCGACTAAGTATAATAAAGAATGGAATAACAAAAGAAATCACTATGCATGCGGTACTTCGCATAGACAGGTTATTCCAACAGAATAATAAATAACGGAACCAGGTTAGGCGTAATACGCACCGATAGGATATTCCAACAGAATAATAAAGAATGGAATAACAACAAAAATCACCATGCATGCGATACTTCGCATAGATATGTTATTCCAATAGAACAATAAATAACGGAATCAGGTCCGGCGTAAAACGCACAGACATGATATTCCAACAGAATAATAAAAAGATTTTAACCAGTCCCAGATAAAACGCGCATGATGAGATATTTCAACGTAATAATAAAGAATGGAATAACATCAGAAAATACAAAGTACGAGGGTAGATCACAGATACAAAGTTATTCCAATGTAATAATAAAGAATAGAATAACAGAAGTTCTCTTCATGAATATAAAAAAAATAATACCCCATACCTTATAAAGAAGAGTACTCTTTCACGATAAAGTGGGATATACTTTAAGAAACTTGCACTACGCCAAAAAGCTTTCTTAAACGCTAAAGAAATACGCTCAAGATAGAAGAATAATTCTCTCTACAGTTTCTCTCTCTAGAGCTTCAATGAATTCGTAAGAAATAATGAAGGAATGAACTTCTATTTATAGAAGAATGGAAAGGATACTATTTGCAAAAATCACAGATGCAACAGTAATTATTCGGACGAAGTTTACGTTTTCAACATAACAATCTTTTCTTTTCAAAGTGCTGACCAATGAGAAAAAACCACACATGCCAATTAAAATCTTTAACCAATTAAAATGCACCCTTTATTAATAATATCGAATGACTGACAAGTTTGGCCAAATGAAGTTCAAGTTTGAAAAATTCACCCACATTCTGCCAAAAAGAGCTAGCAATTGTTAATAATTAAGGCCCCCCTCTTATCAACATCAACATCATATATATATATATATATATATATATATATATATATATATATATATATATATATATATATATATATATAACTTCTCACGTAAGCATTAATAATCAATACTGTGTCTTCTATGCAACCACGCCGTATTCTCAGATTTCTTTAACACCGGATGTTTCAACAGTTAATGGTAAAACTTCCGCCGTTATTTTCATAAAAATATTTTTGTCGTTTTCTCAATCCGACAATAATTCCGTTGTGGGGTCCACCAATGATTGTGCCGTCGTACGAATATTCCCTGTTTAAAATGAATATTCCCCGACCAATCGAATAATATATAACAACTTGCGTACTTTGCAAATTTTATAAATATTACCCACAACTATAACATTATATCAAATTTATTCCATAATATTCAAAAATGATAATTATAAAAAATACATTTTTATTCATAAAAGTTGGGGTCTTACAATTGTCATTATCAAAAATGGGAAGATTTTTGGGTCTCCAACTTTTAGTTTTATTTTGATGATAACAATAATTAGTAAATAAATTAATTAAATGGGTAGAATCCTCTCCATAGGATTTTTTTTATTATAAATATTTTAATTATCTTATTAATTTACTTTGATCAAAAATATTTTCTAAATCTTATTTAATTGATTTTCTTGATCTTGATTTTTTAAAGTGTTAAAACAAATGGGTCACTTATATTGGGACAATGCTTGCTAATGTGCTGGAAATGAATTGGGTCATGCATTTTGAGACAAAAATCATATGTTGATCATTAAATGCTTATTTGACCGAATTTGAAAAGAAGATTGATTTTCTCGAAATATTATGAATAAAGATTAATTTTCTCGAAATATTTTTTTTTAAATATTAAAGTGTGGATTTGATATAATGTTATAGTTGTGTGTAGTATTTATAAATTTTGCAAAGTATGTAATTTGTCATAAAATATTCGATTAGTCGGGGAGTATTCGTTTTATCAGGGAATATTTGTACGATGACACAATCATCAGGTGGACCCCTATAAATCTAAATTATCGGAATGAGAAAACGATACGTAAATATCTTTTTATAAAAATAATCTACGAAAAGTTTTACCATTAACTGCGTTGAAATACCGTGGTAAAAGTACAAAATACGATGTCTGATGGTTGTATAGTAAACGATATTGTACAAGATCTTTGATTATCGATGCTTACGTGAGAAGTCACTCAGTTTTATTCAATTATTGCCACAGTAATTGTTGCATAGCATCTCTCATATTATTGATTCAATTATTGTCACAGTATCATCTGCATAATATTTTATATTATTAAATCAATAATTGAGATGACAAAGTTATTCATATTATTATTTGCATTATTGACGATGTCTAGAAAGTTCTGTCGAGGAAAGGGGTTTGGTCACCTAATTGCACGCTAATAGAGAGAAATCCTTATCGAAAAGTCCCCTTTTTCCTGGGAATGATCTGGTTGTTAAATACTGTGAGTTATAATATTAATGATGAATAAGTTCGTGTTGATTAAAGATGAAATTGATATTTCCATTGTTTTGGGATTATTAGTGTTAGTGGAAATCGATATTTATTTAGATAATAATTGATTTTTGGAGATTAAATTGACCAATTGGGTTATTAATCGGATAAATGAGTAATTAATTGCTATTAGTTCACATGCATATAACTATTTGTTCACATGAATGGAACTATTGATTCACATGCATGTACTATTAGGGGAGGTGGTGCAGGTTTGATAATACTTGTAGGACTAAATTAAAAATGGAAGAAAAGATGAAGGTACTATACTATAATAATTGAGCCCATAATCGTGCAATTATCGAAACTATGTTTTCCTATAAATAGAAGCTCATTCTTCTTTCATTCTCACCAATTCACTGACTCACAAGAGCAATTATAAAGAGAGAAGCTATAGAGAGGAAGAAGAAGAGTATTCTACTACTTCACTATTGCAGTATTCAGCCTTCTACTAAGGTAAGGGGTATTATTTCTTTTGTATTCGTAAGAGATATTATTTTTGTTCAATATCTGTAGGAAATAATATTCTCTTCCATACTCTTTAGTATGTAAGTAATATTATTTCATTTCAGATTCTGAATTCTACACTCATTTTGTTAAAGTATTGCTTCTATACTCCGTGAAATTAGTAGAATATCCTTGAAATTTGCGCTTCATCTAGTATCGTTTCACAATGATATTTTTTTGAATATTCTTGTTAAATTTTAAGCTTTTCATGCCGGATTACTATTCACGGGTACTATTTATTTATACGGTACTATTCACAGAGTACTATTTATGGGCACTATTCATAAATACAGTACTATTCATAAATACGGTACTATTTACAAAGTACTATTCATAAAGTACTATTCACAGGGTACTATTCACAAAGTACTATTCACATGGTACTATTCCTGAAGTACTATTCACGGGGTATTATTCACTTGGGTACTATTCACCTAGAGTACTATTCATGACAAAAATTGATTTCTTTTCGGTCTAGATCATTTTTGATATAATATTATTCTTGAATTTTACTCCACAAAGCAGTATCATGTTGAAAATTTGGATATTATTGAATTTTGGATAAATTAAATTATAAATCTTTAAAATTTATCCTTGGTTTCACTTAATTGAATTTTTATATCATTGTCATCATCCTCATGCTTATATTGTGATTAAAGTCATCTATGACTTACGTGCATAAATGGACTGTTGATTGGTATGATTATGACCAGGGATTATTTGGTATAATCATGACCGTAATGTTACAAATGATGTGGTAAAAGTCCTCATTGTTCGCAGCAGGCATTGATGGATGATGTTGGTATGATCATAACTATGTGTTCTCTTCGGCCAAGGGTGCAAAGATGAATTGTTGTTTGGCATGATCATGACCATTGGTGAAAACACGAATATCCTTGGCCCGTAGTGCATGGATAATTCGTGGTCGTGATACTAATGAATATCCTTGACCCGTAGTGCATAGATAATTCAGTGATGTGGATTATTTATTAAGCTGAGTCTCAGCAATAAAATTGATGGTAAACTTTTAAATCATAGAAGATAGTAGATATCATGCTCTACTTGACTCTTTTAATGGATTGCTTATTCCGTTATAGTTATTGATCTAAAACTTTTTATTTATTGTATTCTATCAGTTGTTATAATGTTGAAGGCTAAGGATAATTTATTCTGCATTATCTTAGTCATAATATTTCTTACTAGGCTAGTTGAGCTCACCCTTTCTTTCATTGTTCTCTTCAGGAAATGAGAATATTGCTGGAACTAGTCGGAAAATGGATTGACGGTCCAGATGGTTGTTTTAGTAGTCCTCATTATTCTGTGAAATATTATGATAATAATTGTAATGAGGACTCCATTGAGTGTGGATATTGTTTAGAAAACAATATTCATATTAAAACTCTCAGCTTATGTTTTTTCGTATTGTACACGATAGTTGTATAATTAAGTTGTAGTTGTATTCTCTACCGTGTATTTGGCAACTCATAATGGGTGATGTATACCTATTTTGGGGTCATCACATATATAACCGTATATAATATATTATATAATATGTATATATATATATATATATATATATATATATATATGCATGTGTCCTATATTATATATACATGGTTAAATATATAGGCTCGTAGTGCATTGATGTGCAGTGTGAAGTGTGTGTATAAGAAACATATATGTGGGCATATTAAATGAAGTGGTGCCATTATTTTTGAGACAAAAGTCTTATCAATTCATGCATGTGCATAACATATGAATATATATATAGT
Organism: Panax ginseng; assembly: GCA_020205605.1. Classification (NCBI taxonomy): domain Eukaryota; kingdom Viridiplantae; phylum Streptophyta; class Magnoliopsida; order Apiales; family Araliaceae; genus Panax; species Panax ginseng. Next base: position 125,897,315 of record CM035134.1, read on the forward strand.
AGTCGTGTATGTATGTATTAGACTTGGCAGATTTCAATTTTCTTTGACCGAAATAAATGAGTTGAGCTTAAATGCTAAGTGCTTAGAAAATGGCCCGGGCGAAAATTAGACTTTTTGTTAGATTGAGCAATTCGCGTGCAATTGTTTCATCTGAGCCGTTGATTTCAAAATTAAACAATCTCAGCCATTGATTTCAAATTAGATTTCAAAAATTACCATTTTTCCCCTGACCTCGAAAATCTATAAATAGGAGGCCTTTCTTTCATTTTCAACTTGTCAATTCACTTGAAAAGAAAAGATTATTTCTCTCCTACATACTCTCTCTCTAAGAAGCTATCTCTCTCTTCTTATCAAAGTTCTAATCATTTGAGAAGAGAAAATTGGTCTAAGCATATTGAGATAAGTTGTTTGATTTAACTTATTTAAATTATCTCTTGCTTATTTATATTTATAGATATACGAATATAAATTGTTATACACAATTTTTTATATCTATTTATCAAATAAAAGGATACTTGGGCGCCACAAGGCTACGGAGATACACCTCTACGGAGAGAAATTCGAACCGTACGATTCCATATAGTCTTTAGTAACCTTTTTTTGATATTATTTATATAAATATCGTAAAATAGATACGACACTTGATAGCTCAAAATGACACTGAGATATTCCTCCAAAAGAGGAATCATCCGAACTGGATTTGAGAATCGAAGTGATCTATTGGAAAGATTTATATAAATATCAATTATGAAAATATAAATTTTTTCATACTTAGACGCCGCAAGGCTACGGAGATATTCATCTTAAGTGAGGAAATCGAACCGTACGATTCCTTATAGTACTAAGTGACTTTATTTATAAAATCACATAATAGATAAAATATTGTTATATATTATCTAAGTTAAATAAATATATTTGTTATATCAAGTACTACTTAACTGATTTATTTATTATACTTGATATCTGTCATCACAAGTATTTGATCTAAATTCATTTATTCATAAAATACTTGTTGCATAATATAAAAGTTATTTAAACTTTTATTTCACAAACTTAAGTGAATATATCTGCTTAAATAGAAGCATATTTGATTCAAAGCTTAAAACAATTTATTTGCTTACTCATAACCATTTTCACTCTAAAAGTTATTTAAACTTAAAGTGACTTTTCTTTACTCTATAAAGAATAAATAATTCTTTATAAATTTGCATTAAATTATATATCTGCTTAAACAGAAGCATTTTTGAGCATAAGCTAAAATTTATTTATTTGATTATTCAAGAAGCATCTTTTTCACTCAAAACATAAAAGTTATTTAAACTTTTATAACTGTGCATAAATTACATATTTGCTTACTCAGAAGCATTATTTGATCAAAACATAAATTACTACCTACTTACAAAGAAGCATATTTTCTCAAGTATAAAAGTCTTTGAACTTTTATATATATTTTCTCTTTAATTGATATTTTCTTATTTAAGAAGCATCAATATGTACTAAATTCTTATCTGCTTATTTAAGAAGCACATTGTTGTAAACTCATTTGTAAAAAGAGAAAAGGTCGGTTAGTTTATTTTATGTACCTGTGAGAAAGACGAGTAATTCTTCGACCAAGACCAGAGTCTTAGAGAGGTCAGCGGGAAGTTGGGTCTCTAGTATACTTGTGAGGTGCGGAAGAGACTATTGTTTCGAGACCAGATCATAAAATAGAACTGAACTCAAAAGAAGTACAACTAGCCTTAAGGAGGGAGCGGGGAGCTTTCTGTCCAAGATAGATTAGTTGGGATCAGTTGAAAGTTTGTCTATAAAAATTTGTAATGGCTTTTCCGCATGTTGAAGGACTATTTATTACTGATAGTAATAGGATCTCAAGTCCTAGAGAAGAGCTTGAGACTGGACGTAGCAGCATACCTGGGATGTATGTTGTAAACCAGACAAATCTCTGTACATTGTGTGATTAAATTTTTACTGTCTTGCATATTAATTTCTAACACTATAAATTAATTATTCAAAAATTTAAAAAGGTCTTAGATAATTTTTAAATCTGTAATAATCTATTCAACCCCCCTTCTAGATTATTATTGGACTTTCACATAGAATAGAACTAAACTTAAAAGAAGTACAACTAAACTTGAGGAGGGAGCGGGGAGCTTGCTGTCCAAGATAGATTAGTTGGGAATAGTTGGAAATTTGTCTATAAAACTTTGTAAATGCTTCTCCGCCTGTTGAAGGAGTTTTTTTATTACTAATAGTAATATCATCTCAAGTTTCAAGTAGGAACTTGAGACTGGACGTAGCAACATACTAGGGGTGTATGTTGTGAACCAGATAAATCTCTGTGCATTGTGTGATTGATTTTTCTTTACTGTCTTGCATACTAATTTCTAATAACTACAAATTAATCATTAGAAATTTCAAAAATGCCTAATATAATTTTTAACTTGTAATAATCTATTTAACACCCCCCCACCCCCCCTTAGATTATTATTGGACTTTTAATTGGTATCAGAGTGGTGCTCATTAACTTGTTTGTTAAGTTTATACAGGCATACCAAAGAGTATATCCATGACCTACAATGTTAATGGTTGCGGAGAAGGACTATCAATGTCCAGACCTCCACTATTTGATGGCACCAACTTTGCCACCTGGAAAAACATATTCAAAATCTATGCCAAATCTCAAGGAATCAAAATTTGGTGTGCCATCGAACGAGGTGAAAATAATCCAACAAAAATTCAAGGAGAAAAGATTGTGGAGAAAGATATCTATGAATTCACCTCTGAAGAAGAAAAGACTATGAATATAGCATCTCGAGCTGAGCAAGTATTAACAAGTGCCTTGATTGAAAAGGAATACAAAAGAGTCAGCAACTGCAAAATTGAAAAAGAAATTTGGGAAAAATTGATCGTAACCTATGAAAGTACCAATCATATGAAAGAAACTAGAAAAGATGCACTAATTCAAGAATACGAAAGCTTCAAGCTTGAAGAAGGAGAAAAGATCATTGATATGGAAACATATTTTTCCAGAATCATTGATGAGCTAGAGCAATTGGGAAAGGCATACACTACAAATGAGAAAAACAGAAGAATTCTCAAAGCCCTTCCATCCATCTAGAAAATGAAGGTTATAGCAATCAAAGAAATGCAAGATCTAACCACATATCCTATGTGTGACTCCCCCAAAATAGGTATACCTCACCCATCTTGAGTCGCCAAATACATGGTACAAAATTCAAATACAACTTAATTATACAACAATCGTGCAAAATACGATAACATATATACTATGAGTTTTAATACAAATATTGTAACGCATTTAATACGACAATATTCATACTCAAATTAATACATGCCATATAAAGTACAGCAGCAAATATTTCAAGTCTCCAAAGGGACACGAGAAGATTTTTGTTCTCTTCATTTTATTGTGGTGCACTTTTGACGCTTTCAGGGTCGGGTTCTCATCACCCTAATGTTGTTCACCAAAATCAATTATTAAGTGACGTATAAAATATGACACACACATCTTAGGTCCTCAATACAATTATATATTGCATGTTATGTCATAGTAAGGACTACTAATGCTATCATCTGGACTGTCACTCCATTCCCCGACTAGTCCCAACTATATTCTCATTTCCTGAAGAGAACAGTGAAAGAAAGGGGTGAGCTAAACTAGCCCAGTAAGAAATATTATGACTAAGATAATGCAGAATAAATTATACTTAGCCTTCAACAATGTTAAACTGATAAAATACAATAGACATCAAGTTTAACTGCAGCGGAATAAGAAATCCATTAGAAGAGTCATGTAAAGCATGATATCCACTATCTTCAATGATTTAAAATGTTCTCATCAATTTTTATCGCTAAGACTCAGCTTAATAAATAAACCACATCATCGAGTCATCCCTGCACTACGGGCCAAGGATATTCATTAAATCATCAATGGTCATGACTATACCGAATAATCCCTGGTCATAATCATACTAAAAATTGTCCATCAATGCACTACAGGCCACTGAGGACTTTTACCACATTATTTATAACATTACAGGTCATGATTATACTGAATGATCCATAGTCATAATCATACCAAGTCCATCTATGCACATAAGCCAAATATGACTTTCATCGCAATATAAGCATGAGGATGATGACAATGATATAAGCATTAATCAAACGAAAAACAAGGATAAATATTAAAGACTTTAAATTTATCCAAATATTATCAATCACTTAATAAACTCATAATCTAATATTATTAATAATATAATAATATTTTAATCACTTCTTAAACTTATAAACAATTTATTTCAATTGTTTACACTTTACCAAATAATGCATTTAATCATTCAAAAATGTCATACTCATAAGATTTCATCACCAATGATAAAATCCCTCATCAAAAATCTGCATATACCTTATATAGGATTTCCAAGCCATAAAATTCTATTTACCAATTTTTCAACTTCACATAACATATTTAACTCATATGATTGTAACTAAACCATTTTCATGAAAAAAATTACCAAATCAACTTATTATTTTTCTATCCTTTATCCAAACATATATACATATATTTCATACACAACAAGCATTTTTTTTATAATTTTTCAACTCCCTTAAGTATTTTTCAAAAATCAATTTCTAATTAATTCCTTAAGAAATTAGCTACCTCAAGTTTAACTCCAGAAATTTCCAAATCTTGGCAGGATCTTACACATTTTAACGTGAGCTTCCAGTTTAAATTTCATGGTCATCGGAGTTATAGAACTCCGGTTATAGCATTTTTCGTCAGAAAAACCTAAATATTGAAATAGTCATAACTTGCTCATTTTAAGTCGGAATGAGCTCATTTTTGGACAGGAGGTACTTTATACCATATATTTCCATGCCCCAAAAGGCCGGAATTTATTTCACAAACTACGTGGCCGAAAATGCCCTTTTAATTTTTTGGGCAGTAATTTTTTGGTACTTTATAGTTTTTGACTCCTTTGCTAAAATCAGTCAACACAAAAATCTACAACACCTTTTTCAGTGATTCCACTTGGATAAGTTAAAAAAACTCATAGATCTAACTCTAGAACTTGACCACACTCAAAAATTCGAAATATAATAGGAGATATGGTTAATTGAATTTCATGTTCTATTTTCACCAAAATCTGATTTTCAACCCTTTGTGATTTTTAAGAAACATTCATGTTTTCACATAATAAACAACATAACTCATCATAACACTTACTAATACTACATATACCCATGATTTTCAGCAGTCCAATGCTTTTATTATGACTTTTATCATAATTAACAGTCCAATGCTTATATTATGACTTTCATCATAATTCACGTAAACAGATCATTTCCACAATTTAATAAGGAATGAATACAAAGGATCATTCACCATACATGTGGTAATCCACATATACAGGTTATTCCAACATAATAATAAAAAAAATGGAATAACTGAAGAATTCACCATGCATGTGGTACTTGATGTATATGTGTTATTCCCAATGTATAATAAAGAATGGAATAACCGAATAATTCATCATGCATGCAGATTGGCGTGATAGATAGGTTATTCCCAATGTAATAATAAAGAATGGAACCAGTCATGCGTAAACACACGCATGTGATATTCCGGCTGAATAATAAAGAATCGGAACCGAGTCAAAGTAAATTAAGACCGACGGATATTCTAACAATAATAATAAAGAATGGAATAACAACAAATCAAATCACCATGCATGATAGGCCGCATGCATAAAAGTTATTCCAACAACATAATAATTAATGAAACCAGTCGCATTTAATACGCACCGAAAGGATATTCCAACAGAATGATAAAGAATGAAATAACCGAAGAATTTCACCATGTATGCGGTACTTCGCATAGACAGGTTATTCCAACATAATAATAAAAAATGAAATAACAGAAGTTCTCTTCATGAATACGAAAGAAATAATACCCCTTACGAATACAACAAATAATATCTCATACCTTATAAAGAAGAGTACTCCGACGGGTAGGATGGGGATATACTTGAAGAAAACCCGCACTACGCTCAAAGCTTTCTTAAACTCTAAAGAAATACGCTCAAAATTATAGAAGAAGAATTCTCTGAACTTCTGGTGTGATTTTCAATTCTAACTAAACATCCTATTTATAGGAAAAATAGAAATGATACTATGCAATAAAATATAATATATTTTATTTATAAAATATATATATATATATATATATATATATATATATATATATTATTTAAAATCTAATAAAACAAATAACTTTATAAAAGTATTATGTTTTATATAAAAAGATTTTACTATGCAAATACTATGCAAACACTATGCATAATAGAATATAATATATTCTATTTATAGTCTAATAAAACAAATAACTTTATAAAAGTATTCTATTTTATATAAAAAAATTTACTATACAAATACTATGCATAATAGAATATAATAAATTCTATTTATAGTCTAATAAAACAAATAACTTTATAAAAGTTTTCTATTTTATATAAAAAAAATTTACTATGCAAACACTATGCATAATAGAATATAATATATTCTATTTATAGTCTAATAAAACAAATAACTTTATAAAAGTATTCTGTTTTATATAAAAAGTTTTGGCAAAACTAATGATTTCGCCACTATAGTTGACAACTTTTATTTATTACACCACTGAACTTTTAATTTTTTAAATTACATCAATAAAATAATTAAAAAAAAGCAATTGATTCATTCTGTTAAATTAACTTAACATCTGTTAAAACTATTTCATATTTGTTTCCTACGTGGCTGCTAAAAAAAAGGAAAAAGAAAAGAAAATGACATGTCCAAATTTGTTACATCACAGGTCCACATGTTCGTGGGACCCAGCCCTCAACCCAAAACAACACACCATCCCAGAAATTTTCGATCACAGCCAGCGGCAGACAACCACCGCCAACGAGCAGACCATCAAATAAGATAAATTGATAAAGAACAACCAATGATTTTGATACCTAAACAATATCAGATGAATTAAACCAAAATCTAGGGAGTGAAGCATAAAAAATAAAAAACGACTTGGGAAGAACAAATCCGGTAACCAAAACAGTACTACCAGATTCTGGCAATAAACCATAATCAGCGAAGAACATCCAAATCTGAAAGAATAAGAGATAAATCATAAGCAAGGTCCCAGATCGAAAACATAAGAACGAGCGCCCATCCGTGCAAAACAATACCACCAAATCCAAACCACCTGCAAGAACAGTTCCCTCTAGCAGACCCCGCCCCAACCGAGCTTCTAGATCCGAGCAGACAAACGAACATAGCAAAATCAGTGACCTAGGGTTTCATCCAACGGCTCGGTCTCCGTGAAGATCATCTCCGGCTCACCCCAATTCGCCGCTGGGTTGAGGCACGGACAGAGCTGCGAGAATCCCCTCCCATCGCATTTGATTCAGCCACCGGCAACTCTATTTCTAGAGAAAGAAAGTAGTATGAGTATATGTATGCTTTTAGAGAGAGAAAGTTACACTGGTTTTGATTTTATAATGATTTTTGTGGAGTTATTTTTCTTTTCCTTGATTGTTATGGTGGATGGCGTCGGCAACTATGGTTGGTTTAATTGATTACGGCAGCCATAGGGCGGTGTGGATAGAAGTGAAGAAGGGAACATAATTATTTTTTAAAGTGTTTAATTTGATTTTATTTGTTTTTATAAAATATAATCATTTAATTCCATTATGGCAATCACGTGAAATACATAGTTTTTGGGGAAAAAGAAAGAGAAGCTGAGTTGTTATGTTGAGTCATTTTTTTTTTTTAAAATGCCATGTAGGAAAAAGTTAACGTTGATATTAAATGAACAGTTAACAGAATGATCCAATTAAAAATTTTTAATTTGTTTAATGGGGTAATTTAAAAAATTAAAAATTCAATGATGTATTAAATAAAACTTGCCAAGTATAGTGGTGAAATACATAGTTTTGCCAAAAAAAATTCTGTTTTATTAAATTTATAATAATAATAAAACAAACTTCATCATCATTATTATAATTCACACTATTAATCGATCGTTCGTTCCTTAAAAAGAGGGGCTTTCAATAAGGATTTCTCCTATTAGGCGCGCAATTAGGTGACCAAACCTCTCCTCGGCGAACTTCTGTACATCGTTAACATTGCAAATAATAATATTAATAACTTCGTGCGTCTCAATTATTGATTTAATAATATATAAAATATCGACAATAATTGAATCAAATAACGTGAGATACTATCGTATTCTCAGTAGTAATAATTGAACAAAAGCGAGTGACTTCTCACGTAAGCATCAATAATTAATACTGTGTGCTACTATGCAACCACGCGTATTACTGTACTTTTACTACCGAGTAGTTCAACAGTTTTAACGGTAAAACTTCCGCCGTTATTTTCATAAAAATATTTTTGTCGTTTTCTCAATCCGATAATAATTCTATTGTGGGGTCCACCAATGATTGTACCGTCGTACGGATATTTCCCGACAAAAAAATATTCCCTGACCAATCGAATATTATATAACAACTTGCATACTTTTGCAAAAATTATAAATACTATCCACACCATAATATCCAAAAAAATATTTTGAAAAAATTAAATCTTTATTCGTAAAATTTGGGGTTTTACACTATGGATAATCTCATTGGAAATCTCCGTGCCCACGAAGTCGACATGCTCGTCGAAAAAAGCCGGATCAGACACAGATTTCAAAAAGAAAGGAATCGCCTTCAAAGCTCTTCTAATAGACGAAGAAAGCTATGATGAATATCTGAATGAAGAACTCCTAAGTATAGACAACAATGAAGTTGCTTTACTATCTAGACAACTCAAGAGAGTAATTTAAAGCAAGGCAAGAAAATATGGCAAAGGCTTTATGAAGACAAACAACAACTTCAACAACTTCAAAAGCAAATAAATTTTTAAGCCAAAGATGCAAAGAGGAAATTTCAAAGCAAATAACAACAACTTCAGAAGTACCAACTCAAATGAAAATTCAAACACATGTTTTGAATGCAAGCAGTCTGGACACTTCAAAAGGGATTGTCCACAACTGGTCAACAACAAAGTTCTTATAGCTGAGGAAGGATGGGATCTAAGTGACGAGGAAGAAATTGCTGAACAAACCGAAGAAATTGCAAATCTCTATTTAATGGCAGACAATGACTCATCACCAAGATCTGAGGTAAATTCTGAACACCAATTACTTAGCACCTCATTTTCTGCATATACATTGGAAAACATAAAGTAAGAACATTATAAATTACAAGAGGCTTACAGTCACTTATATGAGAATAATGAATTAATAAAAGAAGAGTTAGAAAGATTAAGAAAAATAAATAAGGGTCTTGAAATTGAAAATGCTAACTTAATTATCACCAATGAAAGTTTAAATGAAGTAAACTTAAAAAATGAAGAAGAATTAGAACAATTTAAGAAAATAAATAAAAATCTTGAAATAAAAAATTCGTCACTTATTATCTCAATTGAAAATCTTGAAATTGAAAATTCAACACTTGTTGTAATCAATGAAGATAATCAAGGGCAAGCTCAAGCGGTAATTAAAGACATTAGAAATGAGAATTCACTTTTAAAATTAGAAATAAAAAAACATAATTCCATAATTGAAAACTTAACTAAAGAACGTAAAGATTTAAATACTATAATTTATAAATTTACAAAAGGAAAAGAAAATCTTGATGTCATGTTAAATCAACAAAAATATAGTTTTAATAAAGAAGGTTTAGAATATACTAGAGAAACATGTTGAAATCAAAGAAAAAGAAAGTCATATATCTCCTTTCACTAAATGATCTTATTGTAACAGAAATGGTCATTCCTTTTAAATGTGCAATGCTAGAAATGGAAACTATAAAGGGAAAATGATTTGGGTTCCCAAAGGGACATATACTGCACCAACTATCATAAGAAAAGAATTTCATAAACAGTATTATCATACTTCTCATAATTTAGTTACTCATAGAATGTTTATTTCTACTAAAATTGATTATCTTATGCCATGTTTTGTAAAGGAAACTTCAAATGCTCCTTATACAAAATGTAAAACTCACCTTAAGGACCCTTCTTATTAAAGGGTACAAACTTGTAAAATTAGTATATACATTGCAGGTATGTCTTGCAGCTGATTTGAATAAAAGCATATGGTATCTTGATAGCGGCTGCTCAAGACACATGACTGGTGACAAGTTAAAATTAAAAAATCTGCAAGCTACAGACTTTGGTGAGGTAACTTTCGGAGATAACAATAAAGGTAAAATAATTGGAGTTAGAAGTGTTAGTAATAACCATATAACCATCTCTAACGTTCAGTTAGTCACTGGACTCAGGTATAATCTTCTATCTATTAGTCAACTCTGTGATAGTAGTTTTAAAATATCCTTCAGTACACATAATTTCTCTATCTTTGATCAAACTGGTAAATTAATTTTAATTTGTCCTAGATATCAAAATGTGTATACTTGTGACTTAGATGCATATTCTCATTTAGATAACATTTATCTTATATCTGCAAATGAGGATCCTTGGCTATGGCATCGCAGACTAGGACACATCAACATGAAACTTATAAATAACATTTCTTCTAAAGAACATGTTCGTGGTCTTCCTAAATTGAAATTCTTAAAAGATCACATCTGTGAAGCCTATGAACTGGGAAAACAAATTTATGCATCACATAAACCTAAAATTACTGTGTCAACTTCTAGACCCTTAAAGCTATTACACATGGACCTTGTTGGACCTATCCCTAAACATAGCATGGGTGGTGTTGTATACATTCTAGTTTTGGTTAATGATTATTCACGATTTACATGGGTTGGTTTTCTAAAATTTAAAAATGAGGCTATTAACTCTTTTTCTGCCTTGTGTAAAAAGATTCAAAATCAACAGGGAAGCTCTATAGTCTATATTCGATCAGATCACGAAAAAGAATTTGACAATTCTAATTTCATTATGTTTTGTGATGAGAACGGTATAAGTCATAACTACTCTCTCCTTATACACCACATTCAAATGGTGTAGTTGAAAGGAAAAATTGATCTTTGCAAGAAATAGCTAATACCATGTTGAATGAATATCGTCGTCCAAAGTATTTCTAGGCTGAAGTTGTGGCAACATCATGTTATATTTTAAACAGAGTTTTATTAAGACCAATTTTGCTCAAAAATACTTATGAGCTTTATTATAAAAGAACTCAAAAAATAAACTATTTTTGTGTTTTTGGGAGCAAATGTTTTATTCTAAATACTAAAGGACATTAATTGAAATTTGATCCTAAATCTGATGAAGGAATATTTCTTGGATATTCTCTTAAAAGTAAAGCATACAGAGTTTTCAACAAAAGAAGACTAGTTGTGGAAGAATCAATGAATGTGACTTTTGATGAAACCCAACCTCCTCCAAAATATAAAGAGCTTGTTGACAGTGATGTTATCATTGAAGATATTCTCAGAAATATGGAAGAACCAAAACTAGATAATGCATCTTCACCTATTAATGGGAATCCCCTTGAAAACCTAAACCCTCAGTTAATTAATTTTCCCAAAGAGTCTCACATTATTAAAAATTATCCTATAGAAAATATAATTGGTAATATTGATAAAGGGGTTAAAACTACATCACAAGCACATAATCTAGATGGTCACTTATATTTCTTGTCTCAAATTAAACCTAAAAATATAAAAGATGCTTTACTTGATGAAGATTGGATAATGGCTATGCAAGATGAACTTGAACAATTCACTAGAAACAAAGTATGGGAGTTAGTTCCACAACCCGAGGATGTTTCAATTATTAGAACTCGATGGGTATTTCGTAATAAACTTGATGAAAGTGGAACGGTTGTACGTAATAAGGTAAGATTAGTTACACAAGGATATAATCAAATGGAATGTATTGACTGTGATGAAACATATGCTCATGTTGCTAAAATTAAATCTTTTCGTATGTTATTAGCATTTGCATGTCATAAAATTCTTAAGCAATTTCAAATGGATGTCAAATCTGCTTTCTTAAATGGTGTTATAAAAGAGGAAGTTTATTTTAAACAACCTCCTGGTTTTGAAGATTTTAGTCATCCTGAATATGTTTATAAATTACATAAAGCTTTATATGGTTTAAAACAGGCCCCTAGAGCGTGGTATGAAAGACTGAGTAAATTACTGCTAAATAATGGTTTTAAACGGGGTACTATTGATACTACCTTATTTACTAAAAATAAGAATGATGATATTCTGGTAATTCAAATATATGTTAATGATATTATTTTTGGTTCCACTAACATTACTATGTGTAATGATTTCTCTGAAAGTATGAGTAAAAATTTGAAATAAGTATGATGGGAGAATTAAACTTCTTCCTCGGACTGCAGATCAAACAAGGAAAAAAGGTATTCATATATCTCAATCTAAATACTGTAAAGAAATGATCAAGAAATTTGGCTTAGAATCTGTAAAACCTCTTAACAGTCCTATGTCAACTACTGATAAATTAACTACTGATGAAAATGGAAAAACTATTGCCTCAAAGAAATACATAGGAATGATCAGAAGTTTACTATACATAACTGCCAGTAGACCTGACATTATGTTTAGTGTTTGTAAATGTGCCTGGTTTCAAGCTAATCCTAAAGAATCTCACCTAATCGCAGTGAAAAGGATTTTTCAGGATCTTAAAGGAACAACTGAATTAGGCCTATGATATCCTAAAGATCAACCATTTAATCTCGTGTGTTTTTTAGATTTTGACTATGCAGGTCATCATATCGATCGAAAAAGTACCAGTGGTACCTGTCAGTTTTTGGGAGGATGTTTAGTTTCTTGGTTCTCTAAGAAAAAAACTCTGTATCTATTTCAACCACTCAAGCTAAATATATTGTTGCTGCACGTTACTGTGCACAAATACTATGGATGAAACAAACCCTTGCCGACTATAACTTGAAATTTAACTGTGTGTCAATTCTATGTGATAATACAAGCACTATTAATCTCAGTAAAAATACAGTTCTACATGTTAGGTCAAAGAATATATACATTAGGCATCATTTTTTATGTGATCATGTTAATAATGGAATTATTAAACTAGAACACATTGACACTGAATTAAATATAGCTGATATATTCACTAAACCATTAAGTTCAGAAAGATTCTGTAAATTACGAATTGAATTAGGCATGTTAGATATTTCCTCTTAATTATTTTTTTACTAATTTTATACATTTATTAACTCTTAATTATGTTATTTCTATATATTTATATGGTAATATTATATTTATAAAAACATTAGTATATTTTTACATTTATTTTATTACTAATTATTTTTGTAATTAATGTTTAACATTTTATCCTTTTTAGCTTATATATATATATATATATATATATATATATATATATATATATATATATATATCAAGGATTAAATTAGAACCATTCATTTTAGTGCAAATCCAATGGTTATCTGGCTCCATCCGCGCCCTACCTAATGAACCAATCAGAATTAATCATCAAGGGGCACACGGATCACCATTTGAATCGCTCGATAAAAACAGAGACTTCATCTCAACCATTGGATCCATGTTTTTTTAAGAAGCTCAACTGTTCACATTCCAGATTAAATGCAAACCTTTAATTTTAATTCAGACCAGATCTCCACCGTTACATCAACAAGGTGATTCAAACAATATATATAAAATTTTATTTTTTTAATTTATTTTTTTTATTCTTCTTTCTCTCTCTTCTCAGTTCACGCCTCTGGCTCTCTCTCCTCTCTCTCACATTCACTGATCTCTGGTTCACTGATCTTTGTTTCCAGTTTCTATCTCCTATTTTCTCTATCAAATCATGATTTCTATAGTTCTCAATATCTCGATACTCTTTACAGATTTCGTTTTGATGTGGTTTATCGATCTGATTAATCGAGTAAACTTAAATTTCTTAAAACTTTTTAGGGTTTCAATCGAAAAATGATGAAAATTGTTTCTCTTGATCTTACTTTCTCTAATCCATTATATTTCTTCTGAGTGTTTAAAATATTCACTGGTTTATCTTTTGGAAAATGACTCTCTATTTTTCTGAAAATCCTTCATTTTTAACCCGTTCAGAAATATTTTAGATCTGAGAAATCTATGTTTTAGGGTTTCAATTTTTTTTACAAAAAGACGGTTTTTTTTTTTAAAAAAGGGATCATCTATTTGGTTTATGATTGATATTCACTGGTTCATTGATTTGAAAACCCAACAATTTTGTGTCGAAACCCTAACATCACAACAGTTTATGTTTTAATTTTTTAAGTCAATTTTTAATCTTTCAAAAAAAACTTCAGTAGATCTGTAGATTTGTTTTAAAAAAAACTTAACATCCAAAATTCTTTCTCTCTACGATCATCTTCTGAGATTCAAAATCACCAAGTTTTGTTTAAACTTCCACTAATTCATCATTTTCTTTCAGTTTGTAAAAATCATTCTTTGAAAATTTTCTGACAAATCTTTAACTTATCTATTGATTCATGTTTTAAAACATTCATTTTGTCTGTAAAATTTATGGTTTGGGGTTTTGAAATTTTTTTTAAAAAAGGGGGACAATTTTTTTTTACTATAAAACCCCAATTTTTGTCTCTACTCTTCCTTTCTTCTTTAAAATCCTAGAATATTAACTGTTTTTTTGTGTGCTTTGATTTTCAAAAAACTTTGCATCTTATCTTCTGTTTTTAAAACTCTAAATTATTTTTAAAACCATCCAGTGTTGTTCAAAAATCTGTATATTCTTTATTATCTCGATTCTTCAGATTTGGTAATTTTTTTTCATATTGAAAAATTCCAAACTTATTTTTATACTTATGGATCTTCCTAAAATTCTACATACTCTTATATATATATATATATATATATATATATATATATATATATATATATATATATATATAGGTCTCTTTCAAAAAGCTATTTGTCTGTGTTTCTAAATATATTTTTGCTTGCACAAATATGTTTCTCTCTAATGAGAAACAACACAAGGCTGTGCATGCAACTTGATCACCTTTCTTCGGAGGTTTGCATCTATGATACACTTTACTAGTATAATGTTGCTTCATACGCTCACTCAGGTATAGCCCTCCATTTTTTTTAACTACTGTCTACTATATATTTTGTGGATATTGATATCCACTTGCTTTATTTTATTTGGTATATATATATATATACTGTGTGTGTGACGCCCCCAAAATAGGTATATGTGAGACCCCAAATTTTATGAATAAAGATTTAAATTTCTCAAAATATTTTTTTGAATATTATGGTGTGGATTTGATATAATGTTATAGTTGTGGGTAATATTTATAAATTTTGCAAAGTATGCAAGTTTGTTGTATTATATTCGATTGGTGGGGAATATCCGTGACGACAAGATAATCATTAGTGGACCCATTAATGGAATTATTGTCGGATTGAAAAAACGAAAATATTTTTATAAAAATAACAAATGGAAGTTTTATCGTTAAAACTATTTGAAACACCGGTGTTAAAAGTATGCGATGTCTGGCGTGGTTGCATAGTAGCACACAATTTTGATTATTGATGCTTACGTGAGAAGTCACTCGGTTTTGTTCAATTATTACTACGATAATTCTTTGCAAGTATCTCACGTTATTTGATTCAATTATTGTTGATATTTTATATATTATTAAATCAATAATTAAGATGATGAAGTTATTAATATTATTATTTGCAATATTAACGATGGTTAGAAGTTCCGCGAGGAGATATTTGGTCACCTAATTAGGCTACCATAGGGAGAAATCCTTATTGAAAGCCCCTCTTTCCTGGGAACGACTGATGAATGGGTAGTATACCCATAATTCGGATATATTTAGACTTAAATTATTGCATTCTTAAGTTATTTAGTAGCATTTTATTGTGTTTATATCTTATTTGGCGATTTGGAAGTTTGGAAGGGAATTATGGGAATTTCAAGCATTGAATGGCAATTTTGTAATTTCAATGAAGTCCAGTAATGGGCCTTTGAGCCTCTCGGCGTTAATGGGATTAGCGCGTTTGACTTACGGTTTGCCTATTAAGGGCTAATAATAAAACCTAATTGGAGGAGGATTGTGGGGACTATAAAAAGAAACTAATTCTTTGAATTAAAGGGGATTGGATTTATTTGGCGGAGAGGGATTGAAGGAGCTTTTCCATTGAAGATTACAGGAGATTACTTGGAGCTTCAAGATTGGCTACAAAGTTTCTTCTTTTCTCCTTATTTTAATTTGTAATTCTTTAAGGATGATTTGTCACCAAATAATGATTCTTATTTAGTGATGAACTAATTCTTTAATTAAGATTTCAATTGAACCTTTTATGGTTATAACTTAGTTATTCATCATTATAATTATTTATGTTGAAGTGGATTGTTTATCATGTTTTGATTTTAATGATTAATTATTTGGCCAATAATTAGTGTGTTACTCTAGAAGGAATTGGGAGAGGAATTCTAGGGTTAGAACTCGACATGATGACATGTGACTCGATTATTTACGGTAAATAATTAGGTTTGTGAATTGAATGGAAATATCATTTCACCGCATGTAACATATAAGGAATTGGGACCGAAAGAGTTTAATCCAATTGTTTTGCATAGGAATATAGCAAGGTTAATATGGGTTAAATAGAAGTCAATTGATCACTTGGAAGAGGACTTTTGGCATTTGAAAATTCCTGTTAACAATCCATGAGACATAGTAATTGGGATGATTAGATAACTGAGTTATAATTCATAATTGGGGATATTGAAGTCTTAATATTTATCTACCGGAAGTCATTCACTCAAGTAATAGCTTAGTTAATTGTTTATCTTAGTACAGTATCTTTAAGTGTTTAATAGAAAATCGCAATTTCTGGTTGTTTGAATAAAATTGAATTGATATAGTATTAGTAGTTGAAATTTATTAATTAGAACTCCCAATGGGAACGATACTCAACTTATCACTTTATTACTTGTTGACCACGATATACTTGCGTCTTTGTGTGTAACTAGATTTTACTCAACAAGTTTTTGGCGCCATTCGGGGATTTCTTTTATTAATATTAATTTCATATTAGTTATAATCAATTCGATTTTAATTTGAACACTACTTAATCTTTCTTCTTGGATTGGCGAGAATTCGTGTATGCACACTAGATCGAAAGCTAGAAAGGAACTTCTTACGTATCTGAACAACCTTGAGAAGGAGTTCCGCATAAATAGATTGAATAGTGAGGTGATACATTTGGAAGAAGCGTGACAACCCAAGAATTACTCGTGAACATGGCAGAAACGAATGTAAATCACTTAGGGATTATACGCCTTGCCAATGTTACGATTGATCGAGTATTAAGAGACCAAAGAATCAATGCGAATAGCAGTTTGAGATAAAAGCAGGGATCAATTCGGATGCTGAGAATCACGTGCGGTTTGGGGGTAATTCGATGACGATCCTAATGAGCATATCTTGAGTTTCTTGGAAGTTTGCGATACCTTCAAATTTAACAATGTATCGGAAGACGCTTTATAAGGTTGAGGATGTTCCGCTACTTTAAAAGATAAAGCACGGTCGGCTACACTCCTTGCCTCCCCGGATCAATCACCACATGGGATGACTTAGCTCAAAAATATTTAGCTAAGTTCTTCCCACCAGCGAAGTCGGCAAAACTACGGAACGACATTCATACTTTCGCACAACTTGAGTCGGAATCGTTATATGAGGCGTGGGAAAGGTTTAAGGATATGCTTCGTAAATGCCCTCATCATGGAATTCCGCAGTGGATGCAATTAGGGATATTTTGTGATGGTTTGCACGCATCCACGAGGTCTAGTATTGATGCAAAGAATGGGAGGAGCGATTATGTCCAAAAAATTTTGATGAGGCATATCAATTGTTAGAAACAATGGCCACCAACAACTATCGGTGGCCCATGACAAGGACCAACCATCCAAAAGCATCGGAAAAATATGAAGTGGACGCCTTAATGAAGATTAACAAAGACAAGTGATCGCAATAATAGCTAAGCATATAGAAACATGGCATCCACAAGCCACACAATGTAGCGATGGTTTGTGAGTTGTGTCTTTGGGGGTTATCTACTGGATCAATCGCCCATAAATTCGAATCAAGACAACAAGTAGGATATTATAATCGTTCAACCCAACCATATCCTACCCAAAATGCCTATAATCCGAGTTGGAAGAATCATCCGGGTTTCTCATGGAGTAACAATCAAGTTGCACTCAACCACCTGAGACAACAACACACCTCCTGGTTCCAAAATCAACCTCAACAACCGAGAGGGGTATCAAGTTGGGAAGCGACTTTGGAAAAGTTTATTAGAGCCTCGACAAAAAGAACGAGGAACAAGACAAGAAATTGAATCAAGTAGATATGACGTTGCAAAAGCCATGGGGCATCGTTAAAGAATCTGGAAAATCAATTGGGACAAATAGCACATGATTGAATACCCGATCCACTAGGGCGCTTCCGGTGATCTGAGAAATAAATCGGCAGAAATGAGCACCGCAAGGCGAAGAATCTTCTGAAAGTGGGAAGGAGTCGCAAACGATTAAGGATAAGGACAAGGGGGATAACGCAACAACCAAAATGTAAGAGGTTGTGGAAGCAAGGAAAGATAAAGAGGAAATAGGAGAGGAAAATGCACGGGGTCATCTACAACAATGCCACCCATACCATATCCGCAGAGATTTTAGAAATCCAAGTTAGATAAGCGCTTTTAAGATTTTTGGATATTTTTAAAATTGCATATCAACATCCCATTCATGCCAAGCTTTAGAACACATGCCGAAGATTACGCTAAGTTCATGAAGGATGTCTTTATCAAAGAAAAGGAAATCGGGATTTTTGAACGGTGGCGCTTAATCAAGAATGTAAGCGCAATTATTCGTAACAAGTTACCTCTAAGTTGAAAGATCCGGTAGTTTTTCTATTCCATGCGACATTGGTAATCGGTTTTTTTCGAAAGCGCGGCATGTGATTTGGGGGCGATATTAATTTGATGCCATTATCGATCTCATCACACGATTTCGGCTCCAAGCACCTAAACCGACAAATATCGCTTTATTGTTAGCGAATCGATCGATTACATATCCACGAGGTATCGTTGAAGACGATTAGTAAGGGTGGATAAATTCATCTTTCAAAGAGACTTCGTTATCTTGGATTGTGAAGCGATATCGGGCGCCCATCATTCTCGGACGACCATTCTTAGCAACAGGAGAACGTTAATCGGCGTGCAAAAAGGAGAATTAACGATGAGAGTTGATGATCAACGAGTCACTTTCAATGTGTTTAAAGCAATGTCGTATCCAAAGGAAAAAGGTGAGTGTTTGCGGTGGATGTAATGGAGAGATGGTGAATCACAAGATTTCTTTGCAATTACTCGGAGGATCCGATAGAATCCATGATGGTTAGAAACGAGACAACGATAGTGCGGATGCGAGATAATGAAAGCGAGTCAAATGGCTGACACACCATCCTTCTACCGGAAAAATAATCAATCATTCGACACCACAGAAAGGCCTAAAACGGAAGAAAAAGTGCAAACCCTCGATAGAAGTGCCACCGGTTGGAATTAAAGCCACTCCCTCTCATCTTGAATATGCGTACTTAGGGAAAGATTCGACTCTACCAGTTATTGTTTCGACAACGTTAACTGACACCCAAAAAGAAAAATTGTACGAGTTCTGCGCGAGTTCAAAACAAGTGATTGGGTGGACTATAGCGGACATTCGAGGTATTAGCCCCTCTTTCTGTATGCACAAGATTTTAATGGAAGAGGGATCAAAACCAACCATTGAGATGCAACGAAGGTTAAATCCCATTATGAAAGAGGTGGTGAAGAAGGAAATTATAAAATGGTTGGATGCCGGTATTATCTACCCAATCTCAGACAGTTCATGGGTAAGTCCTGTACAGTGTGTACCGAAAAAAGGGGGCATAACTGTGGTAAAAAATGAAGCGCATGAGCTTATCCCGACAAGAACTGTTACAGGCTGGAGAGTATGTATGGATTACCGCAAGTTGAATAAAGCCACACGCAAGGATCACTTTCCCTTGCCGTTCATTGATCAGATGTTGGACAGGTTAGCGGGACATCAATTCTACTGTCTGTTAGATGGATATTCGGGTACAATCAAATTTCCATATGCCTAAGATCAAGAAAAGACCACGTTCACATGTCCATACTGATGCGTTTGCATTCCGTGCGTATGTCCTTTGGTTTATGTAATGCTACGGCGACCTTTCAACGTTTATGATGATGGCAATCTTTTCCGATATGGTTGAAAGCGAAATTTAGAGGTGTTCATGGATGATTTCTCGGTGTTCGGCGATAGTTTTGACTCGTGTTTGAATAATCGATCTTGGTGTTAAAAAGATGTGTGGAGACTAACACGGTACTTAATTGGGAAAATGTCATTTTATGGTACAAGAAGGGGTTATTACGGGACATAAGGTTTCCGCATCCGGATTGGAGGTGGATAGAGCGAAGATTGATACAATTGTGAAACTGCCTACTCCTTCATCTGTAAAAGGCATTCGGAGTTTCTTGGGACATGCAGGGTTCTATAGACGCTTTATTAAAGATTTTTCAAAGATCTCGAAACCCCTATGCTCACTCTTGGAGAAAGATGTACCGTTTAAGATGGATCATGCATGCATCGAGGCATTTGAGGTATTAAAGAAGAAATTGGTCTCTGCACGGTCGTTTATAGCGCCTGGATTGGTCTTTACCTTTTGAATTGATGTGCGACGCCGATGATTACGCTGGGGAAGCGATGTTGGGACAACGTCATGATAAGATTTTTCATACTATCTATTACTCTAGTAAGACATTGACGGATGCCCAACCGAACTACACAACAACCGAAAAGGAATTACTTGCGGTGGTGTTTGCGTTTGACAAATTCGAGCTTATCTCCTCGGCACTAAGGTAATTGTCTACACCGATCATTCAAATATTAAATATCCGATTGAGAAGAAAGATGCTAAACCACGATTAATACGGTACCTTTGTTATTACAAGAATTTGATCTGGAGATCCGGGACGAAAAAAGGTACGAAAAATCAAGTGGCGGATCATCCGTCTCTCGATTGGAAAATAAAAAGGAAATGAAAGAAGACAACTCGATGATTAATGAGGAATTTCCGGATGAGCAAGCTGCGTTAGTAACTACCATCTCGCCTTGGTATCTTGATTATGTCAACTATGTGGTTGCCAAGGTGTTACTGGCCGGATTGACATCACAACAACGGAAGAAGTTTCTCCACGATGCGAAACAATACTTTTGGGATGAACCATTTCATTTTTAAAGCATGTGCGAGATCAAATGATAAGACGATGTGTACCTCACGAAGAAATGGATAGTATATTAGGCCCCGCTACCTCGACATTACGGAGGTCATTATTCCAGTGATCGTACAATAACCAAAGTACTACAATCGGGATTCTTCTGGCCCTCTTTATTCAAAGATGCTTATCTCTTTGTGCTAAAATGCGATCGATGCCAACGCGTAGGTAATATCTCCAAGCGCAATGAAATGCCACTTAACACAATTTTAGAGGTGGAACTATTCGACGTGTGGGTATCGACTTTATGGGACCATTCTCATCTTCGCTGAATAATCGTTATATCTTATTAGCGATCGATTATGTTTCCAAATGGGTAGAAGCCGACATTACCCACGAATGATGCCAACGTTGTCACCCGATTCTTAAAGAAAAACATTTTTACAGTTTGGGACACCAAGGGCTATAATAAGTGATGAGGGAACGCACTTCAGTAACAAGCAGTTCACTAAATTGCTTGTAAAATATGGAGTTAAATCACAAAATTGCAAAATGCATATCACCCACAAACCAATGGCCAAGCAGAGGTGTCGAATCGGGAAATTAAGAGGATCCTGGAAAAAGTAGTCAATCCGTCACGAAAAGATTGGGCGTTGCGTCTTGACGACGCTCTATGGGCTTATCGAGCAGTCAAAAACCGGATCGGCATGTCCCCGTCTGAGAATGGTCTTTGGAAAGGCGTGTCATCTTCCTATTGAGCTAGAACACAAAGCACTGCTGGGCCATTCGAAATTAAACTTTGATCTAGCAAAGCGGCGGTGAAAAAGCAGTTCGCAGTTGAGCGAGATGGATGAATTCGAGTTCAACGCCTCTCTGAAAACGCTTAAGCTATACAAGGAGAAAGTCAAATCTTGGCACGATAAAAAAATTCTCGATAGAACATTCGCACCGCCATCAAGTACTCTTTATTCAACTCACGCTTGCGCCTATTTCCGTGAAAATTGAAATCCGTGGTCCGGACCATTTGTAGTCATATCTCGCTCCTCCACACGGAAACATTGAGGTTGAGGAACCGAATTCAAAGCGTACATTCAAGGTCAACGGTCAACGTCTGAAACACTATTGGAGCGGACCAATCGAACGCCAAGCTACGGTCCAGTACCTCTCAGACCCAGTGGCCAACTGACCAACACCGCAAAGTCGGGCTGACGACTATAAACCAAGCGCTTCTTGGGAGGCAACCCATGCAGTTTCATAACTTTTTCGTTTTATTTGATTTTATGCCTCTTAGAGTTAAACTTTTCTTATTTTCACTGTTATCCTGTAGTAGAGAAGACTCCACGTTTATTAAACTAATTCCTACACTGGTCCAGGTATGCACGTACACAGGTCATTCCCAGCGCCCCGGCGCCCACATCACCAAGGATCACAGCGCCCCGGCGCTAGGCTCCAGAAGGTGAAGACAAGGCCCAGCGCCCCGGCGCTGGATTCTAGTTCAATCACAGCGCCCCGGCGCTAGGCTCCAGAAACTGAAAATAAGGCCCAGCGCCCCAGCGCTTTCCGATTCAAACCCAGTACCCGACGCCGGGCATCCCAATCGATTCTCACGCCCGGCCCGGCGCTCCCTGCAAGTTATAACCCAGCCCACACCAAGGTCGATTAGCCCTGGTACTTTAAAACCTTGCCGTGCCCTTCTATCCCAAATTCTTTCCACACGCCGGCAAAGCAGGTCAGTCACCCTCTCTCCATCTTCATAGCACAAAGTCATTAAACCTTGGATAATTGTCTTCCACTCATCCACCACGCATCACTCCCGTCCTTTCATATTGGTCGTCTGCATCTTGTGTGCCAAATTCTACCCCTCCAACTTCTTTAGAAGTAACAAAGAATTCTCGACATGGCCTCCAAACGTCATCGCAGCTCAAGGTCCGGGGCCGCTTCAACTTCCCCGCCAAAATTTGACAGCAGGCGTTTTGTTAGTGTTGCGACTCAAGAACGCTACATCCGCATGGCCACCCGCTCACTAGTCCCCGAACGGGGTCTCCGTCCCGATCAAAACAAGGATGGAGACATCGCGATGATGATTCTTTGGCGTAATCGGTTCGTCTCACCAAAACGACTGACATAGCAGTGATTGCAGTGGTCAAAGAATTCTATGCCAACTTGCCTGAGCATGACCATTATGGGGTGTTTGTCAGAGGTAAGACCGTGGAATTTGGCGAGGAGGATATCAATGGGTGCTATCAACTACCCTTAGAGGGCCTTCATGATGAATATGCTCTTTAGTGGTGATGGGCCTGACTATGAAAAGATTATTCGGAGTCGTGTCAACCGGCACTACTTGGTCCATCCATGAAGCGTGGCGGCATGACCTTCCCATTGTCTCACCTCGGTCTATATGGAAAGGCATGGTATGCCTTCATATCTCTGTGAAATTGATGCCCCGCACACATGTGAGTCACGTTACCAAAGAAAGGGTTGTCTTATTATACTCCATCATACAAGGCCTACTGAATCGATGTCGGCCATCTTATTCAAAGAATCGATGCTCCGCGCATCTCGCCATGCGGACCACGGGGAGGGCTACCACATCCGTCCCTGATCTGCGTCTTATGTGCTAAGTTTGGGGTCAAATGGAAATCAGACGAGATGATTCAAACTCCTATGCCCGTGTTGGACCACAACTTGATCCGTCGTTATAAAGTGTGGTCCGGTGGTGCTAATCACCCTAGGGGACTGGGTTTCATTATCCCCCACGTTACGTCTCCACGAGCCCCACCACCTCAGGCCCCCCCTCCTTACGGCCCCTCGACAGCTGCTCATCGAGGTGTGGTCCCCGAAGCTGTCCAGCGAGAGATAGACGGCTGGTTTTACAACATTGAGTCCCAGAATGTGCGCTTATCGGAACGTCAAGACGTGATTTACAAGTATTTAGTCGACCAATTTGCTGCACAGAATGCACTGACCATCCAGACCCATCCGGCCATTCCACTTAGCCATTTCCCTACGGCTCCCGTTCTGCCAGTATTTCCCCCGTCCGATCAAGAGATGAGCGAGGACGATGATGCTCCCCTAGCAGAATAAATTCGTCAGGGAAGTCCTCTGTTTTATTTTGACTTTTTTTTTTTCGCATGAGGACATTGCTCTAGCTTAGTTTGGGGGTGGTTACGTTTTACGTTTTATTTTCACCAGTGTGGTTTATTATTAGTTTGTGGATTGATTATTAGTAAAGTTGCATTTAGGATTGCATGTTAATTCCAGTTTTTGAGAGTGCGTATATCTGGGGCCAATGAGGAAAGTAGAATTGCATGAACACGTCTAGTAAGGATTGTTGATTCAGTGATATGATTTTCGTGACTTGAATTGGATCTTTATCTGTTTGACATTGATATTATAAGAAGGCACTTGGAAATAAAACGACCATGTTAGCTATGATAGTTTAAATGGTTAGAGAATAGAGTTCTAAAGGGGGATTGCTAGTGATATGGAAGAACAATTTGAATAACTAGATAAGACTGAATTCATGCATAAACTCGAGTTTGGGGGGAAACATTTGGAATATAACTTTAAAAAACAAAAAAATGTTGAGTCTTGTGGTGGGTTGAGGGGAACCACTCCCCATAAACACAAGCGTGAGATGGAGCGTAAAACGCACTCACCAACCATCTATAAAAAAAAATAAAAAATAAAAAAATAAAAAAAAAAAATAAAATAAAAATATATATATATAAATAATAATGATAATATACAGGGTGACTAGTCTTGTTTCGGGGCCTGTGTTACTTGAGCAAGTATCGCTTAGAAGGGGTATCTTAAAACCTAAGCGCCTAAGGTCTTAAATGGTGCAGGAGTCGTTAGTGAAAAGCTCGCTAAGGGGTAACACTTGCTAGCCTAATGGGATGAGACATTGCACGGTCATTTACGTAGAAAAAAATAAAATAAAAATAATAAATAAAAAAAAATAATAATAATAAAAAATATATATATATATATTCTAGTTTGGCTGTTGAATTCGGGTAAGTGTTTTGAGTTCAGTTGAAACAAGTTTATTTGATGAGTTCTCAAGTTCACACTGTATGATGCCTACTAAGAAAGTTATTCTCTCTCATATTTTTGTCTTTCATGGGTTTGCATGGTCGTGGACACACACGCACAATATCAGTAATAAAAGATTTAGATCCGTTGATTGTTGGGATATTGTCGAATTGTTTTTTACATGAGGAATTAGCATGTTTACGTGATTTTCTCGAGGCATATGGATCTACGTGAGCTCTTGGATTCTTTGGAATTATGAACATATAAATATAAATAGTTTGCATGTGCATGATGTTTAGTTTTGTTTGGTGATCTTAGGCTTTGTCGCATGAGGACACGCAACGATTTAAGTTTGGGGTGTTTGATGAATGGGTAGTATACCCATAATTCGGATATATTTAGACTTAAATTATTGCATTCTTAAGTTATTTAGTAGCATTTTTATTGTGTTTATATCTTATTTGGCGATTGGGAAGTGGAAGGGAATTATGGAATTTCAAGCATTGAATGGCAATTTTGTAATTTCAATGAAGTCAGGTATAATGGCTACCGAAATTATATTATCCTCCGGGCCGGGCGCCGAGCCTCAGCGGCGTTGAATTTGATTAAGCGCTTTTGACTTACGGTTGCCTATTAAGGGCTAATAATAAAACCTAATTGGAGGAGGATTGTGGGGGACTATAAAAAGAAACTAATTCTTTGAATTAAAAGGGGATTGGATTTATTTGGCGAGAGAGGATTGAAGGAGCTTTTCCATTGAAGATTACACGAGGAGATTACTTGGAGCTTCAAGATTGGCTGAGTTTCTTCTTTTCTCCTTATTTTTAATTTGTAATTCTTTAAGGATGATTTGTCACCAAATAATGATTCTTATTTCGTGATGAACTAATTCTTTAATTAAGATTTCAATTGAACCTTTTATGGTTATAACTTAGTTATTACATCATTATAATTATTTATGTTGAAGTGGATTGTTTATCATGTTTTGATTTTAATGATTAATTATTTGGCCAATAATTAGTGTGTTACTCTAGAAGGAATTGGGAGAGGAATTCTAGGGTTAGAACTCGACATGATGACATGTGACTCGATTATTTACGGTAAATAATTAGGTTTGTGAATTGAATGGAAATATCATTCACCGCATGTAACATATAAGGAATTGGGACCGGAAAGAGTTTAATCCAATTGTTTTGCATAGGAATATAGCAAGAGTTAATCTGGTTAAATAAGAAGTCAATTGATCACTTGGAAGAGGACTTTTGGTATTTGAAAATTCACATTAACAATCCATGAGACATAGTAATTGGGATGATTAGATAACCGAGTTATAATTCATAATTGGGGATATTGAAGTCTTAATATTTATCTACCTAAGTCATTCACTCAAGTAATAGCTTAGTTAATTGTTTATCTTAGTACATGTATCTTTAAGTGTTTAATTTTGAGTTACTAATTGAGGAAATCGCAATTTACGTTGTTTGAATAAAATTGAATTGATATAGTATTAGTAGTTGAAATTTATTAATTAGAACTCCCGATTAGAACGATACTCAACTTATCACTTTATTACTTGTTGACCACGTATACTTGTGTGCTGTGTGTAACTAGATTTTACTCAACAACGACCTGATCAATTAATATTGTGAATTATAATAAAGGTGATAAGTTTTGTTTTATTATTATTATAAATGTAATAAAACAGAAAACTTTTTATATAAAATAGAATACTTTTATAAAGTTATTCATTTTATTAGACTATAAATAGAATATATAATATTCTATTATGCATAGTATTTGCATAAAAGGCTCTCATATAGTATTTGCATAGTAAAATCTTTTTATATAAAAAACATAATACTTTTATAAAGTTATTCGCTTTATTAGACTATAAATTGAATATATAAATTCTATTATGCATAGTGCTTGCATAGTGTTTGCATAGTAAAATCTTTTTATATAAAATAGAATACTTTTATAAAGTTATTCGTTTTATTAGACTATAAATAAAATATATAATATTCTATTATGCATAGTGTTTGCATAGTGCATGCATAGTGTTTGCATACTAAAATCTTTTTATATAAAACGGAATACTTTTATAAAGTTATTCGTTTTATTACACTATAAATAGAATATATAATATTTTATTATGCATAGTGTTTGCATAGTACCTGCATAGTGTTTGCATAGTAAAATCTTTTTATATAAAGTAGAATACTTTTATAAAGTTATTCATTTTATTAGATTATAAATAGAATATATTATATTTTATTTAAAAGATTTTGTTTTATTAGAATATTTTCTTAATATTGCATAGTAAATTAATATGGACCGTTCGTTTAAAAATAAATCAATCTGGATCGTTCATGAATTAGTTACTATTCAGTCCATTCTCCTATAAATAGAAGGTCATTCCTTCATTATTTCTAATGAATTCACTGAAACTCTAGAGAGAGAAACTATAGAGAGAAAGAAGAAAAGTATTCGGCTGCTTCACTACTCCTATATCCAGTCTTTTTTTGAGGTAAGGGATATTATTTGTTGTACTCCTAAGTGGTATTATCTCTTTTGTATTCATGAAGAGAGCTTATGTTATTCCATTATCTATTATTCTGTTGGAATAAACTGTATACGCGGATTACCGTATACATTGTGAAATTCTTTTGTTATTCCATTCTTTATTATTCTGTCGGAATATCTTATCTGTGCGTTTACGTATGACCTGGTTCCATTCTTTATTATTCTTTCGGAATATCACATGCTCGTATGCGTTTCTGCGCATGACACAGTTCCATTCTTTATTATTTTGTTGGAATAACCTGTCTGTGCGGTCTATCGCATGCATGATGAATTCCGTTGTTATTCCATTCTTTATTATTCTGTTGGGAATAACCTGTCTGTGCGGTCTATCACATGCATGGTGAATTCTTTTGTTATTCCATTCTTTATTATTCTGTTGGAATAACCTGTCTATGTGGATTACCGCATGCATGGTGAATGATTCTTCGTATTCATATAAATTGTATTTTCATTCAAAAAGGGGTTTCTGCTAGGGGCAGTTTTATAATTTTTCTGACCCTCAAAAATTTTGGAAAAATTTGAAATGATAATTTGATGAGTTTTCTAGATTGTGTCCAAAAATGGCGACTTTTGGATGTATAGATTAGGAGTTATAAATTTTATAGGAAAAGACTATTTTAAAAGTAAACCCTTATAACTCCTTGTGGTTAACTCCAAAATTGGTGAAATTTTTATTGGGAGTACATGTATATAACAGGAGTATATCCTATAAATTTTGGAATTTTTGGACAAAAGTACAATTTATGATAAATGTCTAAATATTCGGCAGTTTTAGCCATATGAAAAATAGTAAATGAATTTTAAAAATTCTGAGAAAAATATATGTTCAATATGTGACTATATTCTGATAAATCCCAAAAAAGAAATATTTTTGGGACTGATTTGGTATTTTTCATGAAAATGAACTAAATATGAGTAAATGAATTAAATATGTTATGTGAAGTAATAAAATTGGAAAGTGGGATTTTATGGCTTGGGAATACTATATAGGGTATATGCAGATTTTTTATGAGGGATTTGATCATTGATGATGAAATCTTATGAGTGACATTTTTGAATGATTAAATGCATTATTTGATAAAGTGTAAACAATTGAAATAAATTTTTTATAAGTTTAAGAAATGATTAAAATATTGTTATAATATTAATGATATTAGATTATGAGATTATTAAGTGATTAATAACATTTGGTTATTATTGAACGCTGGATAAATTGGAGTATAAATGTTTAATATTTGTCATTTATCTCATTTGATTGATTCTTTATATCATTGTCATTATTCTCATGCTTGTATTATGATGAAAGTCATCTATGGCCTGTAATGCATAAATGGACTTGGTATGGTTATGACTAGAGATTATTCGGTATAATCATGACTGTAATGTTACAAATGATGTGGTAAAAGTCCTCATTGGCCCGTAGTGCATTGATGGACAGTTTTTGGTATGATTATGGCTATGGATTCTCTTCGTCCAAGGGTGCAAAGATGAATTATTTTATGGCATGATCAGGACCGTTGATGAAAACACGATTATCTTTGGCCCGTAGTGCATAGATAATTCGTGGTCGTGATATTAACGAATATCCTTGGCCTGTAGTGCGGGGATGATTCGATGATATGGATTAACTATTGATCTGAGTCTCAGCAATGAAATATTAATTCATGGATGTGATATTAACGAATATCCTTGACCGTAGTGCAGGGGTGATTCGATGATGTGGATTATTTATTAATTCATGCTCTACTTGACTCTTCTAAAATACAGTTGTATATCTTTGGCCTGTAGTGCAAAGATGAATTTTTAATGAATATCTTTGGCCGTAGTGCAAAGATGAATTTATTAGTATGATTATGAGAAAAAATTGTGATTTGGTATAACCATGATTTTTTATGTTTCAGGTGAAGATAGGTGATGAAAATTATCTTCGTCCTGGGTGGGAAGAGGAATTTAGAATCACAATTATGATTATGAGTTATTCGTATGATTGTGGACATGAATTGTTGATTGATGTTACAGGGATAAAACATTATCGGTGGACTTTTAACATAGAGAAGATAATAGATCTGATGGTCTATTTGACTCTTTTAATGGATTGCTCGCTCCGCTGCAACTATAGTTAAAAAGTTTTATCATCTACCATATGTTCCAAATCTCTGATTTATTTCTGATGGAGGCTATTAATGATGTAAATTATCTTTAGTCATGATATTCTTTAATGGGCTAGTTGTGCTCACCCTTTTGCTTCATAATTTCTTTCAGGCAATAAGAGTGTAGTTGGGTCGAGCGGGGATAACAGGGGAATAGAACGGTGGTCTATAGCTGTTGAGGTTCTACCTAAATAGTATGGAAATAATTTTATTGAGAACTTTAGATAAGTGTGTAGTATTGTATACGTCATTTGATATTTAATTTTGGTGAACCGAATAAGGAGAGGTGAACCCAACTTTGGAAGGGTGTTTTGCCACTATCATACAAGATGTCTAATGACAAACAACCTCGTGTTATTATAAGACAAGGTTGTGCACATCCACTTGCTGAGTATATCTACGAGCACTACCTATATGATCTTGGAGTCTATTTGAAATATAATTTTCACTTGGAGACAGTGGAGATAGTTATATGTCAAGAGAAGACTCACCATTGGAAAGAAGATGATAGTAATCTTCTCATTTTTCTTTGGGGTCTATTGGGTCAACCAAGGATAATTACGTGGACATATGATATCTATCATAACCTAGACGCATGGCCTCCCATGTACGAAGGTTTCCTTGAGCACTTCCCAAAGATTTTATTTTTAAAACAGTTTTTACTATACTTTTATGTAAAGTATCATTGTAAGGTTGTGGTCGAGGCACCATGAGAGTTACATATATTTGTATTAAAACTCACAGTTAATTGTGGTCGTATTCTATACAACACTTCAACAGTTGTATAAATGAAGTTTGTATTTGATTTTTATAGTGTGATATCTGGCGACTCAGAATGGGTCGTGTGGACCTATTTTGGGGGTGTCACAGTATACATCACCCATCTTGGATCGCCAGATACATACTCTAAAAACTTCATTTATACAACTATCGTGCAAAATACGACAACACGTATACTGTGAGTTTCAATACAAATATTGTTACATATATAATACGATAATATTCATATTTAAATTATTACAATGTCATATTTTGAAAATCATATAACACTTGAGAGAGAGAGAGAGAGATCAGATAAGAAGGAGAAGGAGGAGGAAAAGCTTGATCGTGAGCAAATTTTGTCTGATGAAAGGAGATTAAAGAAGAAAGGTAATCCGAAAACCTAACTTCTAGATAATTTTCTTTAAGTTTATATGTTTAAAACATAGCTTAATGAGAATAAGAAGTAAAAGATGTTAAGAATGATTTCATATGGTTGAAATCATGAGAAAAGAAGAAATAAGAAATTAGAAGTTTATTTTATAAATTTCTTAAATGTAAAATTCGTAATGAAGTAGAACGATCCGAATGAATCACATGAACGATTCAGTGAAATAAGTAAGAAATGGTGTTTTATAACATCGAATTCTAAGAAAAAGTAAAATCATAATTAAAATATCAATTAAAAATGAAGAACGAATGAAGAACGCGAAGAACGTTGTTAATGGACAAATTTAAAACCATTGTAGTGTAATTGTTATTGATGGACAAGTTTAAAACCATCGCGTATATGTTAGTTGCTTATTGCTTGGTTAGGAACAGTAGAAACGTTCATGAAGAATGGATTAAAACTTTGCTATAACGAAGTTATGGCGAAAATTTCATAAAAGACCAACGAGAATTAGAAATTTAGTAAAGGAACCCGAATGTGTAGTGTTTCATAAGAATGTAAGAGAACGTAGAAAACGTGAGTCGTGGACTCAAGAACAAACGAATTCCAAGTTCGGATGACCGAATTACGGATGAAGAACATTAAAAATGTAAAACAAACGAAGGACGAAGATTAAGCCAATTGAATGGCATGTTAACGGATTCAAAATGAATTTTTGTCTAAGGATAATTGAAGTAAGTAAGATAAGGAAGAGAATGGCTTTTGAACAACCTCGTTCTGAGTTATAACGAAGAAGTTATGAGATTAGGAAGTAAGCGTCTCAAACAATTTCCAACACTTAGAAAAATTTTCTGAGTTTAGGGCTTGGCGCCCACAACCGATCATATATATGTAGAGGCGGTGTAGAGCGCCCACTCGGGGAGAAAACCTTCATGAGTGGCTGAGCTGCAACATGAGGAAAAAGGAAGGGGCCCGACGTTGGCGGCCGCACATGCAGCAAAAAGCCCAGAGAGGAGCTTTTAATTTCTCAACTCTTGGGGAACGTGTAAGGGAAGATAAAGACCATATAGTTTGCCTAATGTAACACTTAAACAAGTGAATTAAACCTTTAGTAAAGGTTAAACAAAAAGATTAAACGACAAAGAATGTAAATGCAGGTTACGGAACTTATATCCAGGGATTGTAGTCACAATGATACGAACGTGGGGGATTGCTATGATTGTGATTCCTTAGACGTTGAGTAATGAGGGTAATGTATAACATTTTGATGTTGTGACATGGTAATGAGAGATGAATGTAAAGCGTATAGACGCTGTGAACGCAACATTGTTGCAATGAATGATCGGTCTTAGCATACAACGAACCATATGGCTTTAACATTAAGAAAGAATATTGAACATGGGGTTCAGGTGATAGTAATGAATGAAAGCGATTAAAACCTTAGGTAAAGATTGAATGAGAGATTAAGGGATGAACAACGTAAACGTTGAATACGTAAATAATTCTCATGAATCGTATTCATGTCGGGCGAACGTTCTAAGTATACATTGGTTGTATGACTTAGACGTTGACAAAGGTAGTACGTAAGATATGAATTATCAAGAAAGCCGTAGCGAATGGTAAAAAGATTAATGAAAGCCGAATGTGAGTTGGATGGAGAATGTTAGAATGAAATGTAAGCATTAAACACTTTAACCAAAGTGAAGGTTGAGGGTACACGAATATTAAACGGGCAGGACCTACACTCCGTGTATGGTTTGACAGTAAGGTAATGAAGAGCAATGATTAAACCTGTGATTGGTGAAGAAGCTGAATTAAAGACAAGTACGTATAACGTAAAGAAGCCAAGTTAATGTTTATAACTTGAAAGACGTTCCGTGTCGAATGGACCGGACGTTGTAAGATAAGAATAAGGTAATGTAAAATGCTTAACGCTATAAATGCATAGAATGAATATTGAATGATCGTTCTGAGTATACAAAAGACTATATGACTTAGACGATAAAGAATGAATCATGAGGTATGGCATTTAGTTGCCAGAAAGCCATAAGGAATATGAAATGGACTTAACAAACGTTATAGTTAATGGTTCAGATAAGTTAAGATGAATTTAGGTTGTATTACAATTGTAACCTTTGATGGTTGACATATGGGAGCTGGGCTAAACAATTCCTCAGAGAGCGAAGGTATATACGAAACTGGCAACCGATCTAACTCACTATTATGGGTAGTGTAGATGAGACGGGAACTTGTTTGTTGGTTATTTGTGGGAAACCACTCAGAGTACCATATGGACTACTAGTAGAGACACAATATGTGCTGAGTCCTAGGAGAGTATAAGAAGAAGATAAGAATGTAAATTATCAAAGATGATGAACGTATGAGTAAGACATCTCCATATGTCATGAAGTCGTAAACCAAAAGAGAAAGTTGGTTGCGTAAACTTAGGTTGAAAGAACGTGAACCCTAAGAAGTAAAGTTAAGTAAACCAATGCGTAAGTCAAGTATATAACTAATTGGTGTACGTGTTATTTACTTATGAGCTACATAGGAATTGGAATGAGCAGTTCAGCGTAAACTATAAGATGTAGCTGTGCATAAGGAAAGTTTCCTAACTTCATTCATATTTTAAATGAATGCTAGTTTCTAAAACTTCTCAGATGTTAAACTTGAGAAGTTCTGTCTATGTGCAAATGTGTGATATTTGTACAAGGTGTTAGAATGTATGAGGCCTTGTGCCATAATTTGAACACTTTGGTGTTTATGTGAGATAAACTGTTCTATGATTGAACTGTTCAATATGAGAATGTTCTGTTTATACATGAACCATTATTGTTAAGTCTGTGCTATTAATTCTAGCCAGACAGAATGTGTATGAAAAAGAGTAAAGAATGAAAGTATTTCAAAGTGAATGTGACTAATGTTTTAAAATGATAGGAATCGAGATTATTCCTATTATTCAAGTTGCTTCATAACCTTTGTTCGGTTATTGGAGTCTTAAAAGAATGTTTAAATTCTTGAAGTTATTTGTTCAACTGCTAAGACTTGCTGAGCAATTGAATGCTCACACTTGCTTTAAATAAAAACATTTTCAGCGAACGATGTTAGAAGAACTTAAGGATCCCGTAAAGATCAAGTTGATCGGTATCCAGAAGAAGTGCCATTCATTATATGAATGAGCGTGAAGATCAAGCGAAGACTTGTATTCTAGAATGATAGAATTAAACTATAGAATAGTTTAATGAACGATTATGTATCCTTGGTGGCGGATGAAAGTCACTCGTGTAAGATGTAAAGAACAATGTATTTATCATTATTTGTAATGAAAGAGGTTATAAGGTATTAGAACCTGGGATTTGAGAATGTATGTTGTTATATTTAGCTATATAATGATGTATGTTTGGAAGAAGATGGGATCATGACGCATCTAAAATTGGATGTGAAAATGAAGGCTGGATTTGAGGCGTTACTGATTAGTATCGAGTGATAGGTTATAAACCTTAGGTATGAGTACCTAAGACTATATCGTAGAGAGAATGATAAGAAGATCGTTGAGTTCAATGATTAGGAAAGAAGATCACCACGTGATCATAATGAATCATAATAACATATGATCTGTTAAACGATGGATGATTTGTAGCTAATGCTATAAATGAATGGTACTACAAAGTAGTACGGGAAGAAGAACTCAGATTAAGTTGTAAAGGATAGCATACGAATTAAAGAAAATTCATATTAAGTAAAGAGAAAGTTAGAATTTGTAAGATTTCAATTGAGGACTCGTGTGACAGCTGAGTTGTATGAACCTTTGTTATGGGCATAGGTTTGTGCTTTGGTGTAACAGTTGCTTAGCTTATTACAGTGATAATCATTGGAATTGGTCGCGCTATCAAGATGTATATGACGAG
Organism: Panax ginseng; assembly: GCA_020205605.1. Classification (NCBI taxonomy): domain Eukaryota; kingdom Viridiplantae; phylum Streptophyta; class Magnoliopsida; order Apiales; family Araliaceae; genus Panax; species Panax ginseng. Next base: position 125,932,527 of record CM035134.1, read on the forward strand.
AAGGTGAATCTTTTCTCATGTATATACTTGATAGGTAGAGAACAATAAAGTACGTGCGATTTCTTGAAACTCATACTTATGGTAAGTTCGTGACTCATAATTATATGGTATGTTTTTAAACTTCTCAGCGAATGGATGCTTATTGTCTGTCTAAGATAGTTCTTAAACTCATATTATTATGGAAAGTTCTTGAACTCATAATGTGTGGTAAGTTAATGGACTGTACTAAGGTATAGGAATGTGTAGACTAAAAACGAGTTATTTTCAATAGACTTAGCATTGAAGGTGCTAGAGAAGATTAAGTATTGTCTCAAGTAAGACAATTAATGAAGATGGAGAATAGGATATTCCAAGTCATCTAGCTATGCTAGATTTCAAAGTTTATTAAAATCGTGCTTATGTGTGCGCGTTTTGAAAATGAAAGAATTGGTTCAACTTTTGGAACCAATGGATTTTAAAAGAACTATTCTTGATATGTTTATGCTAGTTGATTCGGCTAGACAGAAATTAATTTGAAATATCAAAAGGAATTTTATATCATCAAGGCATTTGATGCAAAGTTAGTAAAAGGATGGAGTTATTAATGCAATTGAACCTGGTGTTGGATGTGATCTTATGATCAACAGCCCACTATGGTATGATGTATAATGATGAAGTTATAAACTGATGAAGTCCTCAATGTACTGTGAAAAGTACGGTATCATGACATCATAAAATGTTTTGATGTATTGTGAAAGAATTTAAAGAAGTAGTCGATGTCAATTGATTTGACTGGACGAATGTTTCAAGTTGATGTCCAATTTAATGGTATGGTCTAAGCTACTTGATTTGGCTAAGACGAATGGTATGTCATAATTAAAAGAAAATCGAGCTTTCTTTGAAAAGTTATGCCGAACCAAATTATTTTGGTGTGGAATCTAATGATTAAGTCTGAGGTGAACATACCCCGAAATGGGGTTATATGATGGGTTGATCGCCTACGTATGAAAGAGGTATTTTACCTTCTTTGTGATTGTAAACTGACCGTGAAAAAAGGGTTTACGGTGAAATGATTTTAAACCAAGTAAGAGTTCATGGTCGATTTGACCCCTCAGCAAAAGTATGAAATGGTTTTAAAGGAATCTTTATATTCCTATTTATTCCTTCTACTCCATGATTCTTGGTAAGTTATGAAGGGTAAGGAATGTTTAAAAGATAAGAACTTCTTTAAAGAGAAGTTGAGAAGAAGGGTAAGCTAAAATTTTGAGGACAAAATTCTGTGAAGAAGGGGTGAATGTGATGACCCGGGAACAGGTGTGGTTTTAGAAATTCCGAGGACAGAATTTTTATAAGGAGGGAAGAATGCGACAACCCAGAAAATCGGATTGCCCATAATTTAAGATTTAAAGAATTAGTTATTAATAAAATGAATTTTTATTAATACTATTGTGTGCTATGTGTTTATTAATCGTTCTAGAACCTAGAATGATTATAAATCGGGAGGATTCTGGCTATGAGTTGGACTGAATGAGTAAGAATTTTCAAGACGAAAATAAAAAAATTTCGGGAACAAAATATTTCTAGGGAAAAAGACGAAATAGGCACTATTTACCAGACGAAACCCTAAGAGTTAGGGTTTGAATAACCTAAGCCTTTCCGAGAGTTCAGTATGTCTAAATGACATTCCGTCGAAAGATTTGATGATAATATATCGTGAAAAGTTAAGTAAGTTGATAAAAGTTTTCCTTGAAAAACATGCAGAAATCGAACGAAATAAAAATGACGAAAAGTACTGCTATGTACTTTTCATTCATTTAGCTACGTTAAGGGAAAACATGAAGGAAAACGCTTAACACCAAAATATGTTTTTCAGTTTTTCGGATAATCGAAGAATACATAAAAGTTAATCGGTAAAGGAAAGACGAAATATCCAAAAATATTTGGATTCCGAGAATCGCAGTTTTCGAACTGTCGGACGAATTTCGCAAGACGGAAGCTTCGTGAATAGTCTAATGATTGTTGAGGAACCTAAAACATGTTATAAGATGCAATAATATTGTAATCACAGAGTTGAGACTATGGATTATGAATTAGTAAGTTATGAGAGTTTGGAATGTGATGTTATTAGAATTGGTGTTGTTTTATAACCACCATGTTGGATACTATAATATAATTGAGAATTCAGTTTAGTGTTTAGTGAATGAGTGGGATAATCATATCTTAAGTTAAAAATTATAGACTTGACTAAAATGAGAAGTGAACCCATGAAGTTAATGTTAATATAACTAATTGGTATTGTGGTTATAATGGTATATGTAGGGTAATTCGCGAACGTTTATTATATTTGTGTAGCTTACACAAGAGGCAAGTTCTCTAACTTCATTCTCTTTATAATGAATGCAAGTTCCATAATTCCATTATTTTGTTATTATCAAGCAAGCTTTCTAGTCCTAAATTATCATTATGTAAATCCTATATTAAAGTTGAGCAAACCTATTGATTCTATCTTGTGTATGATTGTATATGCTCTTGTAACCTAGTTCGTTACATCGAGCGAGTTTCACTTTCCTATTTCTTGTTATTGATATTCAAAGCATATACTGTTTAAATTCAATGATTCAAATGAGATTGTTCTAACTCTTTTGAATGTAATACCTTGTATATATATACCATGCCTATCCAAATGTATATTGTTGTTATTCAATCTTGGACTTAAATAACCTTGTTCAATTCTATATTATCGCATTAAACCTTCAAATAGCAAGCACACTCTTATTGAATGAACTAATCTATAATTGAATAATGTTCTAAAATTCTAGAACCACTGATAAGGTAATTCCAAACTAACTTTCTTTAGTGCGGAAATCCTAAAGTCAAACTAAGATGAACAACCCTAACATATGTACGTGTACGTTTAGATGTTTTTGCACAATACATGGTACAAAGGGCTGATCCCCCTAAGTACGTAAAGAAGGGTCTGTATAGTCTAAATGACTGTTAAAGTTGAGGTAATAATACCTAATTATCGAGGACATAGTTCGTGGTCTTAAGACCCTCAGATATTAAATTCGAACTTGTTTTCTATTTTTAAATTGTAGAACAAATTCACCATTGTTCAGCATTCGTTGTTCATTCTCATGTTGTTATCATTATTACTCTCTATATATCAGTGAGCAATTGTTTACTTACTCTTGCATTTAACACTGCAGCTAAAGTTGAGAAAGTCGATGAGCCATCTACTAGTAAAGGAAAGGGCAAGATGTCCAAATGTTGATGATTTATGAGAATTTATTTTAAGTGAATTATGTTATAAGACTTATTTTATTTTGTGATGTATTCCGCAGACTTATGTAATAATTTAAGGTAAGATTACCTGGGATTGTTTTTAAGATGATATAACCCTTTAAGGGGGAAAGATTATTGTTTAAGTTATTTTATGTCTTTATCTTTTATTATGGGTAGTTAGATGTAATTATTTTTGATAGTGAGCACCAAATCTTATGGGAATGAAGTAACCGGATTTTGGGGTGTCACAGGTTGGTATCAAAGATTTAGGTTATGAACCTTAGGTGGGGAAACCTTAGGAAGTAACATTTAAGGAGACAGAAAACAGAGTGGTGTCCAACTCTTATCGAGTTTTAAGGAATGGATTAAGGTATCCATTGAAGCTAAACAATAAAAGACATTATATGCTATGTGTTAATAACTTATGTGCTCGCGAGTATAGAAGAATGTTAAATAAAACTCAAAATATTTTGTTGTCAAGATGTCTAACGATGGAGGATCCAGTCCAGCTAGGGAAGTGATACCTCAGGTACCTAGAGATGACGAACCCCGGGATATTCACGTAGTGCGGGAACAGTTGATACAGGAGGATGAGCCTATGTTTGAGCCCAATGAGGATAGTTCTGGGGAGATAGAGGAGGATGATGAGGAAAAGGATCCTATGGAGTTTCCACCAAACTCCATATCATCTGAGATGTATGATGCACTGTACGACAGTAATATAGAATTACAGGAGAAGGTTGAGGAGTTGGCTGAAATGCATCAAGCTACGATAGAGCAGAAGGATGTGGAGATTTAGGAACTCGACTCACGCCTTGGAAACACGGAGTGGAACCTAGTTCATACCAAGGGTCAGCATGATGATCTGTTGGCGGTGAACGAGAAGATGAAGACTGATGTGGAGAAGTTAAAAGATGACTTGAAAGAGGAATCAGCTAAGCGTGCAAGAGCAGAGGACGCTTGGATGAAGGCGACTCAACGTGCAGACCGTGCTGAGGTTAAAGTCCAAATGAAAAAGGCCAAGATGAATGAGATGGATTATGCCTTTAATTATGCGATTGATAGAGCCTAGGACAGAGTCTTTTATTACCCACCTCAGTTTGAAGATTCGCCGTGGTTCGTGATGGATCGTAGGATGGCGTATCGTCTCATGGAGGAAGAGCTTAGAGAAGCCTCTCGACGTCTTAATATGCCCAGATAGAAAGAATAAGAATAATAATGATATGTGTGGTTAAGTATGTGAATAAATAAACTATAAATGCTTTATTTTGAGAAGAATAAAGGGGTAGTATGAATATGTAATCCTAAAACTTGTCTAGTTCAGGAAAGTGGATGTCAATAGCAGTTATGCTATTCTTATTATGTTTTAAAACATTATGGATGAATAAAAATCTCAAAGTTTATTGAAATGTTATGTGTTATAGCTTTAATCTTAAAATGTTTAAGTTAAACTTCAAATACTCAAGAAGTTGAGTAATGAACTAATAAGCGTATATTTTAACAGAAAATGCCTACTAGAAGAAGACAACCACGTCAACAACCACCTTCTGAGGGGTCTACTAACAATAATAACGAGGCCAACGCTAACCTGGTTCAGCAGTTGGTAACTTTGTTAATGGGAGCACTTGCGAATCAACCGCAAGCTCAAGTCACGACCTTCAAGGAATTCAAAGCGGTTGGACCACCAGAGTTTCAAGGGTCTATGAATCCATTTGAAGCTCAAACCTGGATCATGGAAATGGAGAAGTTGTTCGATGTTGCTAGAGTTAATGAAGACCAGAAGACTGTGTTCACAACGTTCATGCTGAAGTCTGAAGCTAGCTACTGGTGGCAGGAAAATAAGGTTCGTGGGGGGCAAGGAGTGATAGCGTGGGATAGATTTAAGGAGATATTTTTTGAAATGTACTTTCCAAATGAGTTCTCGAAATCAGTTGAGGTGCAATTTTGGAAGTCAAACAAGGAACCATGACGGTGCCAGAATATGCTGCGAAGTTTAACGAGTTGGCAAGGTTTTTCACTTATCAAATCAATACCGATGAGCATAAGGTGAGAAGGTTCGAACAAGGATTGAAGCCCTGGCTTTATAGCAAGTTTTCAATGTTCCAGTTAAATATATTTGTGGTTGTATTGGAAAAGGCAATTATCACGGAAGGTGGAAGCGATGCCTTGACCAAGTACAATCAAGAACAGAATAAGAGGAAGAATGAAAATGAAAATAAGGCTGGTGGAAGTAATGTTGGAAGTAACAATTAGAAGAGGAAGTAGAGCGAGAATTCGACTACGAAAGGACAACAAGGAAGTCAGCAAAAGAAAAAGTTTGAAGCTTGTGCGATGTGCGGGAAGAACCGTACTGGGGTATGTTTGAAGGGAAAGCGGGTGTGTTTCAACTGTGGTCAGGAGGGACACATTGCACCAAACTATTTTAGTCCAAAGAAAGGAGCATGTTTTACCTACTGTTCAAAGGATCACATGGCTCGTGATTGCCCTAAGAAGCCAGCTGGAAGTGCAAGTGTAGGAAAAGGAAACAACAATGATGGTGGAGCATTGACTATCACTGGACCAGCACAGTCAAGCTGACCTACTGCGAGGACTTTCAATATGACCATGCAGGATGTTGTACAGTCTAAGGATGTGGTGTCAGGTATCATTCCGATTAATGGTATTAATGCTTATGTGCTATTTGATTCGGGTGCTACTTGTTCATTTATATCCGATGAATTTGCTCAGAACTTAGAATTGCCTCAGGAAGAATTAGAATATCCTTTGAGCATAGAGATTGCAAATAGGGAAGTGATTCCTGTTAGATACATATAAAGGAATTGTAGAGTGGTTATAAAGGGTCACGAGATGATGGTAGATTTAATACCAATTAAACTTGGGGAATTTGATGTTATACTGGGAATGGATTGGTTATTCAATCACGGGGCAGTAATTGATTTCCAAAAGAAATGTGTTAACCTTATGACTTCGTCAAAAGTTATGTTTTATGGCAACAAGTCACCTCGATAAGCAAATTGTCTGACGGTGATGCAAGACAAGAGGTTGTTGAGACAAGGATGTGTAGGATACTTAGCCTATATAGTCGATACACAGAAGAAGAGTGTGAAGTTAGAAGAAATACCGATCATAAGAGATTTTGCAGACGTATTTCCAGACGATTTGCTGGGTCTTCCGCCGGATTGAGAAATCGAGTTCGTGATTGACTTACTACCAGGAACGGCCCCGATATCTAAGGCACCATACAGAATGGCCCCAGTAGAGATGAAAGAGTTGATGGTGCAGTTGCAAGAATTACTTAACAAAAAGTATATCCAACCGAGTGTATCACCATGGGGAGCACCCGTGTTGTTTGTTAAGAAGAAAGATGGATCGATGTGGCTCTACATTGACTGCCGAGAATTGAATAAGGTCACGATTAAAAATAAGTATCCATTACCAAGAATCGATGACTTGTTCGATCAATTGAAGGGAGCGAGATATTTCTCAAAGATAGACTTGAGAAGTGGTTATCATCAGCTGAAGGTGAGGCCAGAAGATGTAAAAGACTTTTCCAAAATCGCAACTCCATTGACGAATTTAACTAGGAAGGCGGTTAAGTTTGTTTGGACGGAGAAGTGTGAGGAAAGTTTTCAAGAATTAAAGAAGAGGTTGAGTTCAGCACCTGTGTTGTCATTACCTAATGATACAGGGAACTTTGTGGTGTATAGTGACGCATCGCATAAAGGACTAGGTTGTGTGCTTATGCAGAATGATAGAGTTATTGCGTATGCATCACGTCAATTGAAAGATTACGAGAAAGGGTATCTGACTCATAACTTAGAGTTGACTGTGGTGGTGTTTGCCTTGAAGATTTGGAGACATTATCTTTATGGAGAGAGGTGTGAGATATATACCGATCATAAAAGTCTGAAGTATATCTTTACACAAAAAGACTTGAATATGAGGCAGAGAAGATGGTTGGAGTTGATCAAAGACTATGACTGCGAGATTTTCTACCATCCCGGAAAGGCGAATGTTGTTGTTGATGCTTTAAGTAGGAAGGGACGGTAGAAGTTAATGATGTTGACTGCTCAAGAAAAGCTAGTGTCAGAAATGGCTAAGATGGAGTTGGAAATTAAGTATCCAAAAGAATCAGACGAAAAGTTATTCCGGATGGGAAACGGTTCAACGTTGGTAGGTAAAGTGAAGAATGCACAACTTCAGGATGAAGACTGTGAAAAGATAAAACAGAAAGTATTTGAAGGTGAGGAAAACAAATTTAAAATTGATCTGGAAGGGTTACTTCGATTCAAAAGGAGAATTTGGGTTCCGCCAGTACCAGAAGTTAAAGAGGAAATTCTGAGTGAAGTTCATAACTCAAGATATTCGATTAACCCTGGGAGTACACAGATGTACCAAGATCTTAGACATCATTTTTGGTGGCCGAATATGAAAAAGGATGTGGCTGAATGTGTGGTAAAATGATTAACGTGTCAGAAAGTTAAAGCTGAAGATCAAAGGCCTAGCGGATTATTACAACAGTTGGAGATACCAGAATGAAAATGGGAGCATATCACAATGGATTTTGTGGAAGGTCTTCCAACGACTCAACAAGGTTATGATGCCATTTGGGTGATTATCGATCGACTGACGAAGTCGGCACACTTTTTGCCAATCAAGATTACATTTAACCTAGATCGGTTGACAAAACTATACGTGAAGGAAATTGTTTCAAGACACGGTGTACATGTGTCCATTGTATCAGACAGAGATCCATGTTTCACATCTAATTTCTGGAAATGATTACAAGAATGTTTGGGAACACAGCTGAGAATGAGCATAGTGTACCATCCTCAAACCGACAGACAAAGTGAGAGAACCATCCAAACACTAGAAGATATGCTTAGAGCATGTATTATGGATTTCAAGGGAAATTGGGATGACCATCTACCATTGGCTGAATTTGCTTATAATAATAGCTATCACGCGAGTATTGGCATGCCGCCTTACGAAGTGTTATACGACAGGAAATGCATAACTCCGTTATGCTGGGATGAGGTAGGTGAACGTCAGCTATTGGGTCCAGAGTTGGTACACAAACCGTCGAGATCATCAAGATAGTTTTGTTTTCTTGAAAGTGTCTCCCTGGAAGGGGAAAATTCAGTTTAGCAAGAATGAAAAATTAAGCCCTAGGTTTATAGTACCTTTTGAAGTACTTTGACGAGTTGGTAAAGTGGCGTACGAGGTAGATTTACCTCTAGAATTGGAGCATATTCATAATATTTTCCATGTCTCGGTATTGAGGCCATATAAGCCTGATTATAAAAATGTAATAGAATATGAGCCCTTACAGTTTGAGAAAGACTTAACATATGAAGAAGTTCTTGTTCAAATTATTGACAGAAAATAGCAAGTACTAAGGAATAAAGTGATACCTTCTGTTAGGGTAGTCTGGAGAAACCACAATGCTGAAGCAGCTACGTGGGAACTTGAAGATGTTATGATGAAGAATTATTCTTAGTTATTTGCTTGATCTTGTATAGCGATTCTGGAGACAGAATCCTGTTAAGGAGGGAAGAATGTAACGAATAAATTTATCGAGTCGTGATCTTGGGGACAGAATCCTTTTAAGGATGGAAGGATGTAACGATCGATGAATTTTGTGTTTAATTTAAATATTTATTGAATTAAATAATTATTTTGAATAATTTATTTATTGAGAAAAATAAATAGTTGATGGAATTGTGATGCAAGAATTTAGTAACTAAATTGATTAATGTTAATGAAATTGAATAATGGTAATTTTTATTTGAAGATTTAATTTAATGAAATGATTAAATTAAATAAATTGTTTAATATTTAAGAAAATAAGTAAATTAAATAAAGTAATGTTTAAGTCTAATTTAATAATTAAATTAAATATATAACAATTTATCAAATATAAAGTATAATTATAATGAAAATTATAATTATTATAATTACCATTGCAAGTCATTTAAATTAACTAAAATAAGTGTGACAAAAGTAACTATATAATATAAATATTATAAAAATAAAATAGTATGGGAAATTATGTGTAACCAAACAAAGCCTTGTGACTTTTGGTTAATGTAACAGCCAAAGACATTTGGCTTAATAAACTGATAACCACGATTATAAGTGTTTAAGCGCTCAGTTGGGTTATTTCTTATTTCACGTATTCTTCTAAGGACTAATGTGAGACCCCAAATTTTATGAATAAAGATTTAAATTTCTCAAAATATTTTTTTGAATATTATGGTGTGGACTTGATATAATGTTATAGTTGTGGGTAATATTTATAAATTTTGCAAAGTATGCAAGTTGTTATAAAATATTCGTTCGGTCGAGGAATATTCTTTTTGTCAGGGAATATCCGTATGACGGCACAATCATTGGTGGACCCCACAACAGAAGCATTTTCGTAGTTAGAAAACAACAGAATTATCTTTTTATAAAAATAACAGCGGAAGTTTTACCGTTAAACTGTTGAACTACCCTAGTAAAAGTGCGAATACGCATGGTTGCATAGTAGCACACGGTATTGATTATTGATGCTTACGTGAGAAGTCACCAGCTTATACTCAATTATTGCTACAATGAATTGCCGCATCATATCTCTCATATTATTGATTCAGTTATTGTCACAATATCATCTGCATAATATGTTATATTATTAAATCAATAATTGAGACAGCAAAGTTATTCATATTATTATTTGCAATATTTACAATGTCTAGAAGTTCTGTCAATGAGAGGTTTGGTCATCTAATTGCGCGCCAATAAGGAGAAATCCTTATCGAAAAGCCCCCTCTTTCCTGGGAACGAAATGGTTGTTAAATATTGTGAGTTATAATATTAATGATGAATAAGTTCGTGTTGATTAAAGATGAAATTGATAGTTCCAATGTGTTGGAATTATTAGTGTTAGTGGAAATCGATATTTATTTCGATATTAATTGATGTCTGGAAGTTTTACTGACCAGTCGGGTAATTAATCAGATAAATGAGCAATTAAGTGCTATTAATTCACATGATTATAAGTATTTGTTCACATGTGTGTAATATTGATTCACATTCTTGTACTATTAGGGGAGTTGGTTCAAGATTGATAATACTTGCATGACTAAGTTAAAAATGGAGGTATAGATGGAGGTATTATACTGTAATTCGTATTTTCACATGATTATAACTATTGATTCACATGATTGAACTATTGATTCACATTATTTACTATTAGGGGAGGTGGTTCAAGTTTGATAATACTTGCAGGACTAAATTAAAAATGAAAGAAAAGTCAAGGTATTGTCTTTGTAATATTTCGAGCCCCAAAACGTGTAATTATCGAAACTATATTTTCCTATAAATAGAAGCTCATTCTTCCTTCATTTCTCACCAATTCACTAAAGCTTTAGAGCAATTATTATAGAGAGAAAGTATAGAGAGAAAGAAGAAGAGAAGTCTGCTACCTCACTATTCCAATATCCAGTTTCTTCTAAGGTAAGGGGTATTATTCTTTCGTATTAATGAAGAGAGTTATTTTCTTTCAATACTCGTAAAAGTTGTTATTCCATTCTTTATTATTATGTTAGAATAACCTGTCTATGCGAAGTACCGCATACATGGTGAAATTCTTCTATTCTTCTGTTATTCCATTCTTTATTATTCTGTTAGAATAACCTGTCTATCCGGTTTATCGCATGCCTGGTGAATTCTATTGTTATTCCATTCTTTATTATTCTGTTGGAACATCCTGTCTGTGTTGATTACGCATGACCTGGTTCCATTCTTTATTATTCTGTTGGAATATCCTATCTATGCGTATTACGCATGACCTGGTTCCATTCTTTATTATTCTGTTGGAATATCCTGTCTGTGAGAATTACGCATGACCTGGTTCCGTTTTTTATTATTCTGTTGGAATAACCTGTATGTGCGGTCTATCGCATGCCTGGTGAATTCTTCTGTTATTCCATTCTTTATTATTTTGTTGGAATAACCTGTCTATGCGGACTACCGTATGCATGGTGAATTCTTCTGTTATTCCATTCTTTATTATTCTGTTGGAATAACCTGTCTATGTGGATTACCGCATACATGGTGAATGATCCTTTGTATTCATATGAATAGTATTTTCATTCAAAAGGGGTTTCTTCCAGGGGCAGTTTCGTAATTTTTCTGACCCTCAAAAATTTTGAAAAAAATTGAAATGATAATTTGATGAGTTTTCTAGATTGTGTCCAAAAATGGCGATTTTTGGATGTATAGATTAGGAGTTATGAATTTTATAAGAAAAGATTATTTGAAAAGTAAACCCTTATAACTCCTTGTGGTTAACTCCAAAATTGGTCAAAGTTTTATTGGGAGTACATGTATATAACAAGAGTATACCCTGTAAATTTCGGAATTTTTGGACAAAAGTATAATTTATGATAAATGTCTAAATATTCGCAGCTTTTGGCCATATGAAAATAGTAAATGAATTTTAAAATTCCGAGAAAATATATATTTCAATATGGAACTATATTCTCGCTAAATCCAGAAAAAAATATTTTTGGGACTGATTTGGTATTTTTTATGAAAATGAACTAGTTATGAGTAAATGAATTAAATATGTTATGTGAAATAACAAAATTGGAAAGTAGGATTTTATGGCTTGGGAATCCTATATAGGGTATATGTAGATTTTTGATGAGGGATTTGATCATTGGTGATGAGATTTTATGAGTATGGCATTTTTGAATGATTAAATGCATTAATTGGTAAAGTGTTAACAATTGAAATAAATTGTTTATAAGTTTAAGAAGTAATTAAAATATTGTTATAATATTATTAATATTACATTATGAGTTTATTAAGTGATTGATAATATTTGGATAAATTTAAAGTCTTTAATATTTATCCTTGTTTTCATTTGATTAATGCTTATATCATTGTCATTATCCTCATGCTTATATTGTGATGAAAGTCATCTTTGGCTTACGTGCATAGATGGACTTGGTATGATTATGATCAGGGATCATTCCGTATAATCATGACCTATAATGTTATAAATGATGTGGTAAAAGTCCTCAGTGGCCTGTAGTGCATTGATGGACAATTTTTGGTATGATTATGACCAGGGATTATTCGGTATAGTATGACCATTGATGATTTAATGAATATCCTTGGCCCGTAGTGCAGGGATGATTCAATGATGTGGTTTATTTATTAAGCTAAGTCTCAGTGATAAAAATTGATGAGAACATTTTAAAACATAGAAGATAGTAGATATCATTCTCTACTTGACTCTTCTAATGGATTGCTTATTCCGCTGCAGTTAAACTTAATGTCTATTATATTTTATCAGTTTAACATTGTTGAAGGCTAATGATAATTTATCCTGCATTATCTTAGTCATAATATTTCTTACTGGGCTAGTTGAGCTCACCCTTTTGCTTTCATTGTTCTCTTCGGGAAATGAGAACGTAGCCGGGACTAGTCGGGGAGCGGAGTGATGGTCCGAGATGGTGTATTAGTAGTCCTCACTATTCTATAAAATAGTGTGACAACAAATGTAATGAGGACTTTATTGTGTGTGGATATTGTCTAGATGACAATATTCTTATTAAAATTCTTAGATTATGTTTTGTCGTATTTTTTACACTTAAGTCGTATTTGTATAATTAAGTTGTATTTGAAATTTTGTACCATGTATTTGGCGACTTAAGATGGGTGATGTATACCTGTTTTGGGGGCGTTACAGTTGGTATCAAAGCTTAGGGATATGATCCCTAGCTGAGATGTGAGACAAGAACTAGGAGGGGAGAGACGGGGAATTTCTTCGCTAGTATGACCTACCTAAGTTTATTTGGTGTTTAATTGGTCGATCAGAGTATAGGGATAATATGTGATATGTCAATTAACCCTTGTTTTGTGACAGTATTTGAGAATGGCAGCTGAAAATGTTAACGATGGAGTGAAGGAGATCGTGGAGACACCTCTAATCACCAACCAGGATAATGTAATGTCAGGCGAAGAAGAAATTAGAGATATCCATGTGGTGAGTGAAGAATTGATAGTTGCACCCGAGATAGTCGCAGAGGTAGCAGCTGAGAGTGAGGAAGAAGAGGAACCTGAGGAGAATTTATTAGAAGAATTTTATGATCAAAATTTAGAATTGCAAAATCGTATTCGTGAGTTAGAAGAGCGGGCTGAAGAATGGCAGGCGGTCGTGGAGCAAAAGGATGCAACAATTCAAGCTTGTGTTACCCAATATGTGACGCTTGAACAGAAGCACTCTTTGGTAGAGTATAAGATGATAAAGCTAGAATCTGAGCTGAAAGAAGAAACAACTGCACTAGTGAGAATGAGTGATGCATGGGTAAAAGCCGCACGACGTGTTGATATTGTGGAAAGAGATGTCCGATCTAAGAAGGCTAAAATAGATGATATATATTTCTTTTTTGACAAAGAATGAGAGAACCCAACATCGAAGTTTTGAATTACCTCAGACATTGCGGTCAACCCCAATTCGATATGGATCAAGATTAATGATTCGAGATCATGAAACAAAGTACAATGAAGCGATTGAGGGTGGAATATGCCCTATAGAAAAGTCAATTTCAAAGGTAGTGATGACACCAAATGCTGCCCCAGACAAGTCAAAGCTGGGTAGTTCAAGGGAGAGCGGTTGTCATGACTTCCCAACAAGTGAGGAACCCAAATGAAGTTATCACGGGTTAGTTAATTATAAATTCTAGAGAAGTTTATACTTTATTTCATACCGTTTCTACCCATTCTTTTATTTCTCTTACTTGCACTCAACATTTAAATTTAACTCTGGAGAAATTAGACTTTGACTTATCGGTTGAAACTCCGTTGGGAGAAACCTTCATTACATCCACTGTTTATAAGTCTTGTTTGATTCAAATCGGTAACTGCACGTTACTTGTCGATCTTATTTCTTTGAAAATACTTGCCTTTGATGTGATTTTAGGAATCGATTGGTTAACTACTCATCATGCCAAAATTGATTATTTTCGTAAGGTTGTTAGCTTTCATATTCCTAACCAACCTGTTATGCAAATTCAAGAAACCAAACCACTAAAATCAATCACTGTTATATCAAGCCATAAGTAAAGAGCCCCGAGCCTTTCGCTGGTGACTTCCAAGTCTTGGAATACACCGAAGCCAGACTATCTATAGGGGACATCGTGAATAATGGTGGCAAGTTAATAGATATCAATGTGACGTGTTATCCAAGTCTGGGATGATGGTCACAGTTTTTAATGATATTTCCATTGTTAATAAATTTCTTGACGTATTTTTGAAGATTTCTCGGCCTACCCCCGTAGCATGAAATCGAATTTTGTATTGACCCCAGTACAAAACCCATTTCGTATAACTTACAAATGATGAAGATAGAGTTAAAGACTCTAAGGACCCACGTGGTGATATCAAATATACGAGTAGAATCAACTTTAATCGATAAAGTTAAAGTCGTGCAAGCTATATACTCAGAGCTGATGAATGTGAAGAAGAAGGTTCAAGAGGGCGTTATTCTAGAAGCAAGAATCGATGAAGAGAGGAAATCTCAACCCTCAATTTTATTGGCCCATTTGAAATCCTCGATCGAGTAGGAACTGTGGCATATACACTCGCCTTACCGCCAAGTATGTCTCGTGTTTATAACGTTTTTTACATATCTATGTTACGTAAATATGTGGATGACCCGAACCACGTTATTAAACTAGAACTAGACAAGATAGCAGAAGATTTAACGTATGAGGAGATACGTGTTAAAATCTTAGAAGGATCGTATTCAACACTCAAAGGTTATACCTCAAGAGTTAGAATCTGAAATGAAGTCAAGGTATCCTCATCTCTTCGGCATACCAGGTACGTACGTAAATTTCGAGGGCGAAATTTCATAAGGAGGGGAGATTGTGAGACCCCAAATTTTATTAATAAAGATTTAAATTTCTCGAAATATTTTTTTGAATAATATGGTATGGATTTGATATAATGTTATAGTTGTGGGTAATATTTATAAATTTTGCAAAGTATGCAAGTTGTTATAAAATATTCATTTGGTTCTGGGAATATTCTTTTGTTTAGAATATCCGCATGCGATGGCACAATCATTGGTGGACCCCACAATGTAAGTATTGTCGTAGTTAGAAAAACGATGTAATTATCTTTTATAAAAATAATGACGGAAGTTTTACCGTTAAACTGTTGAACTACCCAGTAGTAAAAGTATAGTAATACACGTGGTTGCATAGTAGCGCACGGTATTGATTATTGATGCTTACGTGAGAAGTCACTCAGTTATACTCAATTATTGCTACAGTAATTGTTGCATTATATCTCTCATATTATTGATTCAATTATTGTCACGGTATCATCTGCATAATATGTTATATTATTAAATCAATAATTGAGATGGAAAAGTTATTCATATTATTATTTGCAATATTTACAATGTCTAGAAGTTCTGTCAATGAGAGGTTTGGTCATCTAATTGCGCGCCAATAAGGTGAAATCCTTATCGGAAAGCCCCCTCTTTCCTAGGAACGACCTGGTTGTTAAATATTGTGAGTTATAATATTAATGATGAATAAGTTCGTGTTGATTAAAGATGAAATTGATAGTTCCATTGTGTTGGAATTATTAGTGTTAGTGGAAATTAACATTTATTTCGATATTAATTGATGTCTAGAAGTTTTACTGACCAGCCGGGTAATTAATTGGATAAATGAGAAATTAATTGTTATTAATTCACATGATTATAAGTATTTGTTCACATGTGTGTACTATTGATTCACATTCTTGTACTATTAGGGGAGTTGATGCAAGATTGATAATACTTGAATAACTAAGTTAAAAATAGTGGTATAGATGGAGGTATTATACTGTAATTCATATTTTCACATGATTATAACTATTGATTCACATTATTTACTATTAGGGGAGGTGGTTCAAGTTTGATAATACTTGCAGGACTAAATTAAAAATGAAAGAAAAGTTGAAGGTATTGTACTTATAATATTTCGAGCCCCCAAAATCGTAGTAATTATCGAAACTATATTTTTCTATAAATAGAAGCTCATTCTTCCTTCATTTCTCACCAATTCACTAAAGTTTTAGAGCAATTATTATAGAGAGAAAGAAGAAGAGAAGTCTGCTACCTCACTATTTCAATATCCAGTTTCTTCTAAGGTAAGGGGTATTATTCTTTCGTATTCATGAAGAGAGTTATTTTCTTTCAATTCTCGTAAGAGTTGTTATTCCATTCTTTATTATTATGTTGGAATAACCTGTCTATACGAAGTACCGCATACATTGTGAAATTCCAGAAAAGAAATATTTTTGGGACTAATTTGGTATTTTTCATAAAAATGAACTAGTTATGAGTAAATGAATTAAATATGTTATGTGAAGTAACAAAATTGGAAAATAGGATTTTATGGCTTAGGAATCCTATATAGGGTATATATAGATTTTTGATGAGGGATTTGATCATTGGTGATGAAATCTTATGAGTATGGCATTTTTAAACGATTAAATGCATTATTTGGTAAAGTGTAAACAATTGAAATAAATTATTTATAAGTTTAAGAAGTAATTAAAATATTTTTATTATATTATTAATATTAGATTATGAGTTTATTAAGTGATTGATAATATTTGGATAAATTTAAAGTCTTTAATATTTATCCTTGTTTTTGTTTGATTAATGCTTATATCATTGTCATCATCCTCATGCTTATATCGTGATGAAAGTCATCTTTGACTTACGTGCATAGATGGACTTGGTATGATTATGAGCAGGGATCATTCGGTATAATCATGACACTGTAATGTTATAAATGATGTGGTAAAAGTCCTCGAAAGGCCTATAAAGGTTGATGGACAATTTTTGGTATGATTATGACCAGGATTATTCGGTATAATCATGACCATTGATGATTTAATGAATATCCTTGGCCCGTGAGTGCGGGATGATTCGATGATGTGGTTTATTTATTGTCGAGTCTCAAAGATAAAATTGATGAAAACATATTAAAACATAGAAGATAGTAGATAGCATGCTCTACTTGACTCTTCTAATGGATTGCTTATTCCGCTGTAGTTAAACTTGATGTCTATTATATTTTATCAGTTTAACATTGTTGAAGGCTAATGATAATTTATCCTGCATTATCTTAGTCATAATATTTCTTACTGGGCTAGTTGAGCTCACCCTTTTGCTTTCATTGTTCTCTTCAAGAAATGAGAACGTAGCCGGGACTAGTCTGGGAACGGAGTGATGGTCCGAGATGGTGTATTAGTAGTCCTCACTATTCTATAAAATAGTGTGAAAATAAATGTAATGAGGACTCCATTGAGTGTGGATATTGTCTAGATGACAATATTCTTATTAAAATTCTTAGATTATTTTTTGTCGTATTTTACACGACTGTTGTATAATTAAGTTGTATTTGAAATTTTGTACTATATATTTGGCGACTCAAGATGGGTGATGTATACCTGTTTTGGTGGCGTCACAACTAAGAGCAGAGATAGAGAGTTTGTGAGGAAGAGAGAAATTCCCTATAAATTTTACTAAGAAGAAGGAGTTGGAGTATCAAGGGAAAGCAATTCTCTTCCCAACAAACAAAGATTCAAGGTATAACCTACTCTAATTTTAACTTTTATTTTTTGAAATTTCTATTGATAGTTATGTTGGATTGATATATATATATATATATATATGGTTTATAATCTGTTAATCATCATATATGAGTGTTGCGTGATGATCAAATACGTGAAATTGGGTTTAAGGAAGATAATTAAAATAATAGTGTGTGCTCATGAAAAATGGCTTTGTAAGTCCAAAATTTGATGTTCAATATTTGCTATAATGTGCAAATTTATGTTAGATTGTGTTAGTACATCAAGAAATGAAAATAATGCATGTATAATGGCGTAATTTGATTAAGAAATGAGGATTTGGTGAATCAATTTGCTAAATGTGTTAAAAATGAAGAAAACAACAAAAATATGGTTTTAATCCTTAAAATTTTGGTTGTTTTGTTGATAGAAGTGTTATGTATATGCTTAGCAATGTTGTAGTAAGTTTGTAGCTATTGGGTTTAATGAATTACTGTGGAATTGGGAGAAATTGGAACTTTTGGTTAGAGCAGAGCTTCAATTCACGTTGTTGTAAAACTGATTCTGGTGTCGCTGCAAGCAAGACTCTCACTGACTCTATCTTAACCATGGTGCCAATACCAGCCAAAGTGGTCTAGCAGAATCTAAATTGATCGAATCATAACAACATAACTTTGCGAATGCTAACTTAACTTATTCTAATGATTATTGAGGAACCTAAAACATGTTATAAGATGCAATAACTGTGACAACCCGAATTTTTTTTTTTATAAATTATTAAAATAAGAATTTAATAAATAAAATTCTTATTATGAGATGTTTTGACTTTGAGTATGTATATATACGTGTTATATATGTTGAAATATATGATCTGGTGTGAAGAGAAATATATATTCATATATTGGGAAAGTGAGGTTTAATAGTTGAGTTAACTATCAAGGAATTAAATGAATTTAGTAATTAATTTTAAATATTTATTGAATTAAATAAATATTTTTAATTTATTTATTTATTGAGGTAAATAAATGGTTGATAAAATTGTGGTGAATTAATTTAGTAACTAAATTCATTAATGTAAATTAAATTGAATAATGTTAATTTTATTTGATGGATTTAATTTATGGAAATAATTAAATTAAATCAATTGATTAATATTTAAAAAGATAATTAAATTAAATGAATTGTTTAATTTAAAGAAAATAAATAAATTAAATAAAGTGATGTTTCTAATTTATTAATTAAATTAGATATATAATTATTTAATTATTTATTATAAGCATAATTATAATAAGAATATAATTATCATAATTATAAATTATAAGCTATTTAAATTGGTGGCAGGTGTGACAAAAGTAACTATATAATATAATGCTATTAAAATAATCTAGTATGAGGGAATTTTATGTTGCCAAACACAGCCTTATGGCTTTTGGCCTAACATAAGTGATGAGCGTGGGGAGTCTTCAGTTTATTTTCTAAGCATCTTTTATTTTTAAGCCAAGTACAGATAGGGTTTGGGTAGAAGAAGAAACATAGAGATTTTTTTTGAGAAGGAAGAATCATGGTGGTTTTGAAGGAGGGTCACCATCTCTTGCTAGCCTACAACTAGGGTTTGGAGGTATAACATACTCTAATTTTAATTCTTGTTTTTGAAATTTCTATTAATAATTATGTTGGATTGGTACATATACATGTTGGTAGGGTTTATAATCTGTCAATCATTATATATAAGGGTTGTTTGAGTAGCAAACATGAAATTGGGTTTGTAGGAAGAAAAAAAAAATAACAGTGTTTATGTTTGAAAATGGCTTTAGAAAGTACAAAATTTCATGTCCTATATGTGCTACAATATGTAAAAATTGGTGTTGGATTGTGTTAGTACGTTAATAAACGAAAGCGGCGTAGTTTAAATCGTGTTAATTGGTTAAAAAACGAAACTGTAGCGATCAAATTCGCTAAATGTGTTAAAACATGAAAAAAGTGTATGAACATGGAGTTTTGGGCTTTAAACCATGGTTTCAAGGATTTAAATTTTCTAAAATTATTGTTTGATTGATTTAAATTTGGTATATGTATGATAAGAAATATTTATGAGCAATCTATATAAGTTTTACGTCTTAATTTAGATGTTAACAGTAGTAATTAGTCCAGAATTTAGTTATTCTGTTTTTCATGGTTGGGTGTTCTCAGAAGTTTGAGCCCCAAATGGCAAATTTCATACCTCAAATACCAAATTTCGTGTCTCCCCAAAGGCCAAAAATAGGCGGAAAGTTCATACAAGGCTGGAATTCAGCCCCCAGAGCCACCTGCCTCGCACTCCAAATACCGGAATTGTGGTCTGGGTTGGACAGTTTTGACCTCCTGTAGTAAAATGGCCATAACGTTTTCATACGAACTCCAATTGAGGTGATTCAAGATGATCCGGAAAGAGGACGAATAGACCTACAACTTTCGTTCCTTAAGTTTTTCAATTTGAGGTCGGAATCAGGGGTCAAAATGGTCATTTGTGGGACTAATATGTATTAGGAGGCAATCAGTGGGCGTCGGGAATGCACTTATGCAAATGTAGTGCTCCTGACGATAAAAGATGTTGTCCTAAGTTATAAAACATGAATATTAGTAAATATAATGATGTTTAACATTAATAAGTGATGTGATAGATAAGTTGTATAAGCATACTAAGCACACGCATGAGAGATGAATCCAAGGCAGATTTAATGAACGTCGAAACGCCGTGCCAAGTGTAAATAAACTTAAAAAGTGTTTTAATTCAATTGAAATGAATATTATAAGATATGTAATGGATTTAATATAAAACCAATAAGTAGTCCTAGCAAAACTTAAACATTTGAATGAACTTCGAATATGAAATAAAGTGAGATATAAGTTGAAAGTTAACACAATAAAATTGAACATTGTGTATATATAATAGGAAGGGTTATGAGATGTAAAGTAAAGTTTATGTTACAATTACTATGCGTTGTTATGTGACTAATAGTTGATGTGCATGATTATATAATTGTGTAGAGCACGTGAAGTGCAGATAACTGTAAGCTATTAAACTGTTATTGGTAAACAACGATCAAGGCAAGTCTTTCAGTTCCTATTTGTTATGTGAATTTGATTGTTTTAAATCTTTATTGCAAAGAGCATGATGTGTTATATATATGTTGAATGTATGAAATGTTAAAGTCAACTTATGACTACGTTGATTGAGTAAAGCATGTTGATTGAGTACGGAACTCAATCTTTATACTTGTTATGTGAAATGTAACATGTATGTTATGTTAGTTCAATGTTTATGAGATATATGTTGAGCATGTTATTATGTGCTATGTGATGCATGAAAACTGTTAGATTTTGTTTGAAATCACGAGCTCAACCTTGCCAATAACCACTTTTGCAGGTTCAAGATTCAAGGTAAAGTTATGTGTTACCTGAAAGACATGAATCAGATGTGATACTTGAAGATTTATACACTTTGGTTGTGTTATTATTATTTGAACCATGTTTAAGGTTCTGAATAATGTATTATTGTTGAATTGTAATATTGTTTTGCAATGTAAACTAATGTAGTATTAAAAATGATTCTGAGATATTTAGATGTAAAGGTTGAAAGTTCTGGGAACGAGAATAGTTTGTAATAGAAAATTTTAATTGTAATAGAAAATTTTAATTATCCGTAAATTTCAACGGTTGTATTATCGTTTAATGATGTAAAATTAGAGGTTGAATGTAAATGTATTATTAACGACCGAAGTTGAGAATTAAATTGTATGAATTTTGGGGTCATTACAATAACATATTGTAATCACTGTGAGACTATGGATTATGAATTATTAAGTTATGAGAGTTTAGAATGTTATGTTATTAGAATTGGTGTTGTTCTATAACCACCATATTGGATACTATAATATAATTGAGAATTCAATTTAGTGTTTAGTGAATGAGTGGGATAATCATGTCTTAAGTTAAAAATTATAGACTTGACTAAAATGAGAAGTGAACCCATGAAGTTAATGTTAATATAACTGATTGGTATTGTGGTTCTAATGGTATATATAGGGTAATTGGCGAACGTTTATTATATTTGTGTACCTTACACATGAGGCAAGTTCCCTAACTTCATTCTTTTTATAATGAATGCAAGTTCCATAATTCCGTTATTTTGTTATTGTCAAGCAAGCTTTCTAGTCCTAAATTATCATTATGCAAATCCTATATTAAAGTTGAGCAAGCCTATTGATTCTATCTTGTGTATGATTGTATAAGCTCTTGTAACCTAGTTCGTTACATCGAGCAAGTTTCACTTTCCTATTTCTTGTTATTGTTATTCAAAGCATATACTGTTTAAATTCATTGATTCAAATGAGATTGTTCTAACTCTTTTGAATGTAATACCTTGTATATATATATATACCATGCATATCCAAATGTATATTGTTGTTATTCAATCTTGGAGTTAAATAACCTTGTTCAATTCTATATTATCGCATTAAACCTTCAAATAGCAAGCACGCTCTTATTGAATGAACTAATCTATAATTGAATAGTGTTCTAAAATTCTAGAACCACTGATAAGCTAGTTCCAAACTAACTTTCTTTAGTGCAGAAATCCTAAAGTCAAACTGAGATGAACAACCCTAACATAGGGGATTTTGTACATGTAACGTTTAGATGTTTGTGCACAATACATGGTACAAAGGTCTGATCCCCCTAAGTATGTAAAGAAGGGTCTGTATAGTCTAAATGATTGTTAAGGTTGAGGTAATAATACCTAATTACCGAGGACATAGTTCATGGTCTTAAGACCCTCAGATATTAAATTCGAACTTGTTTTCTATTTTTGAATCATAGAACAAGTTCACCATTGTTCAGCATTCGTTGTTCATTCTCATGTTGTTATCATTATTACTCCCTATATCAGTGAGCAATTGTTTCCTCACTCTTGTATTTAACACTGCAGCTAAAGTTGAGAAAGTCGATGAGCCATCTACCAGTAAAGGAAAAGGCAAGATGTCCAAATGTTGAAGATTTATGAGAATTTATTTAAGTGAATTATGTTATAAGACTTATTTTATTTTGTGATGTATTTCGCAAACATATGTAATAATTTAAGGTTAGATTACCTGGGATTGTTTTTAAGATGATGTAACCCTTTAAGGGGGAAAGATTATTGTTTAAGTTATTTTATGCCTTTATCCTTTATTATGGGTAGTTAGATGTGATTAATTTTTATAGTGAACACAAAATCTTGTATGAATGAAGTACCCGGATTTGGGGGTGTCACAGTATATATATGAACAATTATTCATAATATGTATTTAATTGTTATTGATCAAAAATTGGTAAATACCGTCTCTACCTTCCATTACAATTATCAAGGGATAGGATTTAAAAATAAAACTCCACGTCTGCTAGAATTACTTGTGAACGGAATTAAAATTTTGTTGGGAAGATTATGCCCCCCCATAACAACAATCCAAAGCAGCAAAAAAACCACAGTAATTGGTCTTTTCGCTAGAAATCTAGCAGACAAGGAATGTTTGTAGGACAGTTTAAGGAAACATGCATTAACCCTTTTATCCATGTCCTCCGTCTCAATACTAAAAGAAGTTTAAATGATAACAAAATTACTATATTTGGGTTTGACTTCGGACACAACAGTTTAATAATGTCCAAAGAACACAAGGAAAGTTTGCAGTACAGTTTAAGGACATGTGCATCAACCCTTTTGGTCATGTCCTCTGTCTCAATACTAAAAGAACTCTAAATGATAACTAAATTATTATATATGGGTTTGAATTCGGATACAACAGTTTAATAATGTCCAAATCACACAAGAAATGTTTGTAGTACAGTTTAAGGACACATACATCAACCCTTTTGGCCATGTCCTCTGTAATAATCCAAAATTTTATTTGTAATTTCAAATATTTATTGAATTAAATAAATATTTTTAATTGATGTGTTTGTTGTTTAGTAGATATTTATTGGATTATTTATTAGTAAGTAAATAATTCATGAGTTATAGAAATTAAGTTAATTAAGATAAAGGAGTGATGAATTAAATTTATGAGATAATACTCTAATTTAACTTAATAACTAAATTATAGAGTTGTTAAGGATTATATAGTTTGGTAGAATATTGTTTTAATTTAATTTAGTAATTAAAGTGATATGTTAATTTATTAAGTAAAATTATAATGAAAATTATAATTTTTTGGTAAATACTTTTGTTTATTTAATTATGATTGGATATGGAAATCCAAGTAAATAGTGTGGGACAATAAACTATAGTATAAATGATTTATTGAAGTAAATTAAAGGAGTTTTAAATGGATTTCCCAAACAAAGCCTTATGGCTTTTGAATTAAAAAAAATATAATAAATATTTTTATAAATGATACATAATTAGTATATTTATTATTATGACAGTTTTATACGTTTAAGTTTCTTGCGTCTGTTTTATTTTTTTTACGTAAGAAGTTGGCCTAAGCCTGAGAATAGAAGGGAAGAAGAACAGAAAAATAGAGAGAAAAGAGAGAATTCTCTGAGAATTGGAGAAGAGCTTTGGAAGAAAAAGAAGAAAATAACCTTATTCATCATCTAATTGGGTTAAGAAGGAATCAAAAGGTATTAATCCAACCTTAAAACTCTTTATTTTTGTTTACCTCAAATATTAGGTTTCTATAAAATTAGCTTGGGTTGATGAAGGATAAGGATTTATTTGTTTATAAGTGTGTATAATCTATGGTATGTCATCTATAAATGATTTTAGAGCTGTCAAATTCATGAAAATCATGTTAAGGATGAAGAGTATGAGTTTTGTTTAATTTGTATATTTTAGGTTCGTTTTGAGACTAAAATTGGTTAGGAGTTTATGTTATGATTGTAAAATTGGTGATGGATTTTGTTAATACGATAAGAAATGAAAAGAACGCAAGTTGAATGAATCAATTTGGTTAAGAAACGAATTCGTAGTGAACGAATTCGCTAAACATGTTAAAACATGAAAGTTTAGTATGAACATGAGTTTTGGGTCAAGATTTAGGCTAGTTAGTTTTTCTGTAAATTATTATAATTCTTGTATGTTGTAGTTCTATGAATTACGAATCCATAGAATCAAAAATGAACTAATTTGGATGTGTATAACTCAAGTTACGAAGATTAGAAGGACAAAAGGTTCAAAAATCGCAAGAACAGTGAACTATAGAGTCCCGATTCTGCTAACTAACGCAGTTTCACTGTGCCCTAAGTCATTTGGGGCGCATCTGCGCCCAAAGTGTGTCAGGTGTGACTGTTTTGACCTATTTTAGTGAAATAGGCATAACATTTTCATACAAACTCCGATTGAGACGATTCAAGATGATACGGAACAAGGACGAATAGACCTACAACTTTTATTCTTTAATTGTTTCAATATTAGGTGGGTATAAGGGGTCAAAAGGGTCGTATTTAGGACTGATATGTTTTCGGGGATAATCGGAGGGCGTCGGGCATGCACGTATGCAAGTGTAGTGCTTCAGACGATAAAAGATGTTGTTCTAAGTTATAAAACATGAATTTTAGTAAATATAATGATGCTTAACATTAATAAATGATGTATTAGATAAGTTTTATAAGAATACTAAGCACACATAAGAGAGACAAATCGGGCGTGTGACGAATAAACGTCGAAACGCCGCATGAACGTAAAAAGTGTTTTAAGTCAAATGAAATGAATATTATAAGATATGTAATGGGGTTAATATAAAACCAATAAGAATTCCTAGCAAGAATTAAACACTTAAATGAATTTTGAGTATTATTAAGAAGAAATATAGTGAAATAGAAGTTGAAAGTTAACACAATCAAATTAAACATTGTGTATTGATAATAGAAAGGGTTATGAGATATAGAGTAAAGTTTACAGTACAACTACTATGCATTTCTATGTGACTAATAGTTAATGTGAATGATTATATAATTGTGTAGGGCACGTTAAGTGCAGATAGCTGTAAGTTGTTAAACTATTATTAGTAAACAACGATCAAGGCAAGTCTTTCAGTTCCTATTTGCTATGTGAACTTGATGATGAATTGTTTTAAATCTTCATTGCAAATAGCATGTGTTATATATATGTTGAAAGTATGAAACATTAAAGTCAATTTATGACTACGTTGATTGAGTAATGAATGTTGATTTAGTAAGGAACTCAATCTTTATACTTGTTATATGAAAATGCAGCATGTATGTTATGTTAGTCCAATGTTTATGAGATATATGTTTATGTTGAGCATGTTATTATATGCTACATGATGCATGAAAACTGTTAGATTTTGTTGGTCTGTCAAGCTCAACCTTGCAAATAACCACTTTTGCAAGTTAAAGATTCAAGGTAAAGTTATGTGTTAATTGAAAGACATGAATCAGATGTGATACTTGAAGATTTATACACGTTGGCTGAATTATTATTATTTGAACCATGTTTAGGGTTTCGAATAATGTATGATGCTTAATAGATGTTGAGTTATAAAGTTTAAGTTTTGTTTGTTGTATGAATGGGTATTGAACCTAGATGTAAGTTTTATTTATTAACTCTGATAAGGTGAGTAATAAACTAAGTATGGTTCAAAGGTAGGTAAAGATAAAGGTTTTGAGAAATGTACTTGATAAATCACAATGATTATGTAATGATAAACTGTAAAATTTGAGTAATCTGATATGTAAGGTTATTGGATTGACATATAAGATTCTATATAATAACAGTGATTAAGCGAATCATAAAATAAAATTGATTCAGAGATGTGTAAATGATAAAGGTTTTGATTCAGGGAATTAAAGTAAGAAGAAAAAGTTTTAATTATTCCACATTTTATTAAGTTTAACATCGAATAATGATGTAAATCAAAAGTTAGACGTATTATTAACAACCGAAGTTGACAATTGAATTGTATGAATTTTGGGGTCGTTACAGTTGGTACCAGAGCTGATAGCTTTGAAACCTTAGGTAAGAGTACCTTAGGCTATAACCTTAGAGAAAAGAGGTTTAGATAATGAAAGAATAAGCTCAAATAGAGTTTGAACAATAAGAAGTAATTTAAGAAATTTATAAAGTAGGTATTAAAACATGCGTGAGAGGATTCAAAGAAGAATCTCGCAGAGTTATAAGGAATATGAATGTGGGGTTACCCACCTCCAATAATAAGGATGTAAGGTGATAATAAATAGACAATGTCTATAAGAAGATAATGATAAAGAAGTTAAGAATAAAAAGTTATATCTAAGTATGGTACAATCGTACTCTTTAATAGTTGATGTATGGTATCTGGGCTAAACGATTCCTTCATAGTGCGGAGGTATATACGAACTAGCAACTCGGAACCTAGTTTGTTGGTTATTTGTAGGAAACCACTCAGCGTACCATATTTAAAATATTAGAGACTTGATGTGTACCAAGTATAGAAAATGGATACGTATGATGAAAATGTGGAACTCGAATGAAATGTTAAGCAATGTAAATGAAGTTCAAAATTCTTAAAGGAAGAATTGTTATACAAACAAGAAAATTCAAAAAAGAATCTTGAAGAGATATAAAAATAAGAAATAGGAGTTACCTAACTCCAATAGCCAAGATAACGAATAATGATGAATAGACAAAGTTTGTAAGATTAAAAGCATAAATGAAATCGTAAATGATGAAAAAGGAAAGAAAGAGGATCGTAAAACAAAACGATCACGAGTTAAGAAAAGAATTTTTAAGGGAGATAATTATAAAATAAGATCATGACGTGATCTGTTGAAGTTATAAAAGAAAGATGGTCTGTAATGTTTGAATAATTATAGCTTGATGCTATGAAGATAATGTACTATGATATAGTACAAGATAAACTCACGAGGAGTTATAGATAATGTGATACGAGAAAATCGTATTAAAGAATTTAAGGGCAAGTTAAGAATAAGTTAAGAGTAAGATAGAGTTAGGTGGGATTTCAATTGAGGACTCAAATGGTGAATAAATTGTACAAACCTTTGTATGGGCAGAGATTTTGTGCATGTACTTGGTTTATCACATTGATAATCATTGGAATGTCGGTGTCGCACTATTAATGTATATGTTGTGGAAAGGTGATTCTTTTCTCATGTGTATATTTGATAGTTAGAGGCTTTTAAGGTTAGGTTAGACGATATTAAGATTAGGTACGGTTCTTAAAACTAATGCATATGGTAAGTTCGTGACTCATAATAATATGGTATGTTTTGAACCCCTCAGCGAATGGACGCTTATGGTCTGACTAGGATAAGTTCTTAAACATATATTATTATGGCAAGTTCCTGAACTTCCAATGTGTAGTAAGTTTGATGAACTATACTGGGGGTATAAGAAGATTGTAAGTTGAAATACAAGAATATTTAGTGTAAGAGCATTGGTGGTGCTAGAAATAAAAAGAATTAGTTAGTAATGAGGTAATAAAGTAAAAATAGAAATTGATGGAGAAAATTAGGTATTCCAAATCTTCTAGCTTTGCTAGATTTTTGAAATTTATTGAATTCGTGTTGATGTTTACACTTCTATTTTTTTCTTGAAAAACATTGGATCAAATGATGGAACCAATGAGTTTTAAAAACAATACCGTTATTCATATGTCTATGCTTTCGGCTAGACAAAAATGATTTAAAAATATCAAAATGTATTTTGTTTTTTTCCGTAGTCATTAAGGCATCACTAAATATGATGATGATTTGACAAACGAGGAGGTCATCAATGCAATTGAACCTGGTGTTGGATGTGATCATAAGATTGTCAACCCACTATGGTATGATGTAGCATGACAAAGTCATATAATGACTGAATCTTCAACGTACTATCGAGATAGTACGGTATCATGTCATCATAAAAGGATTTTTGGTTTTCTTTAAACTAAGAAAGATATCCCATATAAATTGGATAAAACTATTTCGATTGATGTTCGAGTTGTTGTTAGAAGTCTATGCTATTTGATTCAGCTAGACAGATGTTCGAGTTGTTGTTAGAAGTCTATGCTATTTGATTCAGCTAGACAAATATCGAAAGATGTTTATGCAGTTCAAGCGTTTCTTGAGAAGTTATGCTAAACCAAATTGTTTTGGTGCGGATTCAGGTGTTGAAAATCTGAGGTGAACAACCCTTTTATAGGGGAGTACGCGATATATTTAGATGTTTGTGCACAATATATGGTACGAAGGGCTGATCACCCTAAGTACGGGAGTCCCTATAGTCTAATGACTGTTTAGGTTTAAGTTGAAAAAATACTTATAACCTTGGACATAGTGCACAATGCATCGTACGAAGGGATTAAAACCCTAAGTACGAGAGTCCCTAAAGTCTAATGACTGTTTAGGTTTAAGTTGAAAGAAATACTTATAACCCTGGATGAATTTCAAGGTCTTATGACCCCTCAGCATGATTTGGAATCTTTTAAATTCCTGAGTTATTCATACTACTTCCCAATTATTGAACAATTGTGAAAGATTCTTGTTATTCTGTAAGATGGAAGTGAAAAGAAGAGTATTCCTTAGAAAGAAGTAAGTCGTAGAATGCGACACTGAATGATGATTATGTTGAATAAGTGAGAAAAGAAATTTTAAAATGAGAAGGAGATGAGTTATCAAAGAATAATGTAAAACTTTTAATAGAAAAGTTAATAATTGTGGAAAGATCTTTATGGAAAGAAAGTGGTTATAGAACCCAATGAATGAATAAAGTATTAACGTAAAATCTATTTTGATAGATTGAATGAATAAAGATTAATAAATAAAAATTTCGAGGACGAAATTCGTAGAAGAAGGGGTGAATGTAATGTCCCGAGAGTGAGAATCTAGTACATGATAATGATCCTTAGAGAAAGATAATGAACGGACCAAAGAATATGTAATACTCAATTATAATTGAGTCTAAGTAAAGGTTATGAAATAAAACTTACAAGAATTTATTATGAAGAATGGTGGGAGTAGAAAATATAAAACCTATTGTAACGACCCGAAATCCGGTCTATCTTCACACCCAGATTTCGTACGTCACGAGTACATCATTCATCCAAACATACATTATTATATACTGAAATATAACAACATACATTCTAAATTCCCAGGTTCTAAAACTTTATAACTCCTTTCATTATAAATAACGATAATTACATTATCCTTTACATCTTACACGGGTGACTTTCATCCGCCACTAAGGATACATAACAGTTCATTAAACTAATCTAAAGTTTATTTAACTTATTTTATATTACAAGTCTTCACTTGATCTTCTTGCTCATTCCCATTCTGAATTGCACTCCATCTGGATACCGTCAGCTTGATCTTTACGGGATCCTTAAGTTCTTCTACCATCATTCACTGAAAATGTTTTTCATTTAAAGCAAGTGTGAGCATTCAATTGCCCAACAAGTCATAACATTTGAACAAACAACTTCAAGAATTCAAACATTCTTTTAAGACTTCAATAACCGAACAAAGGTTATGAAGCAGCTTGAATAATAGGAATAATCTCGATTCCTATCATTTTAAAATAATATTCACTTTCATTTTAAATACTTTCATTCTTCTACCTTTTTCATACACATTCTGTCTGGCTAGAATCATTAGCACAGACTTAACAATAACGGATCATGTATAAACAGAGCATTCTCTTATTGAACAATTAAATCGCTGAATAGTTCATCTCATAGAAACACCGAAATGTTCACATTGTGGCACAAGGCCTCATATGTTCTATCACCTTGCACAAATATCACACATTAGCACATAGACAGAACTTCTCAAGTTCAACATCTGAGAAGTTTAAGAAACTAGCATTCATTTGAAATATGAATGAAGTTAGGAAACTTGCCTGCCCAGCTACAGCTTACTCTGAACTACTCATTCCAATTCCTATGTAGCACATAAGAAAAACAACACATACACCAATTAGTCATGTATATTTGACTTATGCATTAATTTGCTTAACTTTACTTCTTAGGGTTTGCGTTCTTGTAACCTAAGTTTACGCGACCACTTTCTTTACCAATTTACGGTTTTATGACATACGGAGATGTCTTACTCAAAACGTTCATCATCTTTGATGATTTGCATTCTTATCTTCTTCTTATAACTTCTCTAGGACTCAGCACACATCGCTTCTCTGCTAGTAGTCCATATGGTACTCTGAGTGGTTTCCCATAAATAACCAACAAATAAGTTCCCGTCTCATCTACACTGCCATCACAGTGAGTTAGATCGGTTGCCAGTTTAGTATATAGCTTCGCTCTCTGAAGGAATTATTTAGCCCAGCTCCCATATGTCAACCATCAAAGGTTACGATTGTACCACAACCTAAGCTTATCTTAACTTATCCGAACCATTAAACATAATGTTCATTAAATCAATTTCTTATTCCTTACGGTTTTCTGGCAACTAAATGCCATACCTCAGGATTCATTCTTATATGACTCACCTTCGACTTTCATTACTCTTATTACCGTTCATTACGACTTTCTTGATAATTGATATCTTATTAATACTTTCGTTATCCATTACCTGAACCCCATGTTCATTACTCTTTCTTAATGTCGAAGCCATATTGTTCGTTGTATGCTAAGACTGCTTACAACTGCGTTACGTTTACGTTATTCTCTTCTTGATCTTTTAATCTCTTTTGACCATTTCATTTAACCTGTACTAAAGGTTTAATTCACTTGTTTAAGTGTTATTTTAGGTGAACTACATGTTCATATTTCTTTCTAGCACATCCCCCAGTAATTGAGCACTTAAAAGCTCATCACTGGCTTTTTTCTAATCGGCGCCATGCCACGGGTCCTCTTTATCACTCATACCGCAGTGCCACTCTGCAAAGGTGTCTAACCTCGTCTAGTCTGGCATCATGCACGCCTCTCCTCAAGGCACGGCTCATGCCAAGCGCGCCAAGCCTTCATCCCTGAAAAATTTTCTAAGTCTTAAATCCAATTTGAGACGCTTACTTCACGCTTCCATAACTTATTCGTTATAACTTGGAACGAGGTTGTTCCAAAGTCATTCTCTTCCTTATCTTACGTACTTCAATCCCCTTTGGACAGAACTTCATTCTGAAACCGTTAATGTGCCATTCGATTGGCTTAATCTTCACCCTTCGTTCATTTTACATTTTTAACGCTCTTAGTTCGTTCGTCCGTAATTCGGTCATCCGAACTCGGAATTTGTTCATTCTTGAGTCCATGACTCACGTTTTCTATGTTCTCTTACATTCTTATGAAACCCTACACATTTGGGTTCATTTACTAATTTTCTAATTCTCGTTTGTTATTTACAAAATTTTTGCCATAACTTCGTCATAGCTAAGTTTTAATCCGTTCTTCATGAACGTTTCTACCATTCCTAACCAAGAAATAAGCATCTAACTTATACACGATGGTTTTAAACTTGTCCATCAACAAAAATTATCCTACGATCGTTTTAAAATTTTCCATCAACAACGTTCTTCGTGTTCTTCGCGTGTTCTTCGCGTTCTTCGTTCGTTCTTAATTTTTAATCGATGTTTTGGACTACGATTTCACTTTTCCTTGGAATTTGATGTTATAAAACACCATTCCTTAATTATTTCACCTACTCATTCATATAATCCACTCGGATCGTTCTAATTCATTACGAATCTTACACTTAAGAAATTTATTTACTAAACTTCAAATTCTTATTTTCATTATTTCTCAAGATTTCTACCATATGGAATCATTCATAACCTCATCTACTTCTTATTCTCATTAATTTATGTTTTAAACATATAGGACTTAAAGAGAAATTAAATTCGACTAGGTTTTAGGTTACCTCTCTTCTTTATTTTTCTTTCGCTAGACAAAGCCGGCGATTCGCAAGCTTTTCTATTTCACGATCACCTTTGATCTGATCATTCATACTCATTATCTTCCTTCTCCATCTTCTCCAATCTCTCTCTCTCTCTCTCTCTCTCTCTCTCTCTCTCTCATGTTATAGGATTTTTCGAAAATCCCATTTAAATGAAAGTTAGCTTCCTATTTATAGAAAATCCAAAGCTATGGATATTTTAGTCATTTCGCCCCCCAAACCTCCTTACTATTCAGGACTTAAGCACTAAGTTAACTTAGCCATTAAGTTTACTTATCCCTTAAGTTTATTTAGCTCTCAAGTTTACTTAGCCCTTAAGTTTACTTAGCGCTTAAATTTACTTAACCCTTAAGTTTACTACTTCCACCTCCTTAGTTAACCTCCTAACTATTCATGAGACTTAGCCTATAATTTTCGTGGTTCTGTCTTTCGGGTTTCGTCCGCAGTTTTAAAAACTGCGATTCTCAGAATCCAAATATTTTTGGATATTTCGTCTTTCCTTTACCGATTAACTTTTACGTATTCTTTGGATTTTCGAAAAACTAAAAAACACTTGTTGGTGTTAAGTGTTTTCCTTCACGTTTCTCCTAACGTAGCTAAACGAATGAAAAGTACATAACAGTACTTTTTGTCGTTTTTATTTCGTCTGATTTCTGCACGTTTTTCGAGAAAAACTTTTATCGGCTTACTTAACTTTTCAAGACATATTATCGTCAAATCTTTCGACGGGATGTCATTTCGACATACCAAACTCTCGAAAAGGCTTAGGTTATTCAAATCCTAACCCTTAGACTTCGTCGGGTAAATAGTGTCTATTTCGTCTTTTTTCTCGAAAATATTTTTGTTCTTGGAAAATTTTTATTTTCATCTTGAAACTTCTTACTCATTCAATCTAGCTCAAAGCCAGAATCCTCCCGACTTATATTCATCCTAGGTTCTAGAACGATTAATAAACACATATCACATAATATTATTAATAAAAATTCATTTTATTAATAACTAATTCTTTAAACTTAAATTCTGAAAAATTCGGATTCTCCGAGTTGTTACACCTATATTAAGGTAATGTGTTCAAGTTATTCAACAAAGAGATTTGATGAAAACCTGAGTAAGGTAGGGTTTCAATGATTCCGATGACGGAGTCCTTATAAGGTGGGAAGGATGTAACAATCCAGAATTTTATTTGTAATTTCAAATATTTATTGAATTAAATAAATATTTTTAATTGATGTGTTTGTTGTTTAGTAGATATCTGTTAGATTATTTATTAGTAAGTAAACAAGTCATGAGTTATAGAAATTAACTTAATAAAGATAAAAGAGTGATGAATTAAATTTATGAGATAATACTCTAATTTAACTTAATAACTAAATTATAGAGTTGTTAAGGATTATATAGTTTGGTAGAATGTTGTTTTAATTTAATTTAGTAATTAAAGTGATATGTTAATTTATTAAGTAAAATTATAATGAAAATTATAATTTTGTGGTAATTACTTTTGTTTATTTAATTAAGATTGGATATGGAAATCCAAGTAAATAGTGTGGGACAATAAACTATAGTTTAAATGATTTATTGAAGTAAATTAAAGGAGTTTTAAATGGATTTACCAAACTAGGCTTAAGGAATATTAAGTCTTTATTTTTAAAAGTATTTTGCCAAACAAAACCTTATGGCTTTTGAATTAAAAAAATATATAATAAATATTTTTATAAATGATACATAATTAGTATATTTATTATTATGACAGTTTTATACGTTTAAGTTTCTTGCGTCTGTTTTATTTTTTTTACGCAAGAAGTTGGCCTAAGCCTGAGAATATAAGAGAAGAAGAACATAGAAAAATAGAGAGAAAAGAGAGAATTCTCTGAGAATTGGAGAAGTGCTTTGGAAGAACAAGAAAAAAAATAACCTTATTCATCATCTAATTGGGTTAAGAAAGAATCAAAAGGTATTAATCCAACCTTAAAACTCTCTATTTTTGTTTGCCTCAAATATTAGGTTTCTATAAAATTAGCTTGTGTTGATGAAGGATAAGGATATATTTGTTTATAGGTGTGTATAATATGTGGTATGTCATCTATAAATGATTTTAGAGTTGTCAAATTCATGAAAATCATGTTAAGGATGAAGAGTATGAGTTTTGTTTAATATATGTATTTTGAGTCTGTTTTGAGACTAAAATTGGTTAGGAGTTTATGTTATAATTGTAAAATTGGTGATGGATTCTGTTAATACGATAAGAAACAAAAAGAATACAAGTTGAATGAATCAATTTGGTTAAGAAACGAATTCGTAGTGAATGAATTTGCTAAACATGTTAAAACATGAAAGTTTAGTATGAACATGAGTTTTGGGTCAAGATTTAGGCTAGTTAGTTTTTCTGTAAATTATTATAATTCTTGTATGTTGTATTTCTATGAATTACAAATCCATAGAATCAAAAGTGAACTAATTTGGATGTGTATAACTCAAGTTACGAAGATTAGAAGGGAAAAAGGTTCAAAAATCGCGAGAACAGTGAACTACAGAGTCCCGGTTCTGCTAATTAACGCAGTTTCACTGTGCCCTCTGTTATTTGGGGCGCATCTGCCCTCTAGGACACAGTTGCACTGTGTCCAAGGCTTAATTGGGCGCAGGTGCGCCCAAAGTGTGTCAGTCGTGACTGTTTTGACCTGTTTTAGTGAAAGAGGCATAACATTTTCATACAAACTCCGATTGAGGCGATTCAAGATGATACGGAACAAGGACGAATATACCTATAACTTTTATTCTTTAATTGTTTCAATTTTAGGTCGTTATCAGGGGTCAAAATGGTCATCTTTAGGACTGATGTGTTTTCGGGGATAATCGGAGGGCGTCGGGCATGCACGTATGCAAGTGTAGTGCTTCTGACGATAAAAGATGTTGTTCTAAGTTATAAAACATGAATGTTAGTAAATATAATGATGTTTAACATTAATAAATGATGTATTAAATAAGTTTTATAAGAATACTAAGCACACACAAGAGAGACAAATCAGGCGTGTGACGAATAAACGTCAAAACGTTGTGACAAGTATTAATGAACGTAAAAAGTGTTTTAAGTCAAATGAAATGAATATTATAAGAGATGAAATGGGGTTAATATAAAATCAATAAGAATTCCTAGAAATACTTAAACACTTAAATGAATTTTAAGTATTATTAAGAAGAAATATAGTGAGATATAAGTTGAAAGTTAACACAATCAAATTGAACATTGTGTATTGATAATAGAATGGGTTATGAGATATAGAGTAAAGTTTACATTAAAACTATTATGCGTTACTATGTGTCTAATAGTTAATGTGAATGATTATATAATTGTGTAGGGCACGTGAAGTGCAAATAACTGTAAGTTGTTAAACTATTATTGGTAAACAACGATCAAGGCAAGTCTTTCAGTTCCTATTTGTTATGTGAACTTGATGATGAACTGTTTTAAATCTTCATTGCAGATAGCATGATGTGTTATATATATGTTGAAAGTATGAAATATTAAAGTCAATTTATGACTCCGTTGATTTAGTAATGAATGTTGATTGAGTAAAGAACTCAATCTTTATACTTGTTATATGAAATGCGGCATGTATGTTATGTTAGTCCAATGTTTATGAGATATATGTTTATGTTGAGCATGTTATTATGTGCTACGTGATGCATGAAAACTGTTAGATTTTGCTGGGCTGTCGAGCTCAACCTTGCAAATAACCACTTTTGCAAGTTAAAGATTCAAGGTAAAGTTATGTGCTACTTGAAAGACATGAATCAGATGTGATACTTGATGATTTATACACTTTGACTAAATTATTATTATTTGAACCATGTTTAGGGTTCGGAATAATGTATGATGCTTAATAGATGTTGAGTTATAAAGTTTAAGTTTTGTTTGTTGTATGAATGGGTATTGAACCTGGATGTAAATTTTATTTATTAACTCTGATAAGGTGAGTAATAAACTAAGTATGGTTCAAAGATAGGTAAAGATAAATATTTTGAGAAATATACTTGATAAATCACAATGATTATGTAATAATAAACTGTAAAGTTTGAGTAATCTGATATGTAAAAGTTATCGAATTGACATGTAAGATTCTATATAATAAAAGTGATGAAGCGAATCATAAAATAAAATTGATTCAGAGATGTGTAAATGATAAAAGTTTTAATTCACGAAATTAAAGTAAGAAAACATAAAATTTTAATTATTCCGCATTTTATTAAGTTTAACATGAAATAATGGTGTAAAATCAGACGTTTGACGTATTATTAACGACCGAAGTCGATAGTTGAATTGTAAGAATGTTAGGGTCGTTACATCCTCCGTCTCAATACTAAAAGAACTCTAAATGATAATTAAATTATTATATTTGGGTTTCAAAGATAGCACTCACACACATGATCGCATAAAAAGAGATCTATTCATAATCTCTTTTTTCGTCATTAATCTAATAATAATAATATTAGATGTTGACAAATAAT
Organism: Panax ginseng; assembly: GCA_020205605.1. NCBI lineage: Eukaryota > Viridiplantae > Streptophyta > Magnoliopsida > Apiales > Araliaceae > Panax > Panax ginseng. The sequence continues at coordinate 125,969,790 of CM035134.1, forward strand.
TTGATGAAGTGGGTTATGCATGTCGTTGCGATGATCCCTAGCTAGTTCAGTAAAGCTTAATTTCCAATGGACAATTCCCTGCAAAGGAAAATGAAAGGTAGCTACTATTTATAATAATAAGATAGAACCCAATTTGAATTTGGGCAAAAAAACATAAGAACGGTTCAAATTCATTCTAATTTTCAGATTGTTGAGACGGAGAGAGAGAATTTTGTTACGCCGTGCCTTCAGGCACGGACAATTACTAGTATGTCTATATCACAGTACTCTCGCAACATTTTGCCAACTAAACATGTTGCAACACTTTGCCAACTACACAAACAACACAACTACAACATCACTACAAAAAGTCAACTAAACCAACTGCAACACAACATTCTGCCAACTACACATTTTAACATTGAACGCATAAATGAATGCGGTTGAACAGAACAATGAATGCTTCTGTTGCCTTGCTGAACATATAATGAACATATATTTGAACACAACAATGAATGCTTATGCTGCCCTGCTGAACATATGACTGAATACATTTTTGAAAACAACATTGAACACATGAATGAATACATATTTGAACACAACATTACTACTGTTAAACACAACATTACTACTACTGAACACGTGAATTGCTGAACACAACAACATATTTACTACTGCGGAACATGTTGAACACATGAATGAACACACAATACTACTACTAAACACAACATTCATATTTACCATTGCAAGAAGGTGGAGAGAATTCACTTTTACTGCATTGTAACCTAATGAAGGTGATAATCCTTTAGAAATGTTTGCTACAAAATCATGGTGAGTTGGTGCCAAAAATTTTGTTTACTTGGAAATTTGATGCAGTAAAAATAGCATAAAGGTTCACGGATTAAAAAAATCAAACAAACCTTTTGTGTTTCCTCATTTACATATTCAGCAAGACACAACCAGGCAGAGTACATAAGAGATTCGTAGACAGTCACGTGGTGAATGGATATCATTTTATTCACAATAGCCACTGACACGAGCAAATGTTTCTTGCTTCTTTGGGTAACTAGAGATGCTGATACTTCCTTCAATATAGCCACCAGTTTTTCTTCTAGCTAGTGCATCCATCAATGTGGTCTTTCCAGCACCACTCACACCAACGAATGATGTTAAAACACTAGGCCAGTTATGGTTTTATTCCTTAGCTGGGCTGGATGATGAAACACATTGATCTTAACATCAGGCCAGTTATGGTTTTATTCCTTAGACTTTTGAATTGTCAATTGCTTTTCTACCGGTAATGATTTCCAGAAGAACAACTCAAAAATTATAAACATCTGATTTTTA